>OZ018394.1:46713093-47313093 GCA_963969525.1 Ontholestes murinus
GACCCAACACCTAAATTCCAAAAAAACCCTTAAATCCGTAGTTAATGAATCAAATTCAGTTTTCACTAATATAAATAAATCTTGGCTATTTCCTATGAATCCCATTTGTCCCAGGTTATATGGACTATTAAAAATCCATAAAACTAACTTACCTATTAGACCCGTTGTTTCGTTTATTAACTCTCCTGCCCATAAAATTGCATGCCATCTTAACACACTTTATAAAGAATTAACCGATTTTAGGGACCCTAGATCAATTAAAAACTCAAAAGACTTATGTAACAAATTAACAAATTACCAATTCCCTCCTAACCACAAACTAGTATCATTCGACGTATCTAACATGTTCGCTAAAATTCCACCCACAGATTGTTTAAATTTAATAAAAACATCATTTGATACACTCAATATTAATATTTCAATTAAAACAGAATTTTTAAACAGACAGAAGGACTTGCAATGGGTTCACCTCTGAGCCCATTGCTAGCCGAAATTTTCATGTGCAATTTAACAAATATTATATTAGATTCTCCATTAGGTAAAAAACATATCAAAATGTGGTTTAGATACGTCGATGATATATTAGCTTCATTTGTAGGAACAGATAGACAACTAAAACAATTTTTAGAATTTATTAATAACCTCCACCCAAATATAACATTCACAGTCGAATCCGAAATTAACAATAATATTAAATTTCTAGACCTTTCAATAACAAAAACTAATCAATCATTAACATTTCAAATTTACCGTAAACCTACGTATACTGATCGAGTCATCCCTAACAGTTCTAACCATCCACTAAAACATTGGATTGATGAGGCTTTTACTTGGTGAAATTCCATTATATAGGTGATAAATAAAACACTTGGGTTTTGAGAATTTACACAATTTAATGTCGATGCACTGCGACAATTGTTTCGCCACACAGTGGCTTCATCAGGCAGATGATAAATGGATATAATTAACTACAATAATTACTTAAATACTAAACTGTGTAGGAGGGGATGGGGTGTGTACAATGTGAAAATTAAGCTAAAATGACGTTTTACAAATTTAAAAGTGGGGAATTATTGACATCTATTTGATCATTTAGTAACAGACCGCGTTTATTGAATTTATTAATTTCTAATTGTTCTAGATAGTTAAGTTTCCTACTTTTATCACAGGTATGCAAAATTTTGAAATTTTTTTTTTGAAATTTTTATTAAAATTATGATTATTATTAATTAAGTGGTTGGCGTATGTAGATGTTGTTTTTTTGTTGGAAAAACTTTTCTCGTGTTCGGAAACTCGTTCTTCAAAGCTGCGGCCCGTTTGTCCAACATATACCATGGGGCAATCACCACATTCTAGCAAGTAGACTCCTGATTTCTTATATTTATCAAATTTGTCTTTGGAATTGTTAATGTATTTATGTAAAGTATTATTAGTCTTAAAAGCAACAGAAATATTATGTGAATTCAATTCGTTTTTTATTGTAACGGAAGGGGTGCCAATGTAAGTTAGTGAGCAATAATTTGTTTCTAATTTATTATTATTTGAAGGAAAGATTAAATTTGTTATTTTTTGTTTTTGTTTTTTATTTAAAATGTTCATAATTAAGTTTTTGGGGAAGCCATTATTGTGAGCGATGGTTAAAATTCTGTTTAGTTCGATATCAAAATTTGCTTGTGACAAAGGGATGCTGAGGAGTCTATGGATGTTAGGATGTGACGCCGTTGATTTCTCACTGGTAAGATGACGTCACTAGTTTTGGTGCGGGTGAATTGTGAAATAAAATATTAAATGCACTTCACTGTATATATTCACCGTAATAAAGAAGTATTTACAATTTATGTACAATTGCAACAGTTTTAGTTTACTTTTAAGTTTAAATGTGTAAAGGTTTAAGTTTAGATTATTAAAAATGTTGATGTTTACTGTTCGAGCGTTTAAAAGTGTCTCCCTAATTTTGCCAAAAACAGCTAAAGTGAGAAAATGCGTGGGGGTGAAAATTAATCTAATTGGTTGTCGTTATCCGGAGGGGTTGGTGGGCGGGCTACCCTTGTTGTAAGTGAAAGTGGTGGTAGCGTCTTCCGCGAATTGACCGGTACCCAGACCAGCGGCCAGTACGTGACCGAACAAAGACATTTTGTTAATTGTAGAAACGATGGTCAGTACGTGACCTAACAAAAGAGTCTGGATAATTGCTTTCTCCAAAAATATTTTGAATGGCCCAACAACCCCCTGGAGTTTTGCTTTCCGAAAAATTGTTTTTGAATGCTCTAACAACCCCCATGATTTACACTTTAAACTGTTTTATGGTTATTGTTCATTTTCTTAAAATTACTTGAAAATTATCTACATGCGCTTAATAAAATATAAAAATACAAAATTAAAAAACGTAATATTAGACGGTTCGTAACATGCCGCCCCCCTTGAAATATCTTATATTTCAAGAAATTACAAACATGTGTTCTATACTAATTAAAACATGTAAACATAGAAGAAAAATAAAGTGTAAAAATTAGTTCGTGGGTAATAAGCACACTTTGGTTACTGCACGTTTACACACACCGGAATTGGTTTTTATCGACACTACGCGTATAATACCATCGGCACCTGGGTGAGTCTCTACGATTCGACCAATAAGCCACCTTGCAGGTGGCAGATTTTCTTCCCTTATAAGCACCATGGATCCCAGCGGAATATCCGCAAAAGTATGTTTATTCCACTTGCTTCTTATCTGGAGCTGTGATAGATATTCCTTTGACCACCTTTGCCAAAAATGTTGTGTGAGTTTTTGTAGCAGTTGGAATCTCGATAATCTGTTTGCTGGTATGTCAACTACGCTGGGATCTGGCAATGTCATGAGTGCGTGTCCAATAAGGAAATGAGCGGGCGTTAACGGATCAAAGAATTCAGGGTCGTTTGATAAAGGACACAAAGGGCGGGAGTTTAAAACTGATTCGATTTGTGTCAAAATGGTATAAAATTCTTCAAAGGTTAAGTTTGTATTACCAATTATTTTAAGCAAATGAGTCTTGACGGATTTTATTCCAGCCTCCCATAAACCGCCAAAATGAGGTGATCTTGGCGGAATGAAATGCCAAGTTGTATTTTGTGAGGTAAAATAAGTATTGAGTTTATTTTGAACAAGGTCGTTGTTTAAAAAACATGTATAGTTCTTTCAACTGCGAATAAGCTCCCACAAAATTGGTACCGTTATCACTGTACATGTTTTGCGGAACCCCTCGTCTAGCACAAAAACGTCTGAATGTTGCAATAAAACTTTCAGAACTAAGGCTTGAAACTAATTCTAAGTGTATAGCCTTAGTACTAAAACAAATGAATAAACAAATATATGCCTTGTACATTGATGCCTTACGGGCTTGTTTGGATTTTATGAAAAATGGCCCCGCATAATCCACGCCGCAATTATAAAATGGTGGCGCAGGATTTACTCTTTCTGTTGGCAAGTCACCCATAAAGGGTGATATCATTTTTGGTTTAGCCTTAAAACACTTAACACATTTGTGAACACAACTCTTACATAAGTCTAAGCCCGAAATAATCCAATATTTTGCCCGAACTGCGTGTAATAGAGCTTGAGTTCCGCAATGAAGATTATTTTCATGGGCTTGCATAACAATTAATTTAGACAATGGGTGTTTATTTGATAAAATAATTGGGTATTTTTGATTGTAACTAATATTTGCTCGTTTAAGTCGCCCTCCAACTCTTAAAATCTCAAACTGATCCAAAATAGGGTTTAATGATAGCAATCTACTTTTATTTGATAACGGTTTGAATTTTTTTAAATCATTAATTTCTGACGAAAATGATTGAGCTTGAGCTAGTTTAATTAAGACATTTGTGGCGTAATGTATCTCAGTAACTGTTAGCTGTGTGGTTATTTTTTTATTACTATTTAATGAGTTTGTTTTAAATCTAAGACAATATACAACGACGCGACAAAGCTTCGATAAATTTGAATATCTAAGAAATATACTATTCGCTAAATTATTTACACCTAAACTACAATTATGTACACGTTTAATTTCTAGATATGTTTCATCTACTTCATCGTTGTGATTATGTATTTCATTATAATCGTAATGATCGTTTGCCAATAACCACGATGGACCGTTCCACCATTTATCGCAACTACTAAGATTTATAGGTTCCATACCGCGAGTTATTAAATCCGCGGGATTATCATGTGTGCGAACGTGTCGCCAATTATGAGGGTCAGTTAGTTGTTGAATAATAGCAACTCTGTTTGCAACAAAGGTTTTCCACTTACTAGAAGGGCCCTTAATCCAATGAAGAGTGATTGTTGAGTCCGACCACAAATAATAGTTTTCAATGTTAAGCTCAAGTTTTGAAATTAGTTTTGATAATAGTCTTGACAGCAATAAAGCTCCGCATAGTTCTAATCGTGGGAGAGACAGTGCTTTCAAAGGTGCAACCTTTGATTTTGAGCAGACTAATTTTATATTCGAATTGCCTGCTTTATCTACGGATTTTAAATAAATAGAGGCTCCATAGGCTGCTTCAGAAGAATCGCAGAAACCGTGAAGTTCAATTATTTTGACATTGCTACAGCACATATGCCTGGGTATAATTATTTTGTTTAAATGTTTCAAACTGTCTACAAAGTTAATCCATTTTGTCATTAAGTTTGAGGATAAAGATTCATCCCAATGAATTTTTTCCTGCCACAATTCTTGCATTAATAACTTAGCCTTTATAATAACTGGAGAAATAAGGCCTAATGGGTCGTAGATTTTCGAGATTTGTGACAGTATATTTCTTTTAGTGATTTTTATGTTTGGAAGATTCTGATCGTAATTATAAGTGAAAATGTCTAAATTTGGATTCCAAATGACACCTAGCGATTTATTAGTGTTAGGTTCCGACAGTTGTTTAGTTGCTTTATTTACTAAGTTATTAGATTCCGCCATTAATAATGATTCATTGGAAACCCATTTATGAAGCTCAAATCCAGCAGTTTTTAAAATATGAATAATATCCCGTTTAATTTCTCTAACTCTTTGTATTGAATTTGCGCCCGTTAACAAGTCATCTACATAGAAATCGTTTTTAATTATTGATGATATATGAGGAAATGTTTTTGTATTCTCATACGCCAACTGCATTAGAGACCGAATTGCCAAAAATGGCGCAGAAGCAGTGCCATATGTTACAGTGTTTAGCTCATAACATTTTAATTTTTCGTTTGGATCTGAGCGCCAAAAAATACGCTGTAATGATTTTTGATTATCGTTTATCCAAATTTGTCGATACATTTGTTTTATATCCGCTGTAATTACAAACGCATGGCGCCTAAATCTAACTAAAATTGTGAAAATGTCATTTTGTATGGTAGGCCCTACTCTCTGAATTTCATTAAGTGATAATTTATTATTTAGTTTGGCTGAACCATCGAACACGACCCTGAGCTTTGTTGTTTCACTCGACTCCTTTAAAACAGGGTGATGTGGCAAATAGTATGTCAATTTATCAAGTGGAAAATTTTCTACGCATTCTGTCATGTGTCCTAATTCTTCATACTCCTTCATGAAGTTTATGTATAATTGAGCGATATGTGAATCTCTACTTAATTTATTCTCTAATGATGAAAATCGTTTTAATGCTAGATTACGTGACTCGCTTAGATTGCAGGTTGAATCATTCAATGGAATTGTGACAATAAATTTACCGTCGGAAGATCGCGCCGTTGTGTTAAGGAAAGTTTCTTCGCAAATTAATTCGTCGTTTGAGTATACATTTTCGTTTATAATTTCCTCGATCTCCCAAAACTTTGTAATTTGACTGTCAATCGTACCCACATTACAAACTGAAGATTCAACCGGTTGTGATAAAATATTTCCTGATACAACCCACCCCAATTTTGTTTTATGTAATGTTGGATTATGTTTTCCTAAATTTATCTGTCCTTGACATAATAAATTCCAAAATATACCTGCACCTACTAACATGTCGATTTCTGAGGGTTTGTTAAATGTTGGATCGGCCAATATAATATTTTGAGGGATATTCAAGTGTTTAAGATCAAAATAATATTGAGGTAAATTATTTGTAATATTGTTTAAAATTAGACACGTTATATTAGTTTTATATGATGAGGTACTTGATTGAAATTCAATTTTAACTTTGTGTGTACTGTTTGTTAAATTACTAGAGATTCCTGAAATAGAAACTTGACTAGGTAATAACTTTAAGTTTAACAGATTAACCATTTTCTTGGTAATAAAACATGACTGAGATCCACTATCTAACAATACCCTGCATTTATGTTTATTCCCCTTATTATCTAATACCCAAACAAGTGCGATTGATAATAATGTTTGGGAAATATTTTCCGTTACATGACAGGAAGTAGATGTCGATGGAACAGGTTGAATGTCGTTTTGTTGAGATTCATCGTTTTGTTTAAAATGGAGTAATGTGTGGTGTCGCTGATGACAAATTTTGCATGTAGCCGGACTTCTGCATTGTTTTGTAAAGTGATTTTGTCTCAAACAATTTAGGCATAATTTTGCTGAACGTGCTTTATTGCAACGTTCATTTGGGGATAACTTCATAAACTGTTCACATAATGTGATAGTATGATCTTCTTTACAAATAACACATTTAACATTATTTGTTCCTACATGAGAATTAAATAATTTCGGTTTTTCAGATTGTCTTTGTTTAATATAAGTCGTAACTCTATGATTATGATTTTTTGGCAAAGATTCTAATAATGCACAACGTTTCTGAATGAAGTCCGTTAAATCTGAAAATGTGACTTTATCAATTGAATTTACACAAGTTTCCCACTCACGCCTACTGTCAGAATCCAATTTATTAGAAATTAAATAGATTAGCATCGTATCCCATTTATCAATCGGTTCGTCTAAACCTTCTAATGACCGCAAATGACAAAGAACGTTATCGTGTAAATTACGAAGTGCACTAGCAGATTCTTTAGTAATCGGCGAGTGAGAACAAATTGCGTGTATATGATTCATTTTAGCTAACCATTTCTTTTCAAATCTATTACGAAGAAGTTCCCAGGCAACTTCATAATTAGCAGAAACAGTTTTAATTGATTTTATAGTATTTGCGGCAATTCCCTTCAGGCAAGATTTAAGATAATGAAACTTCTGAGTTGTATCCAAAGATGTGTTTTTGTGTACTAATGAAGTAAACATTTCACAAAATGTAGGCCATTCTTCGTATTCGCCACTAAATTCAGATAAGTACAATATTGGCAATTTAACAATAGCATTCTGATCTGTACCTGAAATATTAGTTGAATTTGTGCTAGATTTAGGTTTAAATTTCTCTAAATGACTATCAACTTTAATTCTTAATTCGTGAAAGGTTAATTCAAAATCGTTTCGTTCTTTCTTTAATGCTTCACTGGGGATTACCTGTTCAATATCATTCATAACTTCATCAAATTGATCTAATAAGGGTATGAATTTTGATAAGCGTGATCCTATCATTTTTAATTTTAATTCAGTTTGCTCTTCCTCGAACAATTCATTGAAATTATCTCGCGCACGTGTTAAATTTGATTTAATAACATCTTTTTTAGACATTAAATCGTCTAGCTGTTTATTATTTCTAACCATTTTGATACAAATTAAAAGACTTGAATCAGTTTAATGAATAAGAGGATTGTGTGACTTACTGGAGGATTGATGAACACAGCTACTCAGCAAATCACCGATGCTTCTCTCGAACACCAGGTTGATTTTCGTTTAATTTCCGCGATGTGGATGAATTTCAACTCGACGGGGATGATCGCATAACTCCCTCGGAGGCGGTGGACGCCCGCGTATAACTCCCTCGGAGGCGGTGGACGCCCGCGTGTAACTCCCTCGGAGGCGGTGGACGCCCGCGTATAACTCCCTCGGAGGCGGTGGACGCCCGCGTATAACTCCCTCGGAGGCGGTGGACGCCCGCGTATTAATTTGAATTAGTTTAATTTCGGATAAAAGGTTTAATATCCGGTTCGAAGGACCAATGTTAGGATGTGACGCCGTTGATTTCTCACTGGTAAGATGACGTCACTAGTTTTGGTGCGGGTGAATTGTGAAATAAAATATTAAATGCACTTCACTGTATATATTCACCGTAATAAAGAAGTATTTACAATTTATGTACAATTGCAACAGTTTTAGTTTACTTTTAAGTTTAAATGTGTAAAGGTTTAAGTTTAGATTATTAAAAATGTTGATGTTTACTGTTCGAGCGTTTAAAAGTGTCTCCCTAATTTTGCCAAAAACAGCTAAAGTGAGAAAATGCGTGGGGGTGAAAATTAATCTAATTGGTTGTCGTTATCCGGAGGGGTTGGTGGGCGGGCTACCCTTGTTGTAAGTGAAAGTGGTGGTAGCGTCTTCCGCGAATTGACCGGTACCCAGACCAGCGGCCAGTACGTGACCGAACAAAGACATTTTGTTAATTGTAGAAACGATGGTCAGTACGTGACCTAACAAAAGAGTCTGGATAATTGCTTTCTCCAAAAATATTTTGAATGGCCCAACAACCCCCTGGAGTTTTGCTTTCCGAAAAATTGTTTTTGAATGCTCTAACAACCCCCATGATTTACACTTTAAACTGTTTTATGGTTATTGTTCATTTTCTTAAAATTACTTGAAAATTATCTACATGCGCTTAATAAAATATAAAAATACAAAATTAAAAAACGTAATATTAGACGGTTCGTAACAATGGATATATGAGTTAAATGCTGCTAATTTATGGGGCATAGGATGAAAGGATTTTAAATGAATGGTAATATCAGTGTGAGTGGGTTTGTGGAAGATATTAAATTCAAGTTTATTATTTTTATGAGAGATGGAAAGGTCCAGGAAATTAATTGTTTTGTCAACCTCAACCTCTAATGTAAATTTGATGTTATTGTGCATATCATTAAGATATGCTAAGAATACATTTAACTGCCTAGTTGTACCTTTAAAGCAAACTAAGATATCGTCGACATATCTAACCCAATATAAACATTTATTAAAAAGGGGATGTTTGCTAATTTTATTTTCTAAATTATCAAGGAAAATTTCTGCAAGTAATGGACTTAAGGGGTTTCCCATTGCTAAACCGTTTGGCTGATTATAGAATGAATTATCAAATTGTAGGTAATTTTGTTTTAAACATAAATCTAATAAACCTAAAATTTCGGCTGAGATTATAGGATTGACCCCCCTTGCTGCGAACAGCTCTCTTACGAGACCGATTACCTCCTGTGGTGGCACACTCGTAAATAAGCTGGTTACATCAAAGGATGCCAATAGACTGTTATTAGGGACGTTAATCTTGGAAATTTTGTCTATTAGTTCGACTGAATTTTTGATAGAAAATTTTGGTTTGAAATTTGTATGTTTTATAATTTCTTTAATTAAAAATTTCGCTAAATTACTACACGGTGAATTAATGTATGAAACTACTGGCCTAATGGGTGCTTCTGGTTTATGAATTTTGAGAAGGCCATACAATTTGGGAGAACAGGGATTCATTGGGACAAGAAAACGTTTTTGATTTGCGGTGACAGTAGCGGGACAATTATCGAGGGTGATTTTAAGTTGTTTATTAAAAATTTTTGTAGGGTCAGCCTTTAGTTTCTCAAAGTTATTATCAGTTATAAATTTAGCTACTTTTTCTTTATAGTCAACCTCTGGAATAGCAATAATGGTGTTCCCTTTATCTGCTTTAGTGAATATGATTTGATTTTTAATGGATTTTTCTTTAATGGATTTAGCTGTTTTAATATCAAATGATTTATAATTGACTCTGTTTTTATGGGTGATAATTTTCTTTTTTGCAATGGCTTTATTACACATTGTGTTATTTCCTGTTTTGTTTAATGCTAATTCGGTTTCTACAGCTAATATTTTATATATATATATATATATATTTTATATATATATATAATTTCGAGCCTTTAATATTCCACTGTCAAAACAAGCTTTTAATTCAGAAATTAACATCATAAAAACAATAGCTTCTTCAAATGTGTATTCTTCATCAATCATTGATAAATTAATTAATAAATACAAAATGAAAAACCTTCGTAAATACATATATGCAGGCCAGGTACCACAAAAACATTTAATTTATAAGCCCCTTACCTTCTTTGGTGACATTTCATTAAAAATTAAACATATTTTGTCAAAACATAATGTAATAGTAGCTCTAAAACCTTTTAAGAAAATACGCAACATAATTTTTAATCCGAAAACATCAATAGAGAATACTCACAGATCAGGGATATACAAACTTACTTGTGAAAATTGTAAGGGAATATATATAGGGCAATCTGGTCGTAATTTCAATACAAGACTAAAGGAACATCTTCGTTCTTTTCGGCTTAATTTAATTGATAAGTCATCTTTTGCCAGACATATGATTGAAAACAATCATACTTTTGGTAAGGATGTACTGTCAATTATACATTTTGCCGAAAAAGGCCGTAAGATGGACCTCCTGGAGTCTCTAGAAATTTACAAAGCGCGCGCTAATCTGGAAACCCCCGTAATTAACGACCAGGTTGACCTGATATATACCCCCCTTTTTAACGCTGTTGTAAAACCTTAATTTTTAAGCATATATATACCTGTAAATTGTTAGTTTAATTACTTCTAGTTTGATAATGACAAGCTAAAATTGTCGAAACTATAGTCACTAAATAAAGTCCGTGTTATACAAACAAAGTTAAAAAGTTTTTTATTTGTGAAGAATTATGTATAACGAAGTAGAAGCCTCCACCGTTAACAGTTCAATCGCGAATTGTTTGCTCCGGTTGCAGCCTCCATAGATACCAGCCCCGGTTCCTTTAGTATTTTTGGCCCCGGCTGTGTACCAGATGGTTCCTTTACTCGTTCCCGGGTATGTTCCATTTGTCCATTCACTCCGCTGTGGTATGATCGTTTTAAATATGCGGGATGGGTGTACGATTTTGGTGAAATCGGACCTCATTGTTAGTGTCTTTTCTTCTTGTAGTACTTTAAATGTTGCCGGTCTTGATGGCCCCATATTTAAAATATGTCCATTTATGTGCATCCTATAGGCTGCCTGTCTAGCTTCCATCATTACAAATAAATGTAGTGGTGGTAGCGATAATATGTGTTCCATGGCTGCCGTGGGCGTTGTCCTCATTGCCCCAGTGATTAGCAGGCATGCCTGACTTTGCACTCTTTCGAGTTTTACTGCTGCACTTTTGGTTTGGGTCTTTTCTCCCCAACTCGAGCGCTGCGTATGTCACTATAGGTCTTATGACCACAGTGTATAGCCATTTGGTCATACTGGGTCTCAGTCCCCATATGCGTCCTACAATTTTTCGGGTTGCAAAAAGTCCTCTCATGGCCTTTTTGCTGATGCTCTCTAGGTGGAAGTTGAAGTTCAATCTGGTATCAAGTATGACCCCTAAATATTTTACTTCATTTTTTATTGGAACTTCCATTTCATACATACGTAGTGATTTTATGTCATTGGTTTTTCGTCGTCTAGTAAAAGGGACGATCGCCGTTTTGACCGGGTTTACAGTTAACCCTTCATTCCTGCACCATCTTTCTACGGTATTTAGTGCCTTCTGCATCAAGTTTGATACAGTGGTCCCAAACTTCCCGTCAGACCCGTGAATGGTCAGATCATCTGCATACCCCAGTGCATATGTGCCCTGGCTTTCGAGTAGCAGCAGAAGGTCGTCCATGACGAGGCACCATAGGAGCGGCGAGAGAACACCTCCCTGCGGGCACCCGCCAGCGACTAACGCTTCTGCTGTTTTTCCATATAGGGTAGTCGTCACAGCCCGACTTCTGAGCATCTTGTTTACCCATTGTCGGACTTGCGGATTAATTCTCTCTGCAACATACGTCCCATAATGGCATTAAATTCAGTCCATGTTTTGCTATTATACATGTGCGTGGGTTACACATTGGTTCGGCGACAATCAGTCGCCTGCCCTGTATGTTTAACCCCTTTACTATTCCCTTGTGAAGCCATTGCACAAGTGCAATGTCAATATTTTCTCTTAGGATATATGCACTGAGGGCAGCAGATGCGGCGTCAGTGATGTAAGGCGTTACAGTGGTGTATATTAATCTGTAGTAATTTGTACATTACTTACCCTTCGGCGATTCGGGCAACGGACTGTCGTCCATTGCTCCCTCTCCGGGCACTGGAATTCTGTCCATTGCTACCTCTTCGGTCTCCTCAGGTCTGCCGACGGTTTTTGCCACCAGCGCCTTGAGGGTGATGGTTGAAAGGCCGAAGTGCAACTTCTTCCCTTCGCTCACCTTCCCCCAAGAGACTTTGTCCATCAGTATGACGTACTGAGTTCCCTTGGGGTCCGGTTTTTGGTTGACTACTCTCCAGGTATCGGTGCTTACGTTGTTCTGCACAGATATTCTTTTGAGGAAGGTGGTTGCCTCTATTGGTGGTCCTGGAGCCCACGTTAGTACTCTCCTGGGTTCCGGTAGGTCCTTCAAATCAATGATCTGAAGTTCCTTTTCGTTCCCCAGGAGATTCTTCTCCTTGGCTATGCTCTCGAGCCATGTCCTGGTTGGAAGGTCGGAGCATACTATTCTCAGGAATCCCCCTTTATGGGTGCATTCCTGAAATTTCGGTGAGGCTTGTCCTTTCACCGTAGCATCAATGCTTTGGATTATCGAGGCTTTGATAGCCCCGGCTTCCTCTGCAGTTATGCTCGTCTCTGGGTATCCTTTCGGTATTATAGCGAGCGCTATTCCCGTCAGTGTGTCACTGAAGGTTCTCTTTGCCGGAGGCCCTTCGCCCCCTCTCGGGGTTTTTGCCGGTCTCTTTTGGAGTCCCGGAGGTGTGCTGTCGCTCGACAGGCTTCGCTTCTGCGTCCCTGACGAGCCGGGTGCTGACGCTGGTGCAGGGCGTCGTGGTTACGCTTAGGCGTCCCTGCCCTCTGGTCGAGTTTCCCTCTCCTCTGGCGTCGTCTGGCCGCCCCTGAACGCTGTTTAGGTCGTTCAGGTTCAGCCGTGGCGGCACCAGGGGAGGTAGGGTTCTCCGAAGAGCCCCCTATGGTAGTTTCTGGTTTTGTGTTTTGGTGGTCCATTATTGATCCCACGAGTACGGAGGAAATAACTGGTCGCTGTGCGCAGTGCCCCGATACGCACAGAAGGCTCAACTACGTTGGGAGGTCGCCCGGTGTCCCAACGGAATCGTTCGCGACACTTAACCCTGTGCCATGCAGCCCTAGGCACGATGTCTGTACGCCGTAGCTTGGGGGAGTTGGTTCGCGGCAGCTGGTTTAGGCCGGTCATGCGGGGGTGACCCACCTGCCCGACCCTATGCCAACTACTGGCCGATTTCTCGGTCACGCTCCTATCCACCACCCGGAGACGCGCTCGGCAGCCTCTGCCTGCAGCTGTCGGCCGACTCCATTGCTGGTGCCGACCGATTTTCCGAGAAGATATTCCTTACCAACAACTAATAGGTAGTTTAATGTATTTAAGTGTGCTTACACGACCAAATATTTTATATAGCGTGAGCTATTTTAACCAATTTAATTCTTGTTATGATGAATCGCATTGGAAATGCGCAAAAGGAATTTTAAGATATTTGAAGGGTACTATAAGACATTGTTTAAGATATGAACGGACAGGATCAGAAGTCCTAGGCTTTACAGATGCGGATTGGGCAAATGACAAACAAGATAGGAGATCATATACCAGTTACGTCTTTAATTTAGCAAATGCAGCTATATCGTGGCAAAGTAGAAAGCAGAAAACAATTGCGCTTTCCAGTACAGAAGCGGAGTTACCTCTCATAGGTAATGAATTCATGTTATTGACTGTTATAGCCCAATATATAAATTATTTTCTATGCCTTATGCCTATGTTCTTAGAAAAAATTTAATTTAATATTAAAAAATAATGTACCTTTAAAAACTGTAATAAAATCATAAACGATCTTAAATTTTTATAGAAGATAAAGTTTTTGTTAAAATATTTAGACTTTCACTAGGAATACAGCCCTTTTTAAAACGCAATCACCTAGCGTAACGTACAGTAACAACGTCTTTAATAGGTTAATATACAGTATTTTAATAATGTTATAATCTTTGAATCACTCTCATTCATACCTACATAATAATTTATATTTTGTTTACAGCGTTAATAATTAAAAAAAAATTAAATACTAATTATTTTTTTATTTATGAAGTATCGAAAAATTGTCTAATCCTTTGTTACGATTTATTTGTATGTTTTACTGTAAATGCAAAATAAATGATGGGATTTCTTTGAGAACGCTCGCCTTTCAGCACATAAACACATGAAAGCATCGAAGTAAGTGAAAAGAGGTTTATTTTGGTAGGTGAATGATGAAATATTTTTGCAGTGTCCTCGCCTTTACGTAAATAAAAGCGATCAATCAAGTATTAATACTCGAGGCTTATACTACTTCGGTTCAAGTCACATAAATTATTATTGATTCCTAATAATGATTGATCGAGATGGATTTTTCACCCCTCAACATCACAAGAGATTTTTATATGTGTGCAAATACGATAATGACAATAATACTTATAAAATAACGTGTGTTATTCCTTCTAAGTTACAGAAACCAACACTCAATATATTTATATTATTGAATCCTTTTTCTGATTTTTTTTCTTATACATTCAAGATTGCATACATTTAGTCATAGTTCTATACATATTGTAATGAATACCATTGATGATCTCATCCTTAATAATACCAGATATCAATTCGTATAATTGTACTATATTTTAATAGTAACAAATAAATTAGTTTCGTTATTCATTATAAAAATTACATTACCGAATTTCTTAATGATTCACTTAATTGAAACCTAATAACAAATACATGTAATTTTTAACGACTTACAAGTTATAATTAATTTATTGGGATTCGTATAATTTTGTTTTTTACTAGTTTAAACCGAGAGTTAATACTACGCGACGAATACATATTTACAAGCATTTGAGAATCTTATTTAATTTGAGGTCAGTAAAAAAATAATGCAATGGCACCAATTCGCTAATCAGTTTTAGCGCTCTTCCGGGCTACTTGGCTTAAATCTTTCTAATGCGCCTAATCACCCCTGTCGGGAGCTGATACCGGAGGGAAACTCACAGAAGGCGATTATTAGGATATTCCCAAAATCCTCCTGGCACATTTGGGCATTAATACTGCAGCTTCTCACTTTGCACCTCGCTGCCGAATACCCATCTTAATTTGCAACCTTACAACAGTTCAATTCTTAACGATTTTCATTACTTCGTTAGGAATAGGAAGAGTATATTTTATAAGAAATACGACTTAACAGTATGACAAGGATTTTGAATAAATAATACGTGCAATAAAAATGAAATAGCCAGGAAATCGTAGCGAAACCATAACTACATATCACGTACGCTTAGAACATTTTCACAGATAAATTATCTATGAGAATTGTCCCATTTATCATTAATACATTTTGAAACCGTTATATATGCTTTGAATTAATGGTTTAAAAAAGGTTATTGGTGAATTTATTGCTTTATATAACCAATGAATATTTTTTTGTAAATAAAACGGTTATGCATGTTCAACAAGGTAGGAATTTATTATATATTAGTTAGCATTCACCAATGGAATATAATTTATAGTGATTTAGAGTGACGGGGTGATTCTTTAAAGTAACAAGCTCATTTACACACACATACGAATTCAAAAATAACACGGCGGAAACACCACGTGGACGATAGCCAAACACTACTACTACTACTACTACTAAACCAATACAAAAAGTAAATATCAACAGTATTTTATGACCTAATTTGCTTCAACTTGTTTATTTAAATGTGGAAATACGAATTAAACAACAATGTTTCTTTCATATAAAAAATAAAATAAAATATTAATATTCTAAAATAGCCATCTAGTAGTATGAATACTACTATTACAATTCACAAAATTACTGAATCGATTATGTTGATGGCTCTAAATTAAGTCCTAATTAATATGATTTAATTGCTGTAAGTTTCTGCTATAAAATATGATAATATTTATAGTACATGTAAGTATATCAGGTTGCATATACATCCTTTAATGAAAAATATACAAGGGATAATAGGAAAGTAGTGCCTGTCTGCACCAATAGAGTAGCCACCAAATGAGTGTTAACATGTTCAATTGTGTTTCAGCTGTCTGTGTGCAAAATTTTCGTCTCGCTGATATTGATTGTACTGTTTATAATATTTAATAAGATAAAGAACGGCGCTATATGTGAAATTAGGGCTGTGATTACATTTCTCAGCGATATTCATAGTCAATTGAAGGATAATAATAATACGACAAATACGTAAATTTTCGAAGTGACCAAATAGAGTGATAGTTTAAGATATGTTATCTATAAATACATCGTTAATATTTGCTAATATACTAGGTCATTATATACGTTTGGAAATGTACTACTTTCCGGATGGCCCTCGTATAATGAAAATCGTAAATAGGATTCACATTGTTTTGATATTATCCCTTTCAATTAAATAATTATTTGAAGAAAATATATGCCACTTCAATTATTTTATATCACTATTTATGGTGTTATAAGATTTCATTATTTAACATTAATTAAGTTTTAGGCAATGGTAATAATAACCACGTTTCGAAATTTAGTGATTATCTAACTAATTTTTCTACTGTAAATAATAAATTAGTCCTGCAGAATATGCATAAGCAAAATTTACAATTTACTAACAAAATTATTACCTTGACATAGATCAAAACAGTAATTTATTTCAGATAATCCACCAAGACCTATATGTTATTTACCACAACACAAAAGACACAGACACAATAGTAACACGTTTTATTTTAAGTAGAAACAAAAGTACGGACCAGAAATATAATATAAATTTAACAAAGAGAGTATGCTGCAGCCAAAGCTTATAAATATAAGTAATTCTAGCTAATGTTTATGCAACTTATTCCAATATTTACAAAGAATATATACAATCACTTAAAAATAACAAATAAGTTAGTTACACTACTACAACTTTATTACAATATTTCTAAGTCACAGTGTCTAATTTCTGGAAATTTCTTCTGCAAAAAAGAAAACAAAATATATTATTACTTTCAAAAATAACAATTGAAACTATCTAATGTAGAAAATATATAGAATTATCATCAACATCATAAATATTTCGTTTATATTTACCCTTAATTTCATCTCAATTCTATCTATCTCGCCTCCCATCATGTCTACTATGGTCTCTCCATGCTTTAGCATGAACTCCTCCAATTCATCAATGTTTTCAAACTTCCTCACTTCCTAAAATGTTATATTGTCATACTTTTATATTAACATTTATAAATTTATATAAACACAAATTTAAATTTTATAATCTATACAAAGTGCATTAAATAATTTAAATAGAAAAAAAAACTTGTAACAAACAATTTTTAATATGTCGGAAAAATGCGTTATATTTCACGCTTGATATTTGTAATTACATTGAAGGAGAAACCATTAAATTGATAATTAAGGATACCAAGGAAAAACTACATTTACTATCTTCAACTACACAATACTTATGAGATCCAAAATAAAAATTGACCAGTCTCTGGTTGTTGTTGACAGGGAAACAATAATTTAATAAATTGAAATATTTTACCATCGAATTAGAATTATTATAATTGACTTCTACTGCACTATATCTAGCGTGAATTTGTATGTAATTAATATTGTGCTACGGTGTTAATTAAATTATTTAAGTCAAGAAATGTAAAATTTCTATTTGTTACATTTCAAATTATTGAAATAAATCAATTATGTAAATCATAACCGTACCTCCAAAAGAGCGTTTAAATCCTGCTTATCTAGGTACGCCCTGGTCAACTCCCTGCCATCGAAATCCATTTCAGCCTTGTAACGGACCAAATAATTACCCATATCTATACCTTTAACATCATGTATTGCCCTAATCATGACATCAGATTCCAATTCAGAGTTAATTTTATCTAAATTTTCCTGGGGAATTGACCTAAATAGGTTTTATGACATTAGTGTGTGGATTTACATCGATCAAGCCAATTTACCTCCCCACTAAAGCAGCCACATTGGTATAAATTATAAAGGAAGCCACAGTCCCTAAAATTCCACCAACTAATATGGAGCCCATTGCATCTGGTATAGGACTGTTTAAATATGAAGAAAGCCCCATGCAAGTAGCCGCGACTGATACACCAATTACAGCAGCAGCGTCCTCTAGTAGTACTACATTAACACTTGGGTCTTGTCCTCTAAAAACTTAATTTTTTGTTAATATACTATAACATATCAATATAAACTTTAAATAAACACAGCCCATGTTCATTAATTAATTTAACTTTTAAGTTTAGTATTTACTTACTATAATCTTTTACACTCATATTACTTTCTTGGGCACCTTTACGGACAGACATTAATGCAACATACCAAGTTGCACCTTCCGAAATCAAGGAACCACCAAGAATACAGTAACCCTAGAAATAAATTATTATTTTTATTATGTGGTAAAATGATCAAAACAGTCAACACCATACAAAATGCATTGTTGAAATATGTGAGGGGAAGTACTTAACCCTTTGAGTACTGAATTATTTGCAGATTTTTATGCATACATAACGGATTTAATTTATTGCTTTATGGATTAATTAATTAATTAATGTATTACTTTTACATATTTGAAAAATAATACATTTTATTATTATTATCTTTCTTATCTTTCCATCTTAGTGCTAAAAACCATTTTGGCCTCATTTTTTTTGTTCGAGGGAAGCAAGCTCTTTTGACGTGTGTTTTCTGTTCTTTCGAGCAGTTCCAACTACATTTGTATCTTGTTCTAGTAATTTTAAATATAATTACACATATTGGGAGGTAACCTTCTCTTCTTCTTCTAGGACAACACTCTCAGACGCCGGTATATCAATTCCCGGTATTTTATCTGCGCCAAACTAGATTTTAAAACACATTCAAGAACCTGATGAATACTCGCAAAGTCAATAGATTTTTATTCCAAATCGTGCTCTTTTTAATGGAATGAACTGAATATAATTCAAAGGTCCTTTGAATTTCATGAGAGATTCATCGAGTGATATTGAAGTATAGATTTTCGAATGTATTATTCAAATAATCAACTAGATTTCTGAACTTCCCAATTCTATCATAGTATAGTGAAGGAATCTTGAGATATCACAAAACCTATCCCGTGACACAGTGGCTGAAATATTGGTTTATAATACTTCTTTATGACCAATATGAACAAAATTTAGATTTCTTAATTTGAGACATAATAATACATAATGCAACATATTCTTTCATTTCATCCTGAGTTACTGAAAACCACAAAAACATGTGTAATAATAAAAATAACTGAATTTTACCTTATTTGCAACTTAAGCTGTCATATACAAACGCCAGGCAATTGTTTGCAATCAAATCCTGCCACATAAATTCAGATGACGAGTCAGACTCATCAACCGTAACTTCGCCCAAGTAATCACATGACGAGTCTCACTTGTCAAATGTACCCAAAGGGTTAAAAACATGACAAAGTATTTCAATAGATACATTGCATTTTCTAGGGGCTTAGTTTAACAGTTAAATCAATAATTTAGATTATTAACATTTAAAAACAGAAGAATAATTATAAATTACGTAAATTATAAACATACCCAAAAGAGATCCTCAATAGGGTGAGGATCTATCAGACCAGAAATACCGTGGTATACAGACAGACCAGTACCCACACAGAATATACCAACACCTGAAATCAACGACGCAACATATTTCATGTTGGTATAACCGTATGGATGATCAGAGTCTGCAATCTGAAAAGTAAACATACAAATCAAACTGCCAACTGATAAGTAATATATATACCTGAATTGACTTATGAATTCCATAAGCCAATATTAACTGATTAATAGTGTCAGCAAGTGAATGGATACACTCTGAAAACATGGAATGTGATCCTGTCAGAAGCCAAGCTCCCAGTTTAAATAGAAAATTGGTTGAATTACTGTAAAAAAAAGTATTTTTTTATTTCATTACACAACTTTAGTTAAAAAATTTAATTACATCGCAACAGCAGTTAAAACAACTTTTCCTGATCTACCCATTAATCCAGAATCTACATCTGCAGCTTCAGCAGATTTGCCCATTTCCCTTCTATAATCACGCAGTCTTCTTTTTACAGTAAATATATCTGCAAATACATTTTAATTAAAAAAAGCATAATTTAAATTACCGCAACATTAGAGTAATTTGTTTAGGAATTAATGTACTACATATTTCTTTAGTTCTATCACAAGTCAATTAATACAACTTTACAAGTATTATTTCTATATAAGTTCACAAATATATTATTAATCGCCCGACACCGAAAAGTATAAGAGCAAATGATTAAATGATTAAATAAATAAATATATTATTAATTATGACCATGAATAAATGTAAATACTAACTTTGTTGGTACTTCTTTCTTTCAATATCCCGTTTGATAATGGCCTTCAATAACTGTTCTCTAGAGCCCCACACTTCTAAAGCTTTGGCCTCTACATCCTTTCTCCAGTAAACAGTGATCGGTGGCTCTGATTCATATGGTGAACGCCTCTTCGTTTTCGGCAATGTCTCCAAGTCAGACGGTTTAAGCATAAAATCAGACATCGCACGCACTGGGGTTATGAAATTTCTCTCCAGTGAAGAAGCTGTGAAGTCCACACGTTTTCTCTTTTTCTGCTGAGGCGTTTCCACTTCAATTTATAATTTATTTAGTTTCAGGATGCCAAAGAACTCATATACACGCCAATATGTTTATTTATTAATTGCTGAGTAACTCAATTTGTAATTATTAAATCAAATATATTAACCACTTGCGCTATAAAGACGTGCCACACACGTCAATGTTACCGCACGACTATCGAAAGTTAAATCGTAGCGCAAGTGGTTAATATGATATTATATATTAAAATATATTGTTGTAAAAAATTCATTAATCAATTTAAAATAAAAAAAACGTTTCATAAATCTACAATTTGTTTTGTAGTCTTTATAAGACCCATCATTGTTGAAGTACGAAATGTTTCATAATTTAAAATTATTATCAATTTATTAAATAGCTTCCCACAAATAATAAAAATCACATGATTACATAAAATTTATATTATTTTACTAATTTCCTTTGCTTTAGAATGTATGTATGTTGATGAAATCTTTTTGTATCAAAAAATCTATATTATACTTTACATGATTTTCAAGTTTCATTTAAAATAAAATACACAGCAAATATAAAACTAACCTCTTTTTGTTGTATCCTTTTAACATTTTATTACAACAATAATTATATCTATAGACACTTTAATCAAAAAATGACCTTGAAAACAAATAATTTAATTTAATATACTAATACTCCACATATTTTAATTTGGTGTCAAAATATAATACAATTTCAATGATTTGCATTTTGATAATAAACATTTTTAAAAACAACATTAATATCTTACTTACAGGGTTCAGTAATTTTGGCTTCTTCTTTTTTCAATATTTTGTCCTTCAACTTTTTGATGGGCTGAGATGACAATAAAGTCTTTTCAACATTGACATCATCTTTCCCATTAAGACTTTTCTCCTTGATATTATCTAGCAGCTGTGTATCATCTTTCTTCACATCCTCTCGAATATTAGGTGCGATCACGTCTATAATTGCCGTCTTTTGCTTTTCCCCCGCGGTCCGCTCCAAATTGATCTTAACTGATTCATTACATGGTACCTCGACTTTCTTAAAATCTGATAAATTTCTCGCTAAGACATTAGCAGCAAATAGATCACAATTGTATTCTCCATAATAATATACCACACCTTTTCTATGTCGAATATCTGTGATTAAAATTTAAAAAAATTATTAGAATTCCATATTAAGGTGTTATAAAAAATTAGATCTAAGTTACAGTTGGTGCTAAATCTGTCTCTGCAGATTGATATGAGACATTGCAATCCAAACAAATATAAACATATTTAAATATTTACTTACGAAATCTTGAAAAACAACAATGGTCACGCTTAGGGACGACGATATTTTGGCAAATATACTTTATAATGGGGTAACTTCTGGGCAACATTTCGTATTAAATTATCGGCAATGTACTAAATGAATGAACCAACATAACCAAACATTTTTGTACGTTATGTACGTCGAAACTAATTATATTATGGCGATTTTAAATTTTTGTTTGTTCAATTTAATTAAACCTCTTTTATAATGGGAATAAGCTGAACATTTGCCACATTTCTGTTTGAATTACGTGTAAGGATTCTTACAAAAGTTTCCCATCGCGATTGGATGGAGTGACAAATGTCAAATATATAAATTGGTGCAAAAGCCATTGAGTATTTGAATATAGATACACATCGATATAATATTACTCTGTAAATAAATCGTTAATAGAAATTTTGTACAAATAGTATAGATCTTTGACAATTATTAAAGGATATTTTAAATTTTCAATGTATATAGAATAAAGAAATAATTTTCGAGATAGAAGCATCTTTGGTCACATACTTTACACGATGTTAATATTTAAATAGACTAGTTCAGACCCTTTTTTCACTTGGTTTATTTATTGCTAAATGCACATTTCGGTTACAGTTATCAATAGAAAATTATTTGAAAACCGAGTGAAAAAAGTCTCGACTAGTGTTTTATTTAAATTAGTACATTATATTATATATATATATATATATATATATATTATTGTATAGCAGTGCTAAATAAAGATTATTATTAACATTCTCATGCACACCCAGAATTCAACAGATACACATGAGAAAATTTCAAATACTTTCTAGGTTTCACCGAGCAAGTAGTTCCAAAAACATATATTACCTTATAATTTAATAGTTTACCAATGGTACCAATGTCTTCTGCAGAATTACTGTTTACTGAAAATAATAACACCAAACAATGAATTAAAATATTGTACTTTTAAACATTGTATATAGCAATAACAGGCATGTTTTATAAAAAAATTTATTAACAAAAGCAAATACAATATCTCTTCTCACTCAAATCACGTAACAAACTTGAAACATTTTGTTAAAATAAAACACAATTAATCCACTCAATATATACACATGATACTCCCATACGTATAAAAATACTTTCTATATAAATACAATATTATACAATATATTCTCCCAAACAAGTACGAACTTTAATATATGTACAAACTTAAAACTAATAACCATTTGGAAGATTCATACACACTTGTTATAGAAGAAAATGCAAAACCATTCTTTACTATCGATTAAAAGATTAAAGCAAATTGTACTTCCTGGTCAGGACATTAATGTCAACACTGCAGGTAATTAGACTTGACTTGTAATTCAATGTAAAGCAATAGAAACAGCACACATTTTAATCGTGTTGGTCATCTATACAAAAATAACCAAAATATTAAATGTATATTTTCTGTTGGCAATTGTAAATATGCTGATGTCAAAATAAATACTGCTTGGATATAAAAATTAATCTATTTGCAAATTGAAGTTAGTTTTTTCTGTGTACCTCTGATTTTCTTATTTTATTTTATGAAAAAACATTTCTTGAAATGAACCAGAATTAAAGAACAAGTAAATATAACCTTTTCATTATTAAAGTAAAAAAAATACTGTCAACATTGTATCCAGAATTCATGAATCTACTGTGAAAATGAATAAATAAATTGTTGCAGTAATTATCACGTTGGTGAAGAAAGTTTCCTCTGTTTTTTTATCATCTTCAGTTGATACTTGTACCTTTCAACTTCCATCTCACATTTCATTAGTTTGCATTTGTATGTCTCAATCAAGTTATAGGCCTTGTGAAGTTGTTCCAGAAGGCAGTCCACATCTTGAACATTCTCGATTTTTTGTAGATTTGTTACCTGCACGAAAATGATTAAATAAATTGTTTATTGATAAATCTGCTTAACTATTAAAACAAAGTTGTGAAACCTTTAAAACTAAGAAAGTATATTCTTTTATAGTAGTAAATATTACTTAGAACTGCTCCATACAATTTGGTTGAGAATATCGTCCCATAATAGTTATTTAAGGTACAAGTGTAAAAAGTGATACTTTATTGCACGAACTGGCGTTTAAAAATACGAGCGAGGAACGAGCGAGTTTTTTTAAAGCCAGGAGTGCAATAAAGAAACTTTTTACAAGTGTGCCTTACAAAATTTTATCTTCGATCGTAAACGATTTCAAAGAATATATTCTTAGGAGTAATATTTTAATGTCATTTCAATAATTCAATTAATGAATAGTTATTTAAGGTACAAGTGTAAAAAGTGATGCTTTATTGCACGAACTGGCGTTTAAAAACACGAGCGAGGAACGAGCGAGTTTTTTTAAAGCCAGGAGTGCAATAAAGAAACTTTTTACACGTGTGCCTTACAAAATTTTATCTTCGATCGTAAAGGATTTCAAAGAATATATTCTTATGAGTAATATTTTAATGTCATTTCAATAATTCAATTAATGAAAACATATTTTACCCGCAGTGCACTAATGAAAGCGTTACCTAGCAACCAGTAAACAAGTTGCACAAATGTCGGCCGCCATTATTATTCATGGAAAAAATGTTCACTTTATTGTAATCCCTTCGACTTGCATTAAATGAAATCTTCAGAGTTCTTAAATCTGCCATTTGGTTTGTATTATATATTTTATTTATAGTTTATTAGTTATTTGTATCAATTAATAAAAAATTTCCTGGCTTTAAAAAAACTCGCTCGTTCCTCGCTCGTGTTTTTAAACGCCAGTTCGTGCAATAAAGCATCACTTTTTACACTTGTACCTTAAATAACTATTACCCGCGGTGTACTAATGAAAGCGTTACTTAGCAACCAGTAAACAAGTTGCACAAATGTCGGCCGCCATTATTATTTATGGAAGAAATGTTCGCTTTATTGTAATCGCTTCGACTTGCATTAAATGAAATCTTCAGAGTTCCTAAATGTGCCATTTAGTTTGAATTATATATTTTATTTATAGTTTATTTGTTATTTGTATCAATTAATAAAAAATTAAGTTTTTCGTCGAAATATATTCATCTGTCAAATTTGACATTTCTGTGCAATAAAAACAGTTTGACATTACCGTGCAATAAAAACGTAAAAAAGCACTAGTGCTTTAAAAAGACACTTTTACAATGAAAAATGATGCAAAAAGCGTCTACTTTCTGTACGATCGTAGATAAAATTTATATACTAAATACTTACATTTACATTAGGTGATATTGGTACCAATTTATTCTTTTTCATGACTATCCTTTTCATCTGAACAGTTTTAGGCGATTGGTTTATAATTTTTCCATTAATCTGCTTCAAAATATTAGCCTGAGGCACACTACTTAAAGTACCATTGTTTGCCATTGCCAAAAATTCTTCAGGTGTGACGGTAATAATTTTTTTCTTCTTCACTTGAGGGCTTGGTATTGGTACAGGCTTTGGCTTCAGGTACTCTGAAATATCTTGGTTAATTTCAGAACTTTTTATTGAATTTAAAGCTTGCTTTCCCGCTTCTGGAATATAATTTAAATAGACAAATTTTAGATTATTTTATGAAGGTCTCTAATTTGCACACTACATTTACGAATCAATTTGCATATTTATAATACAGGGTGACTGACGAAAAACCTTTGGTGCTGTATCTCGCTTATTTTTGATCCGATTTGAATAAATAAAACATCAAATTAAATGATTTTTAAAAGACTTTAATATGAACTGTATTGATATTTCTTCTTGCATCCAGTTTTTGACAAAAGACGATCAACTTTTTTTTTTCAAATTGCACTCTATATATATTTTGTACTGATCCGCAAGGAGATTTTTTTCTGAATCTAAATTTGTAAACGATTTTATCCATTCATCAAACCAAAGTCGAGAAATTGAGGATTAACAAAAAAATAAAAAATCAAATACTCATAGTAAACAATATACAGAGCCTATTCCAAATGTCAAAAGTGACAGTGTCAGTCATTGGTACAATACTGCAATGATTTTTAATAATTTCATAATAAAAATGTTGCAAGATTTCAAAAACTGAAAAACGATTTCTGTAGAAGCACAAAATTCTAGTACAGTGTTTGAAATATAGAAACATTTTAATTATGAAATAATTAAAAATCGTTGCAGTATTGTATCAATGGCTGTCACTGTCACTTTTGACATTTAAAATAGAGTCTGTATATTGTTTACAATGGATACTTGACTTTTTATTTATTTTTTTAATCCTCAATTTCTCGACTTAAGTTTGATGTATGGATAAATTTGTCTACAATTTTATATTCAGAAAAAAAATCTCCTTGCGAATCAATAAAAATATATATACAGTGCAATTTAAAAAAAAAATGTTGATCGTATTTTGTCAAAAACTGGGTGCGAAAAAAAATAACAGATCCTATTAAAGTCTTTTAAAAATGGTTTAATTTGATGTTTTATTTATTAAAATTGAATAAAAAATAAGCGAGTTACAGCACCAAAGGTTTTTTGTCAGTCACCCTGTATAAACATTTAAATTAATTTAATTCAATTTAAACTGAAATAAAAAAATTGTGATATTAAACATTTGAATTTATATGGATTTTCTTATAATTTCTTTTTCAATGAGTTATTAAGATAAATATTACAAATTATTAACTTTCTAATGTCATTTAAAATAGACCATACCTGTGAGTACAACAGAATGTCCACTTTCCATAACTGTAGAGAGAATGTTGTTATCTTCAACTGGTAACATAGTGATCCCATGTTGTTGCAGTAACTTTATAGATTCAGAAAATGCATTTCCATCAGATTCTATGGCCTCTATACTTTCTGGAATAACTTCTAAAAAAAATTAAAAATTTAGCATTCTTTTCACATTAGAATAAAACAAATTTCTGCACTGTACCTGGCTGCTCCTCAAATTGTGTTGTATTTTCAGTTGTATCCAAAGATTCTTCATCTTCGAGTATAATTGTTTCTATAGAAAGTAAATATGACTTTAAACGTATGAATTTTTAATAATATAATATAATTGTTATATACAAGACTATTAAGCTATTTATCTATTTTAAAAATATATATTTAAGTTTAATTTAGTATTATTTTACTTTTTATTTTTGAAATATTTAGGATTTTAGCGTTAGGAATTATGAAAATCATTTGTTTAATAATTCTCATATAAAAATAATATAAATTAGTAATTTTGGTACAAGTAGTCACATTCAAATGATTTCCAAAAAGATAAAATAATATAGCTGATAAAAAAGTTTTATTAAGCGTTGCGGCCAAACTAGTGTTAGCTCGAGTACAGCAACGTTAGTTCGGGTTAACAATTGGATGGGTGACCGTTACCATTCACCACCATTGAGATATAATTAATGGTGCTTTAGAATGACGGGGTGATCCTTTACAGTATCAAGCTCATTTACACACACACACACAAATACACTAATAACATGAAGGAAGGACCACGTGGTTGATAGCCAAATACTACTACTACAACTATTAGATATAATTACCTAATGGAATTGATTGTGGTGATTCTGTACCAGTGACATTATCTTCATTTTCTTCGAGTGCTATTATAGGTTCTATTGTAGATTCCAGACTATTTTCATTGACGAGTTCTAAAGCTATTGTTTGTGTTGCCACAGATGGATCACGTATGCTCAAGTTGATAATATGAACAATATCTGGTCTATTCACTTGCAAGGCAATATCCAAGGCGGTCAAATTGAATTTATTTATTATTGTCGTTGAGGCTCCATATCTGATTAACATTGCAGCCACCTCAGCATGACCATTTTGAGCAGCCCAATGAAGTGGTGTCATATGTAACTGGTAATGAATAAAAAAAATTAAAAAAATTAAACAAAATATGTGTAATATGTTGTATTATTATTTCTTTTCTGATTATTAAATTTTGATTTTTAAATATTACTGCACAATTAATAAAATATTTTAGAGATTTATAATGTTATCTACTTCACTCACTAGATCTTTACAATCATAATCCGCACCATTCATCAAGAGGCACTCCACAATTCTTAGATGTCCCTCATATGATGCCATATGTAATGGTGTCCTATCAACCTTGGTCCTGGCATCGCGAGACATTCCTGCCTGCAAGAGTATCTGCACCACTTCCAAATGATCATTATGTGCAGCTAAATGCAATGGACTAGTACCTAACTGGAAGTAAATAATAAATATAATAAAAATTAAAGTTTAATAACCTCTTACTACTATCAGTAATAAAAAGTTAATTTGTAAACATATGAATTAAAGTTGCATGTTTATTTGTTTACATTCTGTTTTGAGTATTCTGACCTTGGTTGCTAGACCATGACAACCACCTAAATTTGTTTACTAACATTGTTTTGTTTACATGCAATTGTCAGTATTAGAAAAATTAAAATTATTCATACCCAATCGGCAGAGAAAGGTGCTCCTTTACTCATCAACGTACGTATCTCTTCCAAGTTCCCATCGTTGGATGCTTTCAACAGCTGTTTTCCCAGCTCGTGTATAGTTAATTGTGGTAGAAACTAAAATTAGCATATTAAGGCACGCTAATTTGGAACATTGGAAAACTCACCGGCACAAAGTCGGTCCCACTAACCGGCAGATTCTCCGCGAGGAAATACCTGGGACCCGACCCTTGCTGCTTCACCACAGCTTTCCTCCCCTCCTCGTTCATAATCCTCAGCATTCCCTACAAACATGATTACTTTCTCACAAACACTCAAAAAAAATACCACTGAATAGAGGTTATCCGGCCATCTTGGAAAATGGTCACAACAGGAAAATCGCACACCATATTGGACCAGAGGCAGGTTTCCTGTTCCTGTCCGGAGACGGAAATGGACTGAGGCGCGTGGCCATTCCGATCGATACGGGGAGCTACTTACACACTGGGGGGTCTCAGACTGGTGTTTTTCGGTCGGTTTTCGCCATTCTCGATTAAACTAAACATATCTGGGCCCGAGAAAACGGCGCGTCATCACCAGCGCTTGTTATTGTCAGGCGGTGGATTTGCGGTTTGCGCGTTGGTAACTGTTAGGGCGCGAAAATTTGATTTTTTAACTGGTTCAAGTTTTATTATGACTGCATAATAAAATTTACTTTTCAACACTTCTGTAGATAAATCTACTAGCCACATATAATTTTTTATAGAAGATAATAATGTTTCATATAATAAATAACACATGATGTGGTTTTAACAGTTTTTTAAAGGCAGGTCTGTGCGTGTGGATTTTGTATGTTAGATATCACTATGTATCAAAATATTAAATGTTATATACATGTCCGATTGTATATAATTTTATATTTCAATTTATTTTAAATGTATAATTAAACAAAGAGTAGAAATGTATGTCGAAATAGAAGATAATTGTTTAGGGATAAACAAATATAGAAAAACATGTTCTAATCATTAGTTACACTGAACTAACTCGAACCTATATACTTTTCTAATATAAAGTATATTTAATATATTCTTATAAAAATTAGTGCAAAATAAAAGAGGTAACTTATTACAGGTTAAGTTATGCTTTTACCATTTAACTATTAATTTTAATCTCGTATTGACCATATTCTTAGTATAGAATAAAATAGTATTTCAAAGATAGCCTGAACATGTCCGGTTGCCAATATTTTGTCAGCTTTTTTTTGTAATAAATAGCACATGTGAGGTTTAGTGTGTTTTAATTCATAGGTAAAAAAATATATAGGATACATATTTTTATTATTGATTAATATTTTATTTTATTATCGTTAAATTTAGTTTACTGGTGAAAAAACTTTCAGTCATTATTGTTTATTTATTTTTATGAGGGTCAATATCTTGACAATAAATTGAACAACATGTATTTATATTTATTTAATGTACAATATCACTATACAGTTAATTGATATTAATCCATGACCTAAGAGGATACATTTTTAACTTATCTATGATTAGTGAGTACGAACTTAAAACTAACTTTACATATCCACCGCCTATGTACACATTATTCTGATTTCATTTTACAAGAACACAATATGGATTTTAGTTTCCAATTGCATCGTTCTCCTGTCTCCTTTGGCATTTTTGCTTCTTCGGTGCTGTCTTATCTCCAGATTTTGTACGTTTCCACTTCATTCTGCGATTTTGGAACCAGACTTTTACCTAAAAAATCGAATAAATAAGTCACTTCTCAACACTTAATTATGAAGTATTTCACTGAATTTATTAATAACCTTAAAACTTATTAATACGGTTTTGTAATTAAGTCATTTGAGGATTATATATTTTTTTTATTCATACTACATCTTTTAAGGTCTAGATTGTTCCAACTACTACAATTTGAAACTAGATGAGGTGCAGCTTCTAGCTTACTCTAATAAATTTAATTGACAAATGGGTTCAGAGTTATTCTTCCCTAAGTTGAATGACAATTAATTTTATTTCTGTAATAGCATTAATTTTCAAGACAACCTGACGTTCTGTTAAATCCAATGCCACCGCGATCTCGTATCTCCTCAATCTCGTCAGGTAATTTGAGTGTGCAAATTCCATTTCCAATTCTTGAATTTGACTCTTCGTGAATGCTGTCCGTTCTTTCCTAGGTTTATTAACTTCGGTTTGTTTTTCTTGTGCTGTAACAAATGTATTAGTTAGGTTTACTATTTACACCAATATATACTATACATTATAAGGACACAATTGGAAGTAGCATAGCGGATTTAAAAATTAAAAATAATGAACTGAAACATAATATGACGATAAAAACATTACATATGGAAAAATGGTGATCATATTACTTTCTTTATAGTGCTCATTATAAAAAACACTGTCGATATTGGAAAAAAAACAGAAACAACACAGTTTAATTGAAGAAATAAAAATAAAAAAGAATTAAACATTATCAGAAAATCTTTTGATATAAAGGAAACGAAAATAAACAAAAAATAGTTGAATATAACTAAAATAGTTTTGAAATTGAGGAAACAGAAACAAATAAATCACTTGATATTGAAAAAGAAATTTTTAAAAAAGAAAAAAAAATAAATTTAAGAAAAACATTTGAACACTCATATTGAGAATACAAGAAGTTTACTAAAGAACGATTAGCTATTGAAGAAACTAAAACATAACCGCCCTCTTTAAAATTTTATATTAAATTTTCAATTGTTTTTAGGTTTTTATAAATATATTTTTCAGATAAATATTTAAATATGTTTACTTCTAATCATTAAACTATTATTTGTTTATGATAAAATAAAATTAATGTGTGCGCATTTTAAATTTGTTTTTCTTAAAATGTTTTTAATTGTTTGCTTAATCTAATTCTAAATTGTTTTCTTTTTGAAAAATTTAAACGGTCTAAAAATCTATTGTTTCATTTTCGAGATTTTAACGGTTTGTTTTTTTTTTACAAAACCATCAATACTATTTTATTCTAAATTTTAAACATCAACAAAAAAAACAATTGAAAATTTGGAAACAATAACAAAATGTCAATTTTTAAGAAAATTGGTTTCAATCTATATATATGTATTAACTTTTTCTTTTTTAAAAATGCTAGTTTTCAACAGTATTTGTTTCTAATGAAATCTTCAATTCTCTTTTTAGTTTTTAAACATAAACAAAAAACAATTGAACTTCAGAAAAAAATGGATAAAAAAATCCTTGTAATATATTTAAAAACATTTTTCAATAATCTTAAAATATTTTTTGAGTTTTTTGCCATTTTACCAACATTTAAATTATTACCGGTTACTTTTTCAATTGTTTTCTTTTTATTATTAATTGTTAAAATTTTCATTTTTAATAAACTAGTTTTTAGTAAGTTATAAAGTTTGTTTTCAACTAGTTGAAACAAGTCTTTTTGTAAAATATTTGGTTTAAACTTTTTATAAAGTTTTTTAGGGAATTAATTAATTAATTAATTAATTTTGTTGATAAAGTAACCATTTTAAGAAAATTTCCAATTTTACAGAAAGTTTCTTTAAATTTAAAATATGTGATTTTTAAGTTTACAGCATGTTCTTAGCGAAAATTTGTTTTTACTAAAATGAAGGAAACACTGATTTAAGCACATTTTGAAATGTTCTTCAACGGCTATGATGTGCAAAAGTTTTTCTTTACAAAAATTGTTTTTAAGCAAACTTGTTTTAGAATGTCAGTCTTTAAGAGTTTTATCGAATCTTCAATTGTTTTTAATTCTAATTTTTAACATAAACAAAAAAAAACAATTGGCATTAAGGAAACAAAGTATTCTCCACAAATTTTGTTAACAATTGAGTGACAGGTATACAAGTGCTTGATTAAAAATTATGTCCCCGTTATATTACTTTTGCGGCACTTTTGTCAGATTTTCGTCATACGCAAATAATTATTATTTATAAATTACTCATTCTTTATAATTATTTATTATATTATCTAACTAGACATTTTAATAAAATTAGAAAAAAGATTTTTTCAAAAACAATAACATTTTTGAAAATTTTGTTTAAATAAAAGTTGTACTCTTTCAAGATCTATAAGTTTTATTTGAAAAATTTTGTGAACTTTTTTTAGCGGAAAATCCAGAAAATTAAAAACGGCCTCGAGTAAACACCCACTTCCAGTGCACGAATATTTATAAAAAAACTTTTCAGATCGTTCAATAAGAATAAAAGCTTATGTTTAAGAAACACCTGTTTACTTTCCCTATACAAAAAAGTTCGAGAAAGTAATGTAATTATGTCAATACTTTTTTAAGAATTTTTTCATCGGAATCATCCGTAGGTCCGTAGATACTTTACCAACAATTTTTAGAAACTTTTTTTCGATCCTTCTATGAGATATGAGAAAGTATCCGTTTAGGAGTTTCTGCATACCAGTTATACAATTTCTAGATGAAAAAGTGTCTGTGCTGTGTCTATCCTTGAACGCTGCATCTCAAAAAGATTTTGAGCTCAAACTCTATTTGTTGGAAGATATGAAAAGCATTTGAACCGAAAGGTTCCTTTTTTAGAATAGCCTTTAAAATACGAAACAAATTACAAAATCCTTTAAACAAAAAACAAAGTTATTAAAAAAACTAAACAACTTTTATTAAAACAAAATTTTCATACACTCCTTTGTTTTTGAGAAAAAATTAAAATAATAAACGTTGAGCAGTTTCATGAAAACTATATAAGAAAAAATTGCAGAAAATAATAAAATGAGTAGTTCATAAAAAATAGACTTTAAAAATTAAATTAAGATGCTAGTCATATGATTTCAAAGAATCATGCTTCCATTGACTATGTGGCGCTACCTGTTACATTTCAATTAAATTAAAGGAAATGTTTTTAATTTTATTAAAAATTGACAGATGGCACAACGCAATAAATGGAAGTATAATTATTTGAAAATAATATGCCAATAAAAAATATAAGATATTGCCTTACTTCCCTTCAGTCACAACGCTGGATTCACCTAATAGACCTCAAAGTAAGGTGAATGATGACTGCCCATTCGATTTATACATTTCTTCTCATTATTTGAACGTGATTATTTTGGAATTTTAAATTTTAACGGAAACATACTTTTATATTCAAATACAATTATAAAGCACAATAAAATGACAAATTCTAAATAATAATCTTTCTGCCTAAAAGTACTACGATAGCTAAGTAACCATCTTCTAAATGTATCTGTGGGTCTGTCCGTTAAAGACTTTGAACTGAATTTATTCATTATCAGAAGATCTATAAATAGCTTTTGGAAAAACATCGCGTACCGAAAGTGACTGCTGTTTGTTTTTCCAAATTTAAATTAAAAAAATATATATCTTACATTTTTTCAAATAAAGTTATAGATAATTAAAAACATAAACTCATGTGAATTTTTAATTCGGTTTTTAAGATTGTTTTAAAGCGGTTTGACAACTTCTGCAACAGTTAAATAAATAACTTTTAAATTAGGTTTCTCATACTAAATAGTCATTGACTAGAGAGTAGATTTATTTCTAACTTTACTGATGTTGACCAACAATTTTATAATATTTTAAATAATGTAAGCATACAGTATATTACAACTTTTAAATGGTAAAATTCCGAAATTAGAAACCTTAATAAAGAAAAACAACTTAAGAAAAAAAGAAACTTCCAAATGATTCCTCTACTATCAATCAATTAAATTTAAAATTTTCATAATTAAATTCACTTGGTTTGTTTCACAAATAATTATTTCTTATAAATATAAAACCTGTATTTTAACATAATGTTTCACCAAGTGATTAATGAGAAACACGTATGTGATAAATTAAAAAGCTTAGGAACATTAATTAAAAGCAAAATAAATTTGGCTTTTCGTTCCTATACAGGATGTTTATTAAACATACGGCAAAAATTATTCTCTAGGCTATTCTAAGAATATTTTGTCCTTTAATGAAATTTGAAGATACAGGGCGAACAAAATCATCGAGACCATTTTAAAAATTATTAATGGAGTCGAAATAAAAGTATAGCACTAGATTTAATGAGTACAAACATATTATATAAAAATGCGTCTCGTGATTGATCATTTGGTATATGTTGATTTGTTAGGACTGGGCCACGCACAGTGTGAGATTTTACAAATCTAGCTGGAAAAAATTATAAATTATAATAAAACATCGTTTTGTTTATGTTTATGTTTATTATTCTTTAGCTTACAATCCAAAATTAAAAAAATACATATCAATATCTACACAAAAATTATATTAAACGTACAAAAATTTTGACTGGACGAAGCTGGGCGGAGTTCGTGCAGCAGCGACGATCTTCCACTCTAACCCTTGTTTGACCACGATACTGAGGGAGCAAATATCCTCTTGAACATCTGGATTCTTCTAGAAAATGCTTTAATTTTCTATTTTGTCCCATTTTTAGGGGAGACTTTTGGCTGTTAATGTCAGCATGACAGATATATATATATATATATATATATATATATATATATATATATATATATATATATATATATATATTGTATTAGATTATTTAGGGCGCAAAATAAGTCTGTAAAATATAATCCACGCATATTTCTACAGAAATGTAGATACATTTATACATAGCTTTTTTTTATTTTGTCGTAGGATGGTTACATTTTTTGTTGCTTATCTAATGCAGATTTTCTCATAATTTCATATTTTCTGTACGTTAATTTTGTAATTTTGTTGTACTTATCAATGCTAATGCTTCTTCTGCAGAATACTGAGGCGTTTGTTGGCCTGTGGTGTGAAAAGCTTCCTTCACTTTAGTTGCTCTTTTTGAACCTGAAACTAATTGTTGCAACATAGAAGCAGCATTCCTTTTGCCAGATTGCCTCAAGTTAACTTTAAACTAAAGTCTTTTTTCGGCAGCCCACTTTTTTTGCACTCTAGATTCCACTTGTACTAGGTACATCCACATTTTTTTAGTAATGGTAGTATTTAACCAATCATTGAACTTGTTTAAAAACACATTTTTGTTGCGATGATACGTCTTCAATCTTTGGTTGATTCTGATAGTGAACGAATGAAAAGTCCGGTTGATGTAAATTATCCATGGCAAAAACGTTGTCACAAATAAATACTTTATATAATACGACCTTTACAATTTACACGTAAGGAATCACTGCGAAGTGGTTTTTAAGTGACAGATATTTAACCTCTTTTGTCGAACGATGGACAATAAGGCCGGGCATCTACAGATTATATATTTTGATAATGGCATATTTAGTACCTCAGCTAAGCATTTAGTGGGTTATAAGTAAATATTTTGTATGTTATTTTTAGCACATTTTTCCTCCTGGATTCGCAAAATCCCACACTGTGCGACGTTTAGCTATTTGACGTTTACTATCTGCCTTTAATAGTTAAACTTTAGTTAGTGTCCTTTATCACGAATCTTTATAAAAACTCTGAGATGATTGACATGCATGTTTATTAAACATACGGGAAAAATTCAAGGCTCATTCTAAAAATATCTTCTTCTTTGATGATTTTTGAAAACTCGCTTTGTTTCAGAGATACGGGGCGAACAAAATTTTCGAAAAAACATTCTAATATTCTTAAAATTATAATTTAAGTCCAAATAATAGTATATATCTTTTAACAACATTCTAATTACCAAGAACAGCCTTGGTCCACTAACATCAGATAAGTGCAGACATGGAAAAGAAATAAAGTTTAAACGTCGATTTTATTTGAATACGTGTCTTCATGAATCGCTATGGACTTGCTGATGGCAATCCATTATAAGCTAGGCGGTGGTACATTGAACGATTTCCTAACTGAAATGTTTCAACATCAGTTCTCGTAGAAGGTTTAGTTGGAATTATGGAAGACTGGTGGCTACATCGCAAAGTTTTTGAATAAACGGCACCTCAGTTTTTGGAGGATGGGCTATTGGTGATTAGAAATGGAATGTGGTTCATGTAGATCGGTGCTTTTGTCGATGTGGACCTCACTCATGGTCTGCTCGACCCCCGGACTTAAACCTCGTGGATTACCTCTTATGGGACTTTCTAATGTCATTAGTTTAATCGGATAATTGCTGAGTGTAATACAATAAGAAACGATCCTATTACTTTTGAAAGTGTTCGGCAGTCAATGAGTAGAAGATTGGAATATCGCATCCTAGTAAATATATAATCATAACAAACCCTACATATTAGTCAAGCATGGCTTAACAATGGGTAACCTATTTATAATTATTTATATGATTGCAATATCCTATTGTATAAGTTAATAACTTTGGTTTTTGTAAAACAGCTAAATTTTTGATGGATTCTTATCTGAATAAGCATGAGTCATATGTTACTCTTAACAATTTTAAATCTGATTCCTATTCCAGGTGATTAGCTGTGCCTCAAGGTCAAATTTTACGCACTCTTTATTAAACATGTTTACTAATTAATTAGTCTGTTGCTAATAATATGAGTAATTGTAAATATTTATCACTAAAAATAGTGAAACAAAACCAAGTGTTTTAATTAATTCTCCAATTTATAAGATGACTTAGTTAAAGTTTTTGATTACTGTCGAGAAAATGGACTTAATTTGAATATTAACATGTGCAAATATATGTCTTTTACTAGTTATAGCCCTTTTATATTTAATTACTGCATTAATAACATTCAAACAGAAAGACTTACAATTTACCAAAGATCTTGGATAATATTTTGATTGTAAATTGTATCTTATTCATAATGTTAAGGATGTTGCCAACGATACTAAATAAATTAGATCGATGATTAAAACTTGGTATTGTTTCACATACTTGATTTCAAGTGAGAAATTATTTTATCTACGATCGTACAGAAAGTAGACACTTTTTGCATCATTTTTCATTGTAAAAGTGGCCTTTTAAAGCACTAGTGCTTTTTTACGTTTTTATTGCACGGTAATGTCAAACTGTTTTTATTGCACAGAAATGTCAAATTTGACAGATGAATCAATAGCACAAATTTTCGACGAAAAACTTAATTTTTTATTAATTGATACAAATAACTAATAAACTATAAATAAAATATATAATACAAACCAAATGGCAGATTTAAGAACTCTGAAGATTTCATTTAATGCAAGTCAAAGCGATTACAATAAAGCGAACATTTTTTCCATAAATAATAATGGCGGCCGACATTTGTGCAACTTGTTTACTGGTTGCTAAGTAACGCTTTCATTAGTGCACTGCGGGTAAAATATGTTTTCATTAATTGAATTATTGAAATGACATTAAAATATTACTCATAAGAATATATTCTTTGAAATCCTTTACGATCGAAGATAAAATTTTGTAAGGCACACGTGTAAAAAGTTTCTTTATTGCACTCCTGGCTTTAAAAAAACTCGCTCGTTCCTCGCTCGTGTTTTTAAACGCCAGTTCGTGCAATAAAGTATCACTTTTTACACTTGTACCTTAAATAACTATAAATGTATGCTTTTAAATGTTTGGGTTTTGTTTTTCAGAATTCAACTAATTTTAAAATTTGGATATTATAAAAAACAATTTATTATACAGGGTGATTCATTAAGGGTGGCCACTGGCCGTATCTCGGAAACCGTATATCCTAGAATTTGGGAAAAAAATTCTAATGACATAATCGGCCAAAAGAAGATGCGTTAAAATATTTTTAAATGCGTAGCTTTCCGCTAGGTGGCGCATTTTATCATTTACATAATTAATTTGCGTTTTTTTTTTAATATTACCGCATTAAGGCTATTGAAAATTATCAAAATTAAAAACTACTGTAGTTGGTTTACAATTTTTGCTTAAGTCATTTTTTTCTATCACCTACAGTTAAGTGGTGGGGGAAGTATACTTTTGTTTACAGAAAATGGTCTGTAACTTCCGTATAACTGAACCGATTTTCACAAGCTTAGGCTCAATGGAAAGAGTATTAGAAATAGATTACAAAAATAAATAACATTAACACATTTAATCTATGCGCTGGCAACTAGAGGGCGTTATGTAACACTTAACCCTATTTATGTATTTTTCTCAGAAATATCAAATGGAATGATATAACTCGAAGCAGCTTACAAGAAAGAAAATGAAATTACATATTGTTTCGTCAAAACCGCAAACTGATATCTCTTGTCATTCCAAAGATATTTAGATTTTTTTAATTTTCGTTGTTTTCGAAGTGTTGGTTCACCCTGTAAGTTGTAAGTGAAAACATACTGCTATAGTTACATATCAAAAAAATATTAAGTTAAATCGAATGGCAAAATAAAAAAAAAATACAAAAAACTAAAATTGATAACTGCACCTATTACTTAGTTATTTTAGGTACTTAAAATGTTTCCCATCATTTGCTATGCACAAATTCAGTCTTTCTATAGTGGAATTGACACTGGCCTCAATTTCAGCACCAGAAATACCTCTTACTGCTTGCCGAATCCTTTCTTTCATATCCTCACGTGTAGTTGGACGTGCTTTAAAAACCAAATCTTTAATTCTACCCCATAAAAAGAAATCTAAAACCGTAAGATCTGGTGACCTTGCTGGCCATGGAAAAATACTTCCCCTTCCAGTCCATTTATTTGAAAATACAATATCTAAATAATTTCGGACACCTGCGACAAAATGTGCTGGGCAACCATCTTGTTGATACCACATGCTAATCTGTAACGAATTGGGACGTCTTCTAGGAGGATGGGCAAATCGTTAGTTAAAAAATCTAAGTACCTTTGGCCCGTTAATTTTTCTTCAAAGAAAAAAGGTCCTATTATCTTCCTATTTAAAATACCACACCACACATTTATGCTCCAGCGATTTTGGTAATTGACTTCCCTCTGCCAGTGTGGATTTGTTTCTGACCAGTAGTGACTGTTGTGCAAGTTAATTTTACCAGAGCTTGAAAATGTAGCCTCATCCGTCCATAATATTGCAGATAGAAATTGTTGATTATCATTTAACATTCCTTTTAACCAGTTGCAATAATCTAGTCGTCGATCAAAATCTATGTCTTTTAACTCTTGATGTAAAACAACATGGTAAAGATGCATTTTATGTTCTTTTAGTATTCTATTCACCAAAGAATAATTTAATTCTAGATCTCTTGCAATTTTCCTAATACACGTGGTTCAGCGTTAAAGTATGCCAAGACGTTAATAACATTTTCTTCATTTTGTCTTCTACGTACCCTATTTCTTACCGAAACAGGTTGAACATTGCCAGTTTTTCGTAATCGTTCTGCCAGTCTTTTAAAAACTTTCCTTGAATGACGCTGTCTTCCAGGAAATCGTAACCCATATTCTCTTTCAGCAATGACTGCATTTTGTAGACTTTCAAAATACACTGCTAGCATATCATATGCTTCTTCATTTGAAAAATAAAGCATTATAATAAAGTGATTTTTCAAACGTTCAAATTAACTTTGACAGCAACAACAAATTATACATAAACAATCACAAAACAGAAATGTCATTTCCAAAGGTGACTTGATTACTTTTACAACATCGCTCAGGAAAATAGTTTGACATACTCGTAATGTTACAGCTTATCTATATAAAACCATTGAAGAAATTTTAAGGAATCTAGGATAAAATTTCACTCTAGAAGGACTGAATTTGTGTAGGTACAGCAAATAAAGGGAAACATTTTGAGTTTCTAAAATAACTAGATAATGGGTGCTTTTAGACATTTGAGCGTTTTGTAAATTTCTGTTATGGGTAATAGGTTTTATTATTTTTCATTAATTATGCTAATAAATATTGTTGTCACACCTTACAGGATGTTAAAAAATTTAAAAAATCTAAATATCTTTGGAATGACAAGAGATATCAGTTTTCGGTTTTGACGAAACAATATGTAATTTCATTTTCTTTTTTGTAAGCTGCTTCGAGTTATATCATTCCATTTGATATTTCTGAAGAAAATACATAAATAGGGTTAAGTGTTACATAACGCCCTCTAGTTGCCAGCGCATAGATTAAATGTGTTAATGTTATTTATTTTTGTAATCAACTTCTAATACTCTTTCCATTGAGCCTAAGCTTGTGAAAATCTGTTAAGGTATACGGAAGTTACAGACCATTTTCTGTAAACAAAAGTATATTTCCCCCACCACTTAACTGTAGGTGATAGAAAAAAATGACTTAAGCAAAAATTGTAAACCAAGTACAGTAGTTTCTAATTTTGATAATTTTGAATAGCCTTAATGCGGTAATATTTTGTAAAAAACGCAAATTAATTATGTAAATGATAAAATGCGCCACCTAGCGGAAAGCTAAGCATTGGAAAATGTTTTTACGCATTTTCTTTTGGCCGATTATGTGATAAGAATTTTTTCCCCCAAATTCTAGGATGTACGGTTTCCGAGATAAGGCCGGTGGCCACCCTTAATGAATCACCCTGTACATATGGATAATTTGGTCTCCTCAAAACAAAAACAATCTCAACAGTTAGGAAATGTCCGAAGCATATTTTAAAAGTTTCTACATTTCAAGTTTCAAGTTGGAAGGTCATTATCTACTCAGAGTTTTGATCATACAGTGCTTAAATTATTTTACTTTGAATCCCTTGAGTCCCGTCGCATAAAGTCAAAGATTACTTTTCTATACAAACTACATAACTACATATTTCAATTCACTCACCCAACATATTATATGAAGTTCACTCGCATATGCTGTTTTTTAGCAGTCGCAAGAAGCAATGTTTCAAGGTTATATGTCATAGAACAAATTATGGACTTAAATCTGCATTGGACCCTATTTTGTAATGATTTAGTTTTTCTATTGGAACTATACAAGCCATATTAGGTCAATAAAATAATAAATATCATCAGCAAAAGTGGAAGATCCTTAATCTGAGAAGTATGTTATTTTGACGTTTCCCTATTTTGGGTCATAATTTCCACTATAGTAGCAAATAAATTAAAAAAATGTTAGAAATTTCTCATAATAATGACTTGACGGATTATTGGAAGATCATTTTGAAAATAAATAAATATTCATATAAATCAACTTGGTATATTATGTAAGTACATTGAATGAAATAAAATATGAATATGAATATGAATTCTTTTACTATTCGACCATGCTTAATAGTAATTGTATACTGATAGTTGTTTATTTGATTCATTCTTTATATGTATTATTATTTATGTTGCCTTATAAGTGGAATTTGGTTTCCTGTATGAGACATAAATATTAATAACTATTAAACATTATTTGTTAGTGATTATGCTTGTGATATATTTTGATATCTTCTTACTGCAAACAAAAATTATTGTAAATAAATAAACATTAATTTAAATAAAAATGCACATCCTTAATATGATCAAAGAATTAGTTATTTAATTATTTGTTTTATCATTAATGAAAATTTAAAAATAAAAAGATTTTTATTAAAATTTCATGGATTCAAAAAGAATATACAGGGTGTCCCGTTAATGCGGGGAAATGGCTAGACCATATATTCCTGGGGTCAAAATATGACGATTTAATGCAACTTATCTATATCCAAAAATTTAAGGTTAATCCGGAATTTGGCTTCAAAGTTTAAAATTTTTTTATTTCTTTTGTTTATAACAATTGAACGCTTTATTTGATTTGAATGAAATTTATTAGTAATAAGTACCATAATATCATACGTCATTTTAGTTATTTTGGCCATTAGTGATTGACAGGAAGTATAAAAAACAGTAGTACCACCACTTAAAAACTAAAATATTTTTTTATTGGTGCATCCAATAAAATCCAAAAAAATCTACTTGAAAGGGCATTAGCTTTAAAAACTTTTTTGACTCTTAATTGTTTTTGATATCTTGTACGGTTTTTGCACAAAAAAATAAAATATGAATATAGTATACTCATTATGCACTCATTAATAAGTAAATAAACTTACTCAATTGAAAAAAAAGTGAATAATATCAATTAATAAAATAAATCAAAACAACATCTAACACTTTTCAAACAATTTTCTTTGCAAAATCCTAATACAAACAAGATATCTGTTTGTTCCAAATACGAATATTTATGAACTAAAATAAAGTTGAAAATTAATTGTCAATAGACACTAAATAATTATTATTTTATACATAATTTACATTTTTTAAACAAAGACGGCCACGAAAAACATTTATTTTCGATTCGATGAAAAACTAGATTTTGTTTTTACTAGATAAAAAATATATATTTTATTTTTTGTGGGAAAATCGTAAAAGATATCAAATATTATTAAGAGATAAAAAAGTTTTTAAATTAAATGGTCTTTCAAGTAGTATTTTTTTAGTTTTTATTAGATCCACCAATAAAAAATATTTAGTATTTAGTATTCAGTAGTGGTACTTCTGTTTCTTATACTTCGAGGAAAAAATAGATTCTTTGTGGATGGATTGCCTTTACAATTAAAAGGCAATAGTTTTTTTTGTATAAATTTCAAATAATATACATTTTTTGTCATTGATATCATAATATTGTGAACGTATGTATCACCACCAAATTAAAGCAGTTTTTTTGCAGTCTATATTTTTAGCACACCTAATCAATCAATCAAAAACTTTCCCTAACTGTGCATATAATGTTTGTTGGGCTTAAGCCCGTTCCGCCTCATAAATTCTTATTCATATGAATCGAGAAAGGACCACACACGACCCTCAAAAATGTTTCGGGATTAAGTTGTCCGTTCAAAATTTCACAAATTATGCACGCCCCATCCCCTGACAAATCATCTCACCCTCCACGGAACAGATGTTCCAAAGTCGATCTCATTTATAACACTCTTGTTTTGATAACTTTAAAAAAAATTAACAAGCCATATTAGCGTTCATAATTGTTTTTATTTTAGTAAAAATACTAATGTAAATCGACTTGACAATAACATTCAAAACTTAAGTCGCGTTTTGTAATCATGTAATATAATTTTTTAGTGATAACTACATATTAAGGGTTTTAGTTTAGTACTTATTTAGTCGCAACCACTATTATAATATAAATAGTATATTTATAGTAATAAAATGTTCTTTTATAAAGAGGCAAATATAAGTAAAATATCATTTACAGAAATTGAGTTTGTTTAATTAATTATTATTAAAAACATGTTTTCTTCATCTGTGCTATTATTTTATAGGTAAAATTAATTTATTAATTAAAAAGACAGTAATGTTTGTTTAATGTCCATTGGTGCACACTAGACCATAACTTATTGTATTGTCAAATATTATAATCTTATTTGTTGTAGATTTAAAAAAGTTTTACAGAATTATATACATTAATGAAGAAGGAGACACGATTACTTTGTTTTACCACTTTATTTTAAATAGTCATTGTCAAACATAAAGTTTATCACTAGCGGTTGGTCGAAACTATAATCACGTATAATTTCAAATAAAGATTAAACTAAGTAATCTTATCTTCTTCTTAATTATATTCAAGATGTACCACAAAGTTAACGCCTCCGCATTTATATACATTAATTCTAACCCTAATTATAAAAATCAATCCAAATTTCAAAATTTCTTATTATTGAAAAAGTTACTAATTGCATATTCCATGCATATAAGTGAAAACTAGTTAATGGAAGGAACAATGTTGTAATTGCAATTAACTAAATATTAATGTTTAATATATTTTTTAATTCATAAAATGGTAATTTTAAACCATTTAAAATAAGTGATAATCTGGTACTTATAGTTAATTGATTTTTTTTAATAACTTCAATTAAACTTTAACAAACCTTTTAAACACTGATAATATGCAAACTTCTTACCTACGTCACAATCATACGTCTCCGAAGAAACCTCTCTATCATCCGCCCTCGCCTCTACAGCACCGACCCCGTCACCACCGCAAAAATTCGCCCCGTAAACGTTCCCGCAAAATCCATCCAGGGGTTTCTCGGTCACATCACTCTTTTGACAGTGATAATAATCGGGATAATACGCGTAGCCGTTTTCCGCGTAAAACAAATTTTCCGGATAACCGTACTCCGCGTAATTCTGCACCTGTTGCTGATGGTGGTGATGGTACTGGACGTAGCCGAAATTGAAATTTTCCGGCTCAATTTTGATTGGATTGACGAAATGCATTCTCGTTTCGATTATTTTAATCTGTTCGGTACTAATTCGTGGACTAATCTGCGGCGAGCTTGTTAAAGTCATCAAAACAGATTTCGTGGAGATGCGTGCGTGGGTGACTTTTGAGATGAAAAAAAAAAACGGGAGGATATTTCGGGATGGTCCAATGGGATCCTTTAAATTGGTGGTTGTAGGTGGGTCGGGATGACTTTTCTCGTTTTCGATTGGCGCAGGAAATTATTCTGGAGTGTCTGAATGAGATACTTGTTTTGCAACTATTTCATTAAACGCATAGAAAAAAAAACATCGTATGAATCAACGAGTACGCCGCCGTCATTGTATGTTGCTTTGAATATTTTTGTAGTTAAGAACAATTTTATGCTGTTGACTTATTTAAAATAGTATTAATAATTGTATTAAAAACATATTTTTAACATATTATGAAAACGTCAATTATGATTGATTCTACATAATTTATTTGCCGAGAATTATAATAACGACATAAATAATAATGGCATAAAATATTATTGCAAAAATAATAGAATTATTCTTATTCATATAAAACCTACTCTAAATAAAATATAATTATATGCTGAATAATTCAAAATATTTTTAAGACTTTTCCATTTCTTGAAATTACCACCTTGTCTTCTATCATACGTTTTCTTTTTTTTTTTTCACTATTATCTTACAATGCATCTCTTTTCGCTTTATTGCTTCTTTCATTGACCACTTGAAGACCCCCAGTAGTCAGCCTTTTAATTCCGCCCACTCTTTCTTTATAATCAACATTTCCACTAATCCCACAACACAATTTCCGATTACCGATTACCTCAAAATCCTTCTGCCATACACCCTCCTTGCATTTAGACTTTATATAATTATATTATAAATCCTTCATTATTTCAATACAAGTACGTATGTATCCCTTGTTTGTGCTGATTTTAGTAGTTTTTTGCAACAACTTCTATTTTTTTCTTATCCTTCTCTATATACCACTCTCCATATATTATGACTGATCTGTACACTACTCTGTTTCCCTTTCATTTAAATGTTAAATCATTGTTTAATCATATACCGTGTGTCCCATTTTAAGACGCATCATGTGGAATTCCAATGTAAAATTTTCAATTGCAGATTGTATTTTTATTATTGAATGAAACTGATCGTAATTAAATTAAAATAATTCCCTTACTTACTAAAGTTATTTTGGAGGTTTTATTTTTGTTTCATCTTCAGTTTAATTTAAAATATAGCTTAAATAATGTGAACAAATATTCGATAATAATATCTTCAAAATAGTAGTTGCAGTGAAAAGTCAATATTTGTCACCTAAATCGATTAACGCACAAACAAATAATTCAATTTAAAATGAGTGCTTACGCCACAAAAGAAAAAGTCCAGATAATCAAATTGAGTTTTGGCGGACGTTCTTCGAGTACTATTTGCAACTTATTTAGTTTAAATTTTGAAACCCGCGCAGTTCCGTGTAAACCAACAGTTATTAGAATTAATCAGATTTTAAGGAGACTGGTTGTGTAAACAATGAACATTTTGTCAGGAATAAAAGGAAGAAATCTGAAGAAACTGTAACTGGCAAGGATAACAGTAAATAAATATACAACACGGTATATATGTAGTTGTATATACCCTTATATTTTTCGGGATATTTGTTTTCTTTCGTAATTTGTTGTTTTATTTCCTATGTTTTCTTTTGGTCAGTGAATCTTCTGCCATTAAGCCTAAGTTAATAGTTAAAACTATGTTTAATATTTAATGATAAACAAAGTTTTTTTGTGTTTCAATTTCAACTTATTTATGAAGTATCACCTCAACCATTAAATATTTATTTACTAGCTACCTCTATATATTTGGAAAGTAAGAGAAATATGTTTAATTCGTAAATTAATATTAATTTTCATATTTTAGTAGCCATAACCAGGTTTTGTGGAAGTATCAAACATGGATGTAGAAAAACTCTACATTTTTAAATATGTTTATTAAGAATCAGTCTAAAGTCCTTTTCTAAAATTTTACTTCAAGCTTTATAGTACGAGAAATCATAATACACTTTTTGTAATAATTCACTACACTTTAAATAAAAACTTATATTTTCTATTAATTACAAAATCTTATAAATCTTTTGAATTTCAGCGCATCTACCTTTCTTTAAATACAGTAGCTTCACGTCATATTTATTATCAAAGTCAAACTCATGAAGTCGTATCAGAAAACGTCTCCCTTAGAATTATTGTGTCTTTATGAAAATTAATTGTTTCTATACAAATATTTCTGAAAGTGCGTAAGCAAATTCACTTCATCAAATAATTATTTCCTCAACATAAAGTAGTTTCCTGGTTAAGGATTTAATACAGTAATAAGTCTCCTTATATTTATTCTGATTAGTAATAATACAGCAAAATTATAGTAACATACATCTAAACGAATTCTAATATATCACATGACTTCACTTGGTAGACATAAGTAATATTATGTGGTATGTTATAATTAGTTTAGTTTAGTTTATTTTATTCGATGTAAAATCAAGTTCTGTAATTGATGAACATCGTTCAATGTTGTCTATTCCTGTACAAGAAAAATATATTAGATATTAATAATAATGCCGTTAATTGTTATAATTTACAGTTTTGTGTACTTCTTATTTTTAAAAAGGTTCATAAAATTCGTGCCAATTAGAATTCCCTTAATCAGTGAGACACCTCATCTAAGCTTTCTATATAGGATGTTTCTGTGGCTCGAGGAATATCTAGGTATATTCATAGAAAGATAACATATCGTCAAAATATACTAAACTGTTTTTAAGGGAATCTTTCAGTATTTTCTTCATTGCTGCCTTTTACTTTCTCACGTAATCCAAATGATATATACATAATTAAATTGCCCGTTGATGTATTCGAGGAGCTCCTAAATTAATTTATTAATATAACAGCCTGTGTATAATGTTTTCGGCTTTCATATTCTGTATTATTTTTCTTTTGCTTTTTACTAAATATTTTCTGCGTTCATTTTACATTAGAAGTTTTCGTTCCTTCCTATTTTGAAGAGTTTCAAAATTACTAAGGAAATTGTAATTTTACATTAAACCTAAGTTGAATATATTTCAAGAGTAGGTATGAAAATTTTTCTTTGATTTCTGAAAAATAATTATCACATAAAAATAATACATATTGACCTAGATTATTAAAATTTACTTTTATAATAGATTAAATCAGCTGGTTATTCTACAGGATGAACCAAAGCGCCACATATATTCTGAAAAATAATTACATGTTTAGTCATGATTTAAAGCAAATGAGAATTAGGTAAACTAATATATTAAGTATTTGATTGTAGAGGCTTTCACTTAGTGATACATATTTTATAACTTTAAATAAAATAAAATAAACTTCGTTTATATCACACACTTTATTATTCCAGTGACTAGCTAACTAGTTAAATTGTGTCGAAACTATAGTCACTGAAATAATAAAGTGTGTTATATAGACAAAGTTTATTTTATTTTATTTAAAGTTAATATATTAAGGTAAGAGCTAATTTTAAAAAAGACCAATGATCCATACAAATTAAATCGCATGATGTTAAAATAGCTCAAACCTCAAGGTGAGTTAAATTATTATTCAGTTTTACATTTAATAATGTATTCCTAAAGTACTTCAAATTTTGTTCAAAAATCCTTTCCTATAATATTTCATTGTTATGAAATTCTATACATGCAAATCGAGCAACTCGATTGTATAAATAATTTTATAAATATTCCATGCTAGCCTGTTACAATTTTAATTATAATTTTAGTAAGGTAAAGATAATAATATTTTAGCATAGTTAAGTAGAAATTTAATCTAATTAATAAGTGGTTGATTTTTAAATTTGAAAATCAACCACTTCTTATTAATTAGATATAATAAGGATTTTCAACTAAGTGACTCGTCAATTAGTTTATAGAAACCATTTTCCCATAATATATTCTTCCGAGAACACCGTAGTAAAACCGAAGGCGAAATATCCGAAAGCATCCAAACAGAAGAGAGTCGCAAAGAAACCGTCTTCAAATAATTTTTTTATTGTGGAAATATAGTACAATGGAATAATAAAACTGTTGAAGAAAGGATATACTTTTAACCACTAATAATAATAATAATCTTCAAGCACTCAAGTATTTAATCAGAAATTGTATTTATATGTTATAGGTTATATTATATATAAATTTTATAGGGTCATTGTGAGGTGAATTAGCCTCTCGTGAACTGCGATCTAACAGATCTATTGTTCTACCCTTAATCAATCACTTCTCAAGCAGTCCTACGTCCTCTATGAACCTGGTAACTTTCTTGGAGGTGATGCTGCTCACTTCTTCATTAGATAATCGGTCTCTGCCGAGAAATGCTTGTGGACAATGACAATCGCGACACAAGTGCATATTATATAAACTTGTATTTTGTCGTTTAGAATGTGCTTCAGATTTTTTTTGGTTCCTAATTGGCTCTTAAAACTGTGGCTCTATCTATGGTTTAGCCTTTTTTCTTAACGTAGATAATATCTATTGAAAATTGTTTAATGTAGACGAAACATTAACATTACCCTAGCAAACATGTATTTGATGTTTTAACAAATGGATATGCTATTAATTGGTATAATTCAATCGTTTCCTATAAGACACCCTTTTCTTATACATTATGCATCATTTTTCAGTAATAGTAATAGTTCGTTTGTTATTGGAGTATTTCTCTTAGTGTTGTGTCTGATTTGGCTGTAGAACCTTTATTCGCCTGAAGAAGCCACAGTGGGGCGAAACAACTGTATCGATTAATAAAAACAACAATGCTCTTTGAAAGTTTGTGTTTAAGTTACAAAAACTAACAGAACATTTTCAATAATAGGCAAGCGCCATTTGAATATTTACTGCTTTCGCAATGAAATGGTATTTGGTCTAGTGTTTAAATGTTTGTAGTAGTTGCAACTTCTACATGGTCTTTATTTTACCATTGAGGGGTTTACTTAGAATATGTTTTTTTTTCGTGATATAAGTTGAAAATCTTCTTTGCAGAATTGGACGATGTAAACCTTGACTGGGTTTCATCTCCATTATCGTAAAGCGATTTCTATCCAATTGCTGTCAGTATATTGTTATGATTATTTATCTTGTCATGTTTCGCTAGTATTAATGATTGGAGTTTTTCCTATTGGCATCACATTTCCTATAAATATTTTATATTTTTTAGTTCCTCGAAAATTTAAGAAAAGTTTTTAGTTTGGAAGATATATGTGCTCATAAATCTCTTAGTTTATTAAATCCATACTATAACAAAGTATGTGAAGGAAAAATGTAAATTGGAATGTACCTCGTTTCACCTAGCTTCGGACTGCCACTGTATTTCTGTCGAAAAATTGTTTAGAAATTGAATTAAAATCTTTGAGAAAAAAATTATTTGATTAAATTAGGAAGTAAGATGTTTTAGAAAAGTACAGAAACATGTACGCCACATGATTTGTAATAACATATGTTATAATTAAGACAAATATAACTATCTTACTTCTAGTTAAATAAATTATATGAAATTTGCATAATAAATAGTTTTTAAAAATCTTTGTCTCCAGGCTTACAACATTCAATTTACATAACAACTAAAGCCTAATAACCATGCACGGCGAAGATAGTTCGTTGAATGGATGATTGAACAAAATATCAACAAATGGATGCCAACAAAATCATCTTAAGCAATGAAGCACATTTTCACCTGTATGGCTTTATTAATCGCCAAAATTGCCGTGTTTGGGATTCAGAGAACCTACGCATTATTATCCAACATAAATGCATCCACAACGTGTCACTGTTTGGTGCTGATATTTGGCTGAAGGTATCATTGGACCAGTTCGATATCGCGACATGATAACATGGTGCTTTCTGCCGAAATTGAATGATATTGATATGACCAATATGTGGTTTCAATAAGACGGTGCCACATGCTATACAACCCGTGAAACAATTCAATTCCTGAATGAGACATTTCCTGATCGTGTACTTTCTCGTTTCGGTGATGAGAATTGGCTCTCTAGATCTTGTGATTTATTACCATTAGATTTCTTTTTATGGGGTTATTTGAAATCAAAAGTCTATGTCAAGAAGCTTACAACCAGCCGTACATTACAGCAGAAAATTAAACGCTGCCTCAGCCACATTTATGAAGAATCTTCTTTTTCTTCCTTTTTAACTAGGATTAGATCCTGTTCTTTCTTCAACATTTATAGATGCAGTTGGGACGCTGAGCTTGAGCTCTCATACTATCTTGTTGGTGGTCTTCTCGGGGGTCTTTTTTTTTTGTTCTGGCAATTTTGGCAGTGATTTTATCCCTTCTGTCCACATGGTCTCTCCACTCCTACCTTCAGTTTCGGGCCTATTTTACCACGTCCTGAATGCGCACTACGCCCTGATGTCTTCGCTTCTTATGTAGTTCCTGCATCCTACCACGCAACTTAGGGTTCTCATCTCCGTTGTTATCATGAGTCGTTTCGTTGTGGCGATTACTGCCCTGGTTTCGATCGCGTAGGTCGTAATAGGCTTGGCATAGATTTGTAGATTCTTGCTTTGCTTCCTACAGACCTGTGCCTGTTTCGCTTTCGTTGATTGGGCTTTCACTTCTTCTTTCAGGTTTCTGTTGCTTATTATGTTGGCGACTAGGTATTTAAATTGGATGACCTGTTCGACTCTTTTATTGTATATGAAGAGCTTATATCTACGCGGGCCCCTAGATATCATGAGGAACTGTGTCTTGGTTGTAGATATCTGTATATTGAAGCAGTTTGTTCAAACTTGTAGAGCATCCTTTGCAAGTGGTCTTCGTCTTCGGAGATTATCCGCATAGCATACAATTTTTATCTGGTCATCTCCCATACGGTACCCCTTTCCGGCCTTCTTGACTTCAATAATCACTTCGGCCTTATTCCTTATTCCATAAATAACCCTATTCTTTGTACGTTATGATTCCATAAAAATATGACAATCTAATGATTAAAACTGTGTTTTCTATTTAATTTAAATCTTGCGTTAATTTTGGGCCACCGTTAGCTACATTTCATTTTTTCTTTCTAGAAAAACAAGCAAGGCCCAAAAGTATCACAAAGTGGTACATTAATTTATCAACAAATTAATAGATGCTCATTTGTAAGTATGTCTAATATCTCTATAGCACTTTTTAAAGTTACTGCCTATAGAAATTATTTATTATTACCTACAGCCACTATTTCAGAAGTCAAACGCACCTCGTTCTTTCCTTATGAAAAGACAATGGTAATTTATGATCTCGAGCATTGAATGCAGTCTTTTTGTTGCCTGCAGTATTTTCAACTGCTTGATTGTCATTACTTTACCAGTGGGGGTTTTTGTTTTCTGATTCGGTGGGAAAGTTTTACATTTTGGAGAATTCCTAAATTGGGAAGTGTTTAGTTAGTATTTTTTCACTTTAAAGTAATTATTCTTCAATTATATTTTCGAAATGATATACAAATATTTTTGAAAACTTTTTACTATAAACACAAAGTTTAATTCTTTAATTTTGGTACATTTTGCAATTTTCATCTTTCACTGATTATGTAATTTTTAAATTTTCATGCTTGTTAAAGACTTTTTTGGCAAATTCAGAAGTTTTTGACATTTAAAAACATAAATTTTTGGAAAGTTGCAAACGTGTTTGATTGATTAGCACATTTTACTAGTTTCAGCCATTTTCGTTGGGCATTATTATTATTATTAATATTTGAAATTCTGGATCAATCTACAATTTACTAGTATAGGTCATGGGATACTATGACAAAGTATAATTTATTAGCCTAGGTCAAGAGTATGTTAGGACAAAACATTGTTTATTGCGATAGGTCAAGCGTAAGCTGGGGCAATCAATAATATACTTACCTAGGCCAAGAGTACGTTAGGGAAATGGTTAAGGTATTGGTTTAGGTTAAGTGTACACTAGGACAATATATAAATTATTAACCTAGGTCAAGAATACGCCAGAGCAAAATATAATTTATTGGGATAGGTCAATGAGTAATATATTAGTTTATATCAAGAATACGCTAGGGCAGTAATAGTAATAATAACAATAATAATAATATTTATTGTGCTAGAATATTTATAAAATTAATATTTACATTCATCAAGAAAAAAAAAACACACACATACTAGATCATTTTAGCCTATGTTAACTAGAACTCATAAATAAAAATATCATTTATGTTAATTGGACATTTGAAAATAAGGATCTTCTTCATACAATCCTTAAATTTAATAAAATTTTAATTTCTTATTTGAATTGGAAGTCTTAAACAACAATAGTTGTCACCATATCGAGTAAATGAGATATATAGATCATGGGTTACTCTTATTTTGTGATTGTGAACATCATTTACACTATCATCATATTTGATAAAAATTCTTGATTTTGAAATAATTAAATTAGATAAAATTAAGGAAAGGTCAGAAGTAAGACAAGATACAGAAAAAAATTATTGAGGTAGTTAAAGTTAGTGTACGGTAGAGAAAATAATATTGGAGTTACGAGTTTATATTATATATATATTTATTTATATAATAAAAAAGTGCAATAATGTCCATCACTCAGAATAAATATAAATAAATCTAGCGAGCATAGGACTTTTTGTTTATTGTTGTTAATATTTAACTCTCTTTTAAGTAAAAGATAACGAGAAACTGTTTAAAAATGTTATACTGGCACGAATGTTTTAAGAAGAAAAAAAGTGTTAAAAATAATCGAATAGATAGGTTTAATATACGACAAAATTTATTATTTTAAATTTGTAAATTTAGCCGTTGATAGACTTCTTGACTGTATTCATATTTTACTTGTGTATAATTATTAATTATAAATTAATTTTGATATGAGAAATACTATTTTTATTATACAGGGTGTCCCGTTAATGTGGACCATAGATTCCTGGGGTCAAAATATGACGATTAACCACAACTTATCTATATCTAAAAATTTACGGTTAAGCCAGAATTTGTTTTCAAAGTTTCAATATTTTTTATTTCTTTTTTTTATAACAATTGAACGCTTTATTTGATTTGAATGAAATTTGTTATTAATAACTACTATAATATGATACATCATTGCAGTTATTGTGGCCATTAGTGATTGACAGGAAGTATAAAAAACAGTAGTATCACCTCTAAACCTCTAAAACTAAATTAATTTTTTATTGGTGCATTTAATAAAAACTAAAAAATACCACTTGAAAGACCGTTTAATTTAAAAACTTGTTTATCTCTTAATAATATTTGATATCTTATACGGTTTTTGCACAAGAAAATAAAATATGAAATATTATGCTCATTATGCACTCATTAATAAGTTACTCAATTGAATAAAAATGAAATAATATCAATAAATTAAATTAATAAAAACAACATCTAACATTTTCAAACAATTTCCTTCGCAGTATCCTAATACAAGCAAGATATCTTTTTGCCCCAAATATAAATATTTATGAAATATAATAAAGTTAAAAATTAATTATTAAAAGACACTAAATAATTAATATTATACATAATTTACTTTTTTTAAACAAAGACGGCCACGAAAAACATTTATTTTCGATTCGATGGAAAACTAAATTTTGTTTTTATTAGATAAAAAGATATATTTTATTTTTTGTAGGAAAACCGAAAAATATATCAAATTTTATTAAGAGACGAAGAAGTTTTTAAATTAAATGGTCTGCACCAATAAACAAATATTTTAGTTTTTAAGTGGTCGTACTACTGTTTTTTATACTTCTTGTTAACCAATAATAGCCATAATAACTGAAATGATGTATTATATTGTGGTAGTTATTAGTAGTAAATTTCATTCAAATCGAATGAAGCGTTCAATTGTTATAAACAAAAGAAATAAAATTTTTTGGAACTTTGAAGATAAATTCAGGCTTAACCGTAAATTTTTGGATATAGATAAGTTGCGTTAAATCTTCATATTTTGACCCCAGGAATCTATGGTCCAGCCATTTCCCCACATTAACGGGATACCCTGTATATTTATAGTGCTTATATGTGCTTTTGTAAAGGAAAAGTATTACGATTTTTATTAAAATATGTTTCTAATAAAATCATAGCTCCTTTACTTAAATATTTACGTATGAATATTAATTTGAATACCGTTATTTTGCGTGGAATTTAATACTGGTTTTCAGCAGTGCTACGTGAGCAAAGACAAAATTATGAAGCAGTAACGGTGATATTTCTTTTTCCTTCATCTGAATAAATAGAGAATATTCTGGTTGGAAACCAACGATGGATTTATTGCGGCGGTGTCCCCGATGGAAGCCACTTGTTTGTTGTCCCGAAAAACAAGGAGGATTTAAGGTAAGGACGGATTTACTATCTATTATTTTTTCCCTTGTTAGATAAACATAAAATCATTAATTTATTGTTTGTAGGTCTGTGACAATAAATTGTTAAATTATATTCAAATTATTATTATAATGGTCTAAATAGAAAATGAAATGATTTCATCTTATTTTTGTTATAATTTGCTTGATATATATATATATATATATATAATAATATATTTAATATTATTATTAAGTACTATCTTTATCTTAAGAATGCCATTTTGGATTTTGATTTTTCTAGATTTGCTAATATAATTACACTAATAAATAGTTTATATTTCACACTTTTTTCTTGAAATGTAGACTATATTTCTTATATTAGGTATGTAGATTAAATGTTTTAAATTCGTATACATATATGAGTCAATAATTTTCTATGCTTGTTTACTAAAGAGTAATAAAGTATATCCTATCACATTCCATTTAATATTATTTGAGTTGTAATCTTCTAAAATTATAAATTTACAGTTGATAAACTTTTCACCCAATTCTTCAATAATACGGCAATGATCTTCGCAAAGTGATGATGGCGACGCCATTTAAATTCAAATCTTTTAAACAATTTTACACTATTATCTTTAGTAATTGATTTTTAGTAAAATATTAACTGTTTAAACCATTAAGCCAATAAAGATATTCCACTAGGGCTATAGCAAATATTATATTATACACAAAGTAGGTCACCCAAATATTTATATTGGTAAAGTGATAAAGGTGCAAAAAGTAATAAAAGCAGCGGCGTGAGCGGCTTTTGTCCTATATCTTTTAACATTTAAAGGGTAAAGTGGAATTGGGGCGACTGCTCGCTCTTAATTATTCTATCGATTGACCTACTGCCACCTGCTAAATGCTGTCCATAAAATATTTCTGAATCACGGACTTCACTAAATCACGTTTAACTGGAAGATATTCGTCATTGTGAAATCTTAATTTTACTTTGTTATTATTATTTTTTAAAGCACAATAGTAAGCACACTTAATAATTATTCGCAGTCCTAAAATTTCAACAACCTTACCATGAAATTTAATAATAAATAATAGTGTTTTACTTATACTTCATCATTTATAGTATAATTGATGAATAGTTATCATATATGAAGTTTTAATTTTAAAAATACCCATAGTACCATACCATACCATACTCTATTTGAGGTATTCAGACTTGAAGCAATTATGTCTATGCTAATACGAGGGTTGCCTTTTATATTTCGGGAATTGACTATCCACGTGCTGCCATCTAATAACTGATGCCTTAACGTAAAGTTTGACTTTTTGTCAGTAGTTACTTAGAAAATGTAGTATACTCCGAAAATGTATGTATTTGCGTTGTTTACAGTGATATTAAAATTGATGTCGATCAACGGAATTAATTGGAGAACATTTCCGTGCGATTATTTTTGACGTGGATTATCTCAACAACAGTACATCGACGAATTTAATTTAACATTTGGGGATGAACTACCATTAAAAACCACTATATATCGATGGTTTACGGAATTCAATCATGGCCGTAGTTCGCTTAGTAATGAATATCGTGAAGGTCGTCCAAAATCTGTTTTTGTTCCAAAAAAATTGAACTGATATTGCAGGATCGTCATGTGAGATTAAGGCTAAGGTGGAAAGAAATGCTCAAGAGATACGATTGCAGTACTACAAATTATGTCAATGATACTGTAAGAGTTGATCAATCATGGATATATCCGTATGAGCTCAGAAATAAACGGTAGTCGACTGTATGAGCCTTTCAAGATGAGCCAAATTCAACAAATATAGTTTGCGCACGATACAAACAGCAAATAGTTGCCTTTTTTGAAAACCATTAATTTTGAATGGTATACAACCATTTATTTGATAGAAGTCTTCCGAAAAATATGGGAAACCAACCGCCGAAGATTCATCATTCTCCGCTAGGACAATGCGTACTCACACTCGCATCTGCCGTACAGCCCTGTACCCAATGGCTTCTTTTTATTCTTGCAAATCAACAATTCTTGCAAGTGACAAGGTCAATGTTTTTCGACGCCTGAAGAAACGGTTGATGCTTTGAAAATTAATGTTTTCGAAAATTGGTTCAAGCGCATGCAAAAGTGTATTGATTTTTATGGGGAATATTAAAAAAAACAATAAACCCATGTACGATGGTTTTTTGTTCCATATTCCTGATATGTAAAACACAACCCTCATACACATCCACAAGTCTTAGAAATAAAATTTTGTAATATTTATTGTTAGAACAGAAAATACATAACAATAAAACAATGTGGAAACTCAATGTGACTGTAGATTCCGCAATATGTAAGTATGGACATTTTGTATTTTTAAAGGTAACAGCACATTTGATACAGTTGATTTAAATTTTCCCCAATCACACTTTCTTCTGTGGGATTTTGTTAAATTTTGACGAGAATCAATTTGAATTTGTTAATTCTTGGATCTTAACGGCGTTCACTTGGTGGTACATTTTAATATTAAGAATAAAGAAAACACTTTTACTTTTACTTTCGTTAACGACCAGGTTGACCTAATGTACACCCCACTGTTCGAAGCGTTGTAATAGGTATATAAACAGTTGTTATTCGTAATTTAAGTACTTAGTTTGATAATGATTACTGTGTAGTCGAAACTAGTCACTGCAAATAAAACTTAAAGTGGTATAAAAAAGTAAAAGTGTTTTCTTTATTCTGAATTTGTTAACTTTATTACGTCATATTACTTTAAGTCTATTTTTTATATTTTAATTATCATTCTATTTTGATATCTCATTCAAGAGACAATGATAAGTGACATAAATAGATTGATTTATAACTACAACTTTAAACTATACTTTAGTTTCATAAACTATAAAATAAGAAATATTTTCTGAAAGTATATGGGAACACGCACATTGAGCAAAGTGCAGGACCAGGAAGGACAATGACAGTAAGTCAGGTAGAAGTGAAAGAGAATGTGCTGGACATGATAGAAAAAGATCCAGATACTTCTATGATTATTTAAACAGTTATATTTCTTATTTCACTATTTTATTTATTCACCAAATGTACATTTAGTGATTAAAAATAAAATAGTGAATTAAGAAATATAACTGTGTTTAATTAATTATACAGTGTGGAAACTTTAACTGGAATAAAATAACTGCAATATAGCCGATTTTTGCAAAAAAAACGAAACACGTTAGGTATTTTCTTTTCTTGCCCTCATATATATGTGTATGCTATTTGTTTATTTGTTCCCAGAAGTGCCCACCCGCCTCCGACCATTTTTTTTCAAATGGAAAAATAAGCACACGTGATAAAAATGAAAACGTCAAATTAGAACACGTTTCAGCGTAAAGTTGTATGTTTTTGACATGTCTTTTGATGCTTTGGAACCACTTTGCTTAGTTAGTAGTGATAATAATAGTCACCAAAGCACACTAAAAATCTCCGTAACGAGATTCTGATGATGATCCGTTATTAACCAAATTTCATTAGCATCAATTAGTTTTTTTTTTCCAACGAATGTACTTTTATCTTACATTGTGACTTTAATCGTCCAAATTGTCGTTATTGGGATGACCCTCATTGGATGCAAGAAACTCATACTCAGTTCACGCAAAAAGTTAATGCATGGGCTGGAATAATAGGTGATCAGATTGTAGAACCAGTATTATTCGATGGTAATCTTGAAGGAGCAACATATCTTACGTTTCTTCAAGACTACCTTATGCCAACTTTATTTCCAAATTCGTTAGATCCGGATTAACCTGATGAACGAATAAGGGATCATAACAGAGCTCTACCCATTTTTTTTTGTGATATTTAGACAAAGTTTTCCCCAATAGATGGATTGGAATAAGAGGCCACAATGAATGGCCGGCGAGATCTCCGGATCTTAGTCCTCTTGACTTTTTTGTGGGGATATCTCAAGAGTAAGATCTATGTAACAAACCCGAACGAAATTGATGACCTTAAGCAATGTATTAGGAATAAAATACGCCAAGTCACCCCATAAATATTTAAAAAAAAAACATTAGAGATGCATGTTATCATCGATTTGCACCTTGACAAGAAAAAAACGGTGCCCATTTTGAACATTTATTGCATTAGATAGTATTTCAAGTTATAAACTTGGTTTTAGTTTATATCACGAGGGCTTTGATAATATTCAAGAAATACATAGTGTATCGTATTCCTTGCGAAGAGATCATTCAAACGAGGTGTCACTTGACATACCTTTTCATTTGGAAAAAAATGATCGGAGGTGGATTTCCGAGAACAGATAAACAAATAGCATACACATAGAAATCGCATATATCAAAGTTATTAATTTTATTCCAATTAAAGTTTCCACACTATATAGCAAAACTTCACATAACTCAGAAATACATATTAACAGATAATTCTACTTAAAATTTTTCAAATACTTTATAAGACTCTTTAGAAAATTCTTAGAGTCTATTTGCTATACCCATATCACAAACACTTCTTCCTACTTCAGATTATTCAGCTATAGACGCCGAAAAGTTCCACATAAGATACTTGAAGATCGTTTTCAACATCAGTTCTATTTGAATGTTTGGGTTAGAATTATGGATGACTAGATGATTGGACTGCTATTTTTACAAGGAATTTCTGGTGAGGTGTATTGCAACTTTTTTGAACAAACGCTACCTAAATTTCTGTAGGATGTATAATTGGCAACAAGAAATGCAATGTGGTTTATGCACGATGGTGCACCAGTTTAGTATGGTCGCTCATGAGTTTTTAAGAGTAACATAATAGGATAATTGCTGAATGTGACACAATAAGAAACGACCCTGATGTTTTTGAAAGAGTTTGGCAGTCAATGAGAAGATTTAATTATTGCGACTTAGCTGGAGGTGATCATTTTCAGAAGATCTTGTATATTAAGAAACTTTACATGTAATAAAAAGTTATTGTCGGAAATTTTGCTCGGTCCTATATCTTCAAAACAAAGTGGGTTTCTAAAAATCATCATAGTGCAAAATATTCTTAGAATAGTCCATGGAATAACCCTTAGAGTTTTCCGAATGTTTAATACAATAAAAATTGTATTTATTCGCATAGTTTACCACGTGTACAATAATTAACTATTACAAAAGACAATAATAACAAAATCCTTTTTTTCAAATGAGGCATCATATTATTTAAGCGAATACGCAAAATATAAGTATATGAGCTACTGCAAAGTCCGACGATTTAGATTTAGATTCTAGAAGAATCTGCATCCCAAAAATTGCCTTTGGTGTGCCATAAAAGTGTATTATGGCTTACTTTTTACGGTAAGCTATCAGATAAACGGTATTAAGAAGAAATAGTGACCCCTTACATCGAACATGGCGATGAACCGATAAATTGTTGGATATAACATCAAGATTGTGCAACACATATTTCTTCAGGTTTGGTTTACATTTTTCAAGGGTTTACAATGAAAACCTAACAGCCAGCAGTAATCGTTATAATCTAAAGCAGTATGTTGACCCTTCATTTAATTTTAGGATTGATTTTATGCGCGTTTTCAATGAATTAACTAGTTTGAATAAAACATTGTCTTGTGGCCCGGATAACATTCCAAATCTATTTCTTAGAGAATGTGCATATACAATTTGCCATCTTCTATCATCTTTAATCTTTCTTTAGCGCAACAACGTGTGCCACCCGTTTGGAAGGAAAGTTTTATTACTCCGATTTTTAAATGTGATGATCGGGCTAATATTAGTAATTACCGAGTATGCATAGAATCTGTGATTCCAAAAATTCTAGATCGTATTGTGAGTGAGCAGTTGGGATGGTCATTGAAACATGTAATCGTTAACGAACAACATGGGTTTTCTTCGGGTAAATCTACAAACAGGTGGATGCCATTTATACGGATTTCTCTAAAGCCTTCGATAGAGTGAGTCATGATATCCTGATACAAAAATTATACTATATCGGTTTTTCCGAGAATGTTGTTAAATGGGTAGAAAGTTTTCTTTCTGATAGATATCAAATGGTAAAACTAGGTAATTGCATTTCAGCTAAAATCAAAGCTACCTCTGGTGTGCCCCAAGGATCCCATGTTGGCCCAATTTTATTTTATTTGTTTATTAATGACGTACCGAACGGCTTAAAAAATATAGATATTACGTATCCAGCCCACAAATTGTCACTAACAGAGCGAAACGCGATGTATCGATGTATCAAGTTTTACAATAACCTCCTGAAATATATACAGAAAATAGATGTATTTAGAAAGTATAAGAGTGCGGTATACACATTATTGTTAAACGCCTAATTATGTAGTGTCAATGCCTTTTTTGCTGCAGTGTAGCGAATATATTTTATGTTTTTTAGGGTTATTAGTATTACTATTTGTTATGACGCAACTTCATTTATGTTTACCAGAATAAATTTTATTTGTTCTTGTAACCATTTTTTGAAATAAAGTTGATTTATTATTATTAACGTTCTGCAAATACCTGCTCTATGCAGACGATTTAAAATTATTTCACTCTATACGATCTAACTCCGATGTCACTAATATTCAAGAGGATCTAAATTATTTACCTAAGTGGTGTTTCAATATTAAACTATCTTTAAATATACCTAAATGTAAATGTATTACATTTAATAGGAACAGAAATAAAATTCACAATGAATACAGTATTGATAACATATTTTTGTAATGGATATCGGATATAAACGATTTGGGTGTGTTATTTGAAAAATCTCTGCACATATTAACTATAACCAATAAAGCTTATAAGATGTTGGATTTCATTTCTCGAATTGGTTCTGTCTTTAAAATCGATACCTTAGGACTTCTATATTGCACCTTGGTTCGGCCGCTTTTAGAATACGCGGTAACAATTTGGTATTCTCAGCAATATTATCTAATTAATAATATAATAATAACATACAGGATGAATATATTAAACCCATAGTTAAATTACAATTTACTTAGTGTTAAATTAGATATGTCAACATTACTTTTATGCAGAAATTACTTCGATATGTGTTTTTTTATATAAGCTAGTAAACGGATATATTAGCTGTCCCGCGTTGTTAGGAAGTCTTGACTTTTGGCACCAAAAATAAGGACCTTCCACAAGACACCAAATCTTATTTAGGGATAAATTGCATCGCTCTACGTACGTCAGGAACAATCCGTTATCCAGATTAATTCACACCGCCAATTGTTTATTGCCCTCAATTAACTTTGACTTGTTTGCAAATAATTATTGTATTGTATTGTATTGTATTTATCTTAATCTAACATGCATTACATAAATAAATATATAATTGTACACAAATCGTAAGAAAAAAATATATACAAATAATTTTGACTGCATGTAGAAGGGCGGAGTTCACTCTTACGAATGATCTTCCACTCGAATTTATTTTTTTAAGGTTAATTTTTTATGGGTAGAAATAATGGATATTAATTTAATATTTAAGTGTTTTTTCATATTGTTTTATTTATGAATTTCAGTATTATATAGTTATATTTAGTTTTCAGTTTTTTGTATATTATATTGTATTAAATTATATATGTAAAGAGATTTTCGTTAATAAATAAATAAATAAAAATAAATATAAACACACAAACAAGTTTACTTGTATTAGTTCAATAGAAATTTTCATCTTTTCTATAAAAACTAATAATATCTAGCATGTTTTACATGCACAAAATTAACGCAACGTGTTGTGCAAAAATTTTCGTACATTATAAGCACTGAATTCTCACATACAATAAGAAGATTTAAATTTACAGAAGCTAAGTTGTAAACTACTTCTAGACTTAATTTCTATATTTTTTTTTAATGATTTCTCTTGTTATTGTTATTATGATTATTGACTTGAGATTGATTAGCATACCTATTGTTTCTTGGATTTAAATCTGGATAATATTATTTGTTACAAATAAAGAAAATGGACAGTTTGTATCTACATCATTTTCTATCAACTCTTCGTCCAGTGTATAATTGTAAAATTGAATTCTTCTTTTCGTTATTGGTGACCATTCTTTAGTAGAGTCGTTCATTGGTACACAATCATCTGTAGAAGAATTTTCAGAATCTAGGTCAATTGGCTCATTGTCACAAGTAGCAATGCTAAGATCTTTCTAAGTAGAAGTAATTAGTGGCTTTGATTTTTTTCTGCTATTTACGATAAATTAATCTAAAGAACATTTGTCTTCTGATAAATTTATTTTCGATTTGTTCATAATGGGGCTAAAATAATATAGATCATATAATATAAATATTTTAAAACTAACATAAAATTGCTTTTATATTATATTATAATCCAAATTCGGTATTCATGTATCTGTTATTTGATATCTAATCCATCTGAAAGACTAAGGGCTTGAGTTTAAATTAAGCAAATAATAATAATAATAATAATAATACATTTATTTTTCCCAGACAAATATAAAAAAAATGGATGTACAAGAAAAAAACGTCATAAATAATATAAAATATAAAATACATAGTTATCAACATTTAGAAAAAAATTCATCCAAAGTGTATGGTTCCATATTACATAAAAATGAATATAATTCCGATTTTCTAATCGCAAGTGAATTTCTTACATGTTCGGGTAAGTGATTGTACAATTGAATACACTTGTAAAAAGTCCCTTTTTCGTATACAGTTAACCTATGTGCAGGGATGTTAAACTTTTGACCATGTCTGGTGTTATAATTATTTGGCATAACGCAATCTCTAAATTTCTCCTCGTGCTTCCATAGAAACTTGATACACTCAAAAATGTATATTGCACATAATGTTAAAATTTTATTAGTCTTAAATACTCCTCTGCAGCTGTCAAAGTATTTAAGTTTAGTCAAGACTCTAACTGCTCTCTTTTGTAGACGAAATACACTATTAACGCTCACGCAACTTCCCCAAAATACCAGTCCGTAACGTAGGTGGGAATATATATTTGAGTAGTAAAAGATTTTTGCTACATTCTTGGTTGAGTATGTTACCAACACTATTAGACCGTAACATGCGCGACTTATTACATTACATACATGAGTAGTATGTTTGGAGAAGCTGAGAGTTTCGTCTACAAAAACACCCAAGAACTTTACACATAGGCTACTGCTGTATTTATTTCTATTTAGAATGATGGAATCTGGTGTTAAGTGTGATTTGTTTACTTTAAACATCATAAAATTTGAATTTTATCTATTTAGAGCTAACTTATTTTGATTGTACCAACATTCTACGGAAGACATAAGACTATTGCCATTTTCTATAGCTTCGGAAAAATTTGCGCTATTAATTAAAATACTTGTATCATCCGCGTAGTTTAAAATTAGACCGTTATTGTTTGCGACATTAGGAAGGTCATTAATATAAGTATAAATAATATTGGCCCCAGAATACTTCCTTGAGGAACACCCCTGGAGACATCTAATTGGTTTTATAAAACATCAATACCTCTGGTTGAATCTCGTATCCTTACCGAAACCCTTCTACCAGTCAAATATGATTCCAACCATTGAAGGGGAATACTACGTACGCCGTAGGTGTATAATTCGGCTAACAATATTGAATAGTCAATGGTATCGAAGGCTTTCGATAAGTCTAGGAACATTCCACAAGCAACTTCTTTTTTCTCAAGTGTTAATAATACTTTCTGTATATTTTCGTATAACGCAGTTTCTGTGCTTTTGTTAGCTATGAATCCATGTTGTGATGTAGTTATTATTGAATTTTTATGTAGAAAACCAACAAGTCTCTTACAGAATAATTTTTCAAATAATTTTGAAAAAATTGATAATAAACTTATTGGTCGGTAGTTATTAACATTATCGGAATCACCTTTCTTATATATCGGGATTAGCACTGCGTATTTTAAAGCGTTTGGAAAAATTCCTTGTTCCAGAGATGCGTTAATAATATTACACAAGGGCGCAACGATATAATCTACACATATTTTTAATATTACGGACGGAAATATGTTTAATGCTTGAAGCCATCACTTTGTGATACATCTTGAATCAGGAACTTTAAATGATTATACACTTCATTGATATCACACACAATATTTATTACGTGACTATAGTTTCAACTTATAAAAGTCCATTATCAAACGTACAGTACGTTTGATGAAAGCCTTTCGAAAGTTGAAACTATAGCCGTATAATAAATCCTGTATGTGATATCAATATTTTCAGTTCCAAATTAAGCAAAGTCTTTTCAATTTTTATTCTTCACTGATTCTTATTTACTGTAATCATTTTTTTTGTCGAAATCGTTTTTGTTATCGGCATTTCAAATATTTTAAGAAATAATGAGTTTTGCTCATCTTTTGTACATTAACAGTACTTAGGATCCAAAAATACTTCTAGAGATTAAACTTGTAAAGCTACGGTGCAGTGTTAAATAGGTTGGAAAGCTTTAGGCTGATAGGTTTTGTTTTGTTGGTGAATAGCATCTGCTCTTTCTTAGATAGATTAACTGAAAGATTATTAGCTATGCAGAACTTTTCTACTTTTTTTACATATTTTAAGAGCATTTTGCCTTCACATAATATAACTACATAACGACCTTTAAGCAAAATTTTCTAGTTTTCAAATTAAAGGTAATAGGTTAAGGTATATGAATTTTTTTGTTCTTTTGGTTAACTCACCTCCACTTTTGTTCCAATATTTACTGCAATAGTTATTTTAGTGTTCTTGAAATCTATTCTATTATTATTATTTTAAATGTTTTACATAAAGGATTTTTGGTCGCCAAATGTGTTCCTAATAACAGGAGCAAACTCAATTAATTGTTTGTCCACTGTACTTCAAATTGCAAATCGTAAATGGAAGTTCTTACGCCAATTAGATAATAACGATCTTCATATATATAGTATTTTACTTGCCCAAATTATATCCCAACCTCTAAATGTAAGACTTTGAGAAGAAGCACAGGAAACCTAGATTTATTCGGTAGCTAAAACCCTATTTTTAAGAAAGCTCTCATCTAGAATAATTTCTCTAAAATTAAATACAAAACACATTAAGTAGGTATGTTTAACACAAAGAATAAAAGGACCAAAGCTTACATTTCGTTACCCCCATCAAAGTATCTACGTTCAGCAACGATGACTTCATCAGAAGATTCTACATAGAAACAACTTAGAAACTTGAAATAAATGCACGAGGCATATTTTTAAGTAAATGCCGTTTCAAAATATTAAAAAAAAACAATTTTATTTGTACATGAAAGCCTGTACCTATTCTTCCTCATAATTTCCACCATTATTGAGGCATTTGTCTTATTGAACAATAAGTATTTGTATCTCGTTGTCATAAAAGTCTGCCGTGTAATTTGACAGCTACCGATTCATGGTCATTTTGAGGCTATGGTCGTCATAATGGCGCTTATCTTCGAGATGCTTCTTCAAATTCAGAAACAAGTCACTTTTTAGGCGCAGCTAAATCTGGCCTGTATGACGGATGATCAAATTGTTTCCAGCCAAACGATGCTATGAAGACTTGAGTTCGATTGACTGTGTGCGGCCGGGTATTGTTGTGAAGCAAAAGGATTCCTCTATTCAACATGCCATGCCTTTTGTTTGGGATTGCTCTGCGTAGTTTTCTTAACGTCTCGCAGTAATTTTCAGAATTTATTGTTTCACTACGAGTTAAAAAGTCGACAATCTTGAACACAATTTCCTGGCTGAACTTGTCTGTTTGAATCACTTTCTCGTGTGATATTGATTGCCACCCTTCCATGGATTGTTGCTTTGATTTCGGCGTAACGTAGGCAACCCATAATTTGGTTTAGATATCATCACCTTCGGCAACATTACGCCCAAGGAATGTCAAAGCGTTCTTTAGACGTTTGGTTTTCTACTCCTCCTTCAACATTTTTGGTAGCCATCTTGAATACAGTTTTCTATAATGTATGGGTTCCATCAAAATGTCATATAGAACACTTCTTAAAACTTGAGAAAATGTCTTAGATAACGAGAGATCGTAAAGCGCCTAATCTGCTTCACTTTTTCGTCAACTTTTGCATCAAATTGTCAGTAATGACAGAAGGTCGTCCAGTGCGTTCCTCGTCATGAACATTATTGCGTCCTTTTTTTAAAGATCTAACCCACTTTCTTACTATTCCATCACCTATAATGTGTTCTTCATTAACTTCACGCCTTTAGATTAAGAAAGCGGATAACAGCGCATACTTTACAGTCGGTGGGGCATTTTAAAAATGCACAAAAATGCAGTGTAAACATGTTCGACTGATGCCGTTATGGCGCCTGTGGCTTGTTAACAGATAAAGGATACAATACACTTGCGCAGACTGGCGATTGTAGCAGCGGAATTTCAAAACGGTAATTATTTAAAAACTATGCTTTGAATTATAACTATCAACATACTGCATACTATTAAAAAAAACAATGTATAACATTCCATCGCGGATTTCCATATCAATATACTATCAGCGGAGAAATTTGAAGTTTGGGATACAAAAATCTTATGATAGATACTTAAATGTGCGAGGTGACTATGCAGAAGTTTGTATGTTCTTTACAAATAAAACGTTAATATGTTAACAAATATTATATACTAGTTTTTTAATATTCCTAAACGAGTACTACTTTCCGAATAGCCCTTGTATAAAAGATTCCGAATAGCATTGATTGGTATTTTGTCTTCAATTTAAATATCAAAATCAGTGGAAAGGAATTTTTTATTTGATATTCATAGGATTTTGAAGGTGTTTTATATTTAAAACTTTTTATATGTAATAAATGATTTCACAACCATCCATCAAGACCCTAAAATCAATTTAGTAATCGTTTTCTGAAGAATGAAGTCCGCCTGTGATTCCTGTGCTCAAAATTTAGTGTATTTTTTATGTATCTATGTTTTAATGTATTTTATTAACAGGTAATCCAAAGCATTATAATAATTAATATTCCGTATTATTTACCGAATATTAACAAAGTTATGAATTAGTTGATTATTAATATTTATTGATTAATTAAAAAATTCATTTTGCTCTTTTTTACTTAAAAGTTTGGGTTTCGTAAAATGCTAAAAAAAGCATACACCATTTAAGCGTTTTCCACCCCCTAATATATGTGAGGGGCGTCGACTTCCTCGAGCAGACTGCCTGGCACCGATCACAGTAATTCGAAACTCGAAACTACACCGGCAACACAGGATTTTAACCCAAAACAAATATTTACTTCCGAACATCGTATATCATTTCCCCTCTCACAAAAATATCTTGTGACACCTTTATTAAGCTATAGGCACTTTAAAAATATTTGAAAAATCGCAACTACTTCATTCGTTATTACTTACCACCCAAGTTAGTTTTGGACAATCATATGCAACATATGTTTATTATTAAACAAAAACTATTTAAATGTTTTTTATTTTAATAATTTAAAAATACGAAAACATTTCGTGAATCTACAACAATGTGTCTTACTAAGTCTATCAAACAAATTAATTTTGAAACAACTACTTCTCTTGCTAAAACCTCGACAAACATTGAATAAAACAAAATTAATTTGCGTGTTACGAATAGTACAACTATCAAAGCAACACTAATTTGAATGAAATTATTTCTGTTGAATAAACTAATAAATGAATAAAGTGTATTTTAAATTGTTTAAATGAAAAATTATGGACAAAAATTGAATTTAAACTGATTTCATTAAATTAAATTAGCAAAAGAAATTAAAAAAACTAGCATTCAAGTTTATAATCATCTGCAGACACGTGTTTCGAACTTTCGCTCTCTTCAGTACAGTTTTATTATAAAATTGATTTTAAATACAAATAAAAATATTTACTAAAATAAATATAATGAAATATAATAATAAATGTAATGAAATATATAACTTACTCAGGCATGTACGGCAACTGACACAATAATGAAATCATTTTAATTTAAAAATTGTATTTATAATAATAGTTAAAATAATGCATCGCATGATAGTTTAAATTAAATGATTCATCGTATGCACTAATGTAATTTCTAAGCGGTCAACGTCCAGCGTTTTATGTTTTCCATTTGAGGAATATAATTGCGACTTTGATAACATCATCGGAGAAAAATTCGTTGGCTGTCCATACAGAAAGAGAGCCGCCTTTGAATTGTTAATTAGAGCCTCTGCGGCAATTAACACTATTTTTTTAACAATAGCCGAATGCATTTATGGACGGACCTCGATACATATTTTTATTTCAATACCTTTTTGAAACTATTTTCAAACATCCATCCGAAATAATGACTCACTCGTCACGGTTATTCTAATTTAAATTTCGCAAGTAATTTAGAAGGCTCTGCAAGAATAATAACCGGTCACAGACGCCTAACTTTCACAAAAGCGATATTAAAATATTTTATTTGCGATAAATTGTGGGTAAATATTAATTAAGATAATTATTTATCTAAATTTATACTTATGTAAATCAATATCAAGACACTACAGCAAATTTCTTAATTAAAAATAATTCAGGTAAATTTTAAAAATACATTAATTCCAAAATTAGGGATATGTAAAGAATGTTCAAAAATTATTAGTTTGGTATTGATAGGATCTATTTTTAAAATATTATTTTTTTAATATCTTTATATGATTTCTAATAATCATATTTTTAATAATGATTTGTTTTGCTGAATTTCTGCTATCTGAAATATTAGGAATGTTGTAGTTTATTCTTTACAGATAATTGAAGCGAAATAAATCATAACAATATAAAATGATCCATAAAACCAAAAATCAATTTAATAAAACACACTGCTACAATGAAAAACAAAATTACCACCAGGGCAAAATATTTTAGATGCTTAACGTATAAAAATAATGGTATTAATACTAAAACAGCAGTAATATTCAACTTAGCGAGCGAACATCCCTTCATACCCTAACAAAACTCCTCCAAATCCTCTACATACTCCTTCCAACCAACGTCTTCGATTCCTATCAGAAAAATTCTCCAAGAATCCTTTCAACTTCCACATATTATCCCTTTGCTGTTTCCCTAGAAATCCAAATATAATCCTTAAATTTAAAAACTCACAGTCGACTATTTTATTTCATCTCATCATTTCACGCATCTACTTATTAAAGACTGACGCCAGATGACTGGACAAAACAAGGCATAAAGATAATATAATTTTGTTATTGACATACTACAATTTAATTTAAACAGTTTAAATATGAAAATATGTTGTTATTACTATTTCTTCACTTTCATTATTGGCCTTAAATACATATTTCTAATGCTATACTTAATGTCAGTAAACAAAACAAATATTAGTAATTCTAATAAAGGGTATTAAGGGGGGAAATACATGTAATCGGTCATAAAAATAGTCTTTTTTGGGATTTTTTTTTGGACAAACTAAAAGAGATACAACCTCACGGTTTCTGGACTTTATTGGGCATACCGTAGACTGTAATTTTAGAAAATTTGAAGTCTTTCCGCTAATTGGTTAGCCCTCTATTCAACCGATTGTGCCGCCATGTTGGAAATACCGACTAATTTGGCGTACACTCTGGAGGCCTGAAAAATTATTTTTTTTGAGTTTTTCTTGCACAACCCTTTTCGTATTTTATCCTAAATGAACCTCAGAAAGTAGAAAAAACCCAAATATATGATTTCTGCAACTTGCTGAAAAAAGAAGTTCAAAATTTGACTCTTTTTTCGGATTTCGTAGGCCCGTAATAATTATTTATTATTAATTTTTTTCTGATTTCGGAGGTTCATTTAGAACAAAATTTTACTAGCTGTTGAGCAGACAGAAATTCAAGTGATTTGAATAAAAAATTACAAAGTTATCATGTACGCCAATTTCAAAAACATGGTTTCGAGAAAAAGGCGTTTAAAGTTTTAAGTTTAGAAAAAGCGTAATTTGTGTAAACTTATAATTAAACGGCGATACCGGGACATTGAGAGTGCCTTTCTCACGTTCATAGAAGTAGTTAAGCTCGGCTTAAGCCTTTTTTCTGGCTGTTCTGGCTTCCTTGCTCCTATTTAGCGATCGCCGCTTCTAACGGATTTATCGGGCGTCGTCGTAGTTGTCAACGAAAATCCTAGTATTTTGGCCAATGATACATTCCATCCCTTCCATAATTTTGCAGAAACCTTTGTATCCTTCGTTGAATGTAATAGCAGTGATATATGCGACAATTTGAACGATTTTGTAGCCGCAGTTCAAATGCTTCGGTTCCTTCGGTGCTGATTCCCTTTGAACTGTCTTTTTTTCGGTCTAGTTGCACGATGACACTCGTCTTTATTACGTTTCGAAGACATTGTTCACGGCAACAATCACCACGACGTTAAAACAAAAAAACAACGATTGTTTGTATTTCCATAGACTATAACATAAAATCGGCTCATGACACGGAGGTAGAAACTCTGTTATATGTCCGTGAATACTTTTGCGATCACTTTAATATTTCGTTTGATAAATCTTAAATGTATAAGGAAGGTTTTTATGCAAAAAACAAATAATAAAAAAAAAATTCTTACATGTGTTTCCCCCCTTAAGGCTTGTTTGGTCTTGTAAAGCAAATTTCATTTATTGCTTAATTTAAAATTCAGATTTTTGTATATCTATTAAATTCTGTCCATTTATTATTATTTTTCTTAAATTAGTAAATGTTTTCGTCTTCTTTTATTCATACTTTATTTCTCAAAAAATTATACTTATTCTTTTTTTTCAAATATTTCGTTTGTGCCTTGATTTTGTTAGTTTTAATTGTTTATTTTACTTACAGTTTATACCTTTTTTGTTTTATATCATATCTATAGCCTTTATATAATCTGTAATTTAATCTAAATTTACCATTTGTATATCAATTATATTATCTGAGTGTTTTATTTAAATTTTTGTTTTGTTTGATCCTTCTTTGTTTTTTTTTTGTAATTTTACATATTCATATGTCATCTATGATTTGTATGTGTTTACTTTTGTTATTGTTTATTTAAATGTATAAAGATACATATGTAAATACAACCGGTTTAACATTTCTTAAGCCTAAGTTTAACAAAATGAAACAAAATCACAAAGTTATCACCACAGGTTACAAAATAAGTTACGTTACTAGATCGATATATCACATATTAATATCGATCCCATATTATTATTTTATTACAGATTAAAGTTAGCCATAATATCAGGTTTTAGCTTTTTCTTAAATTGATTCAAGCTCGCAGACTCTTTAATGCTTGTATCTAGTTTATTATATTTATCTAAACCTTCATAGAACAATGAACAATAGATTCCCTGTTTTTTTACTGTATTAATAAACAAGTTATTTTTATTTCTTGTCATATGATCATGAATGTCTTTATATTTTATGATGTTACATGTAAGGTATTGTGGTAACATATCATTATTTAATTTGTATATAAAACACATGTTCACAAAAAATAACTGTTGACGAACAGAAAAGAGGCCTAGTTCATGAAGCATGTCTTTAATATGGTTAATCTGTCACACTGTAATATTGTTCTCATGCAATTATTTTGTAATATTTGAAGTTGATCCATGTGTCCATGTCATTACTGTTGATATAGTATAATAATGTGGGGCAGTAAGTAAAATGAGGAGTCATAACAACCTTATATAAAATCAAGCGGAAGTTTTTGCTGAGTGACTGGCATGTTCTATAGATATGTTTTGGGCCTAATATTGTCTATTTGTTCCTTACAGTGGCTTTCTAAATTCAGGTTTGAATCTTAAGTTACTCCAAGGTATTTGAATTCTTTAACACATTCTAAATCCTCCCCCATTAGGCACACTTTATTTGTAAGGTTATCTGAGTTTATCCCCAAGGTCATGACCTTCGTTTGGTTCCTCTTTATCCATTCTTCCAATTTCCTGAGCAGATTATTCATTTGAATTATGGCTACATTTATGTCAGTATGCTCAACGACCAACAATAATTAAATTTAAATATTCATTTTAATTTTCTATAATCACATTAATATCATTGATATAAAGGGTGAACATTATAGGTCTTACTATAGTTCCCTGAGGTACACCATACTTATTAATTATACTAGGAGATTTGACCCCATTGATTACTGTTATCTGCTTCCTTTCTGATAAGTAATTTTTAAACCACCCAAGTGAATCTTCATGAATGCCTATATTATGTAGTTTTATGAGCAACACCTCACGGTTCAGAGTTTCAAAGGCACGTTTGAAATCAACGAACACAGCTAAAATTTTGGTATTATTTTTGTTATGTAAAGTTGTTTTCCATTTGTTTACTATAAGTTGCAATGATGAATCACATGAGTGTTGATGTCAAAATCCTGATTCATTTTGAATAAGGATATTATTTAGTTCAATGAACTGTAGCAACTGATTATAAGGTACCATATTAATCGGGCGATGTTCTTCTGCCTTAACGGAATTTTTCTTTTTGGAATTGGAGTAATTTGGCATGTTTTCCATTTAGTAGGAACTTCATTCGTGAATATAGAGTGATTTATGACGTTGCACAATTTATCAACCAAGATTTCACCACCAATATTTAGTACTGTTAAGTTAATTTCATCTGTAGATGTACCACTATTGAAGCGTGCAAGTGCCATCCTTACATCGCGTGAATTAATCAATGTTAATCTGAACCTAGAGTAGCCCACTTCGCAAAATACAGGTGGAAAGACCTGATTACAGGAAGCCACTAACTCCTCTATACTGTCTACTACATATGTATTATATTTAATTGCAATTGTTTTAAAATCGTAATAAATGATACCATTTTTGTATTTTTTTTATGTGTTTTACTACCTAAAAGTTCTTGTATACCTCGCCACATATGTTTCGGATTATGTTTGCAAGTATTAATAAGATTACAGAAGTATTTTTTCTTTTTTGATTTAATTATTGATGTAACTAAATTGCGTGAATTTTTGTACAACTGCCATTGTTCATTGGCATTAGTTAAGCATGCGCTTTCATACAATAAATCACATTTCTTACATAACGTACGTATTTCATTGTCATACCATTTATTATGAAAAGGAGTACAGATAAAGTTAAAACAGGAGCATGCTTATCTAGCGTATTTATAATATTATTATAATAGATAGACGTTAATTTATCTTGAATAGTTTGCCACGTTAATTTATGTAAGTCTGCTTGAAACATGGAGCTATTTATTTTTCCATAATTTCTTGTGCTAACCTTATCTCCTAGGTGATCAATCTTTTTTTGTTGAATTATATAATAATAAGTTACAAAAAACTAAGTCTATTCTAGATTTGTTGTACTTAGTTTTCATTTTTACTTTAAACGTTTTTCTTTCGTTTTTTTGTGTTTTTCTTAATTGGTTTCTGCTGTCTTTTAGTAAAAAGAAAAGACAAAAAATAAACATATTTGTTATTTTGTTCTCTTTTAATATTATTTGTTTATTATTAGTTATCTTTTACTAACCTTCCACAATAAATCATATTCTAGTACTTATTATAGAAAACTATATTTCGTTATAGCATTAAGAGCTATTTCACAAAACCATTGCTTAAACTAGCTTACTCTGACCTACAATAACAACGTATATATTAACCCATTGTGCTCTTAACCTACCTTAAGAAAGTATGCATTAATCTCACAAAAGTTTGATCTAGAAGGTCAAGGTTACGCTAACCCATTATGGTAGGTCAATATATAGCTTATTAGGGTAGGAAAGTAGTATGTTAATTTATATACCAACAGGTTTAAGTGGAAGAACATTCTTCAAGAGTGAACTCCGCCTTCCAGCTTGCTGACGAAATTATTTGTATGGTTTTGTTTACTTTTTTATGTATTTCGAATTATATTTGTAAAGCAAGTCTGATAAAGCACTAATAAATAAATAATAATACAATAGTTTTAGTACAAATTTAATTTACAACATAAAATTGATTCAAGTTCTTAAAAGCGGCAGAATATATTTGAAAAGAAAAAAAAACTAATTGTTATCAAATAAAGTTAAATATATATATATATATATATTATGGTAAGTTAAAAAAATATTTGTAATGTGGTAAAATCCTATTATTTCGTGAAATAAATAAAAATAGACGAGAGCTTTCAAAAACTGACATATTATATTTAGGAACAAAAAAATAATAAGAACTTTATTCTGCATTATTTTATAATTTCAAAATCAACAGAATATAGTTGATTAAGGTTGATTTTAAACAAACGATTCAATAATCGTAATAATGCAATTTATTTATTTGGATATTTGCTCTTTATATAACAAGTAATGTTCTATTTTTGATAAATTAATGGATCTAAATAACATATATTTGTTTTTTATAATGGCATTTGGCAAGCTCTGGAAGAATTTGTCTTTTAAAAGCAAGAAATAAGATGCTAACTACTTTTTTGGTTATCCAAAAGCAAGAAATAAGATACTTAATATAAACATAAATAAACATTTAAAGAAGGTAAAAAATCTTTACGTAATATATCTAAAAATCTTGGATTTGGTAAAAAGAGAAATAATTTATTTAAAAAAATCCTTTTCTAATCTGATTTTCTAATTTAGTCAAAATTATTTAATAAAGAGAAGAAAATTGTTGTTTAATCCAAATCCGCCGTTTTATTTAAAGGAATAAAATGCCTATAAAGTATCTTCGGCTAATCAAGTAATGACTTAATTGAATTAACTTGTAGTCGTTTTGTTTATTGTCACATGGAAATGTCCTTCGTTTTTGGATGAATTGTACTATTACTTTATTAATAATATTATTAAATACCACATTCTGGGAAAATAGTTAGTTAGTTTTTTTTGTTTGTTAATTCTCAAAATAGTTAATGAATATATAAGATAGAAACGCTTACTGGAGTCACCCATAGCTTTGTCAAATATTTTTCGGTAGTAGATAGCATTCAAATGACCATTTCGATTAGATCAAAATATGTATTATTTTTTGGCAAAGGTATGTTGTTATATGCTAACCACTTTTTTGATTCTCCAGTGTACAATATATCTAGATAGTTAGTAAAAATGAATCCACATCAAAACATATTAAAGATTCGTCAGGTTGAATTTGAAACATAATTAATTTTTAACAGAATGGCAGTTAATTTTTTTAAAGAAAAGTTATTATTACTTTCCCTATATAGTATAACTATATAGGGGGAGTATTGTTTTCGTGATTTTTTTTTCAAATTTTTTTTTTTTCGGAAATATCCGTTTTGGGGTCCCCTGAACCCAAAACACTAATTTCTGGAAAAAAAAAATTGTGTCTGTGTGTGTGTCTGTGTCTGTCTGTCTGTCTGTCTGTCTGTCGGTGGGTGCTGTATCTCAAAAACGAATGATCCGAATGGCATGAAACTTTAAACTTAAGGTTTTATTGTTAAAAACTCGATCTGAAAAGCTTTTGGTAAACATTTATTAACCGGAAGTGGTTGTTAACTCCAGGCGTTTTTTTGTTTTTTCGTGATATTTTTCTAAATATGAAAAATTTTAAAAAACGGATCAAACAAAAGTTAAAGGCAATGAAAAACTGAACAAGTTTTATTCGAACATGTTTTTCATAAAAGTCTTAACTTTCGAGAAAAAAAATAAAAATTAAAAATTTTGACATTTTTTGCCAATTGCTATCAAACTATTGGAGCTACATGAAATTTACATAACAAATAGTTGTAGAGAATTCAAAAGTGCACAAATTATTAAGAATATCATTTTTGCGTAAACCTAATAGTTTTCGAGAAAAATATAGGGAAAGTACTATGATGGCCACATCACCATTTTTCCTCTTAATTTGTTTAAATTTGTTACTATTTAGCTATTTTGTAAGTATAGAGATTTTATATTGGATACAATTGGTCTATATTAGTCTGTGAAGTAATTACAGTTGTAATTGTAACAAATTGTTTAAAAATGTTAGCTTCATATTGCAATCAAACCCCCTACGTTAAGTTAATAAAAACACATTATAACATATAATAATTATAAGATCAAGTACTTCTTCAAAGTCGCCCAACAAATGGATTAAAACAATACCTTTATTCGATTTTATGTTGGAACCCTTTCTCGGTTTTAGTATCACAAAGTTGATTTCTCCTATAGCTTTTCTCCTAGGTATTTTTGGTCTTGATTTTTGACGACTTTTTCTTCAGGGCGTGTTGCAGCTGTTTTAGGTCGATAAGCATTGCTAATCATTGTAGCGTGATGGAGTGTTTCAAATCCTTTATGATAGATTCGGTTTTCTTCCGGAGAATTGATTTTCTGATTAATTATACTCTATATGTTTTCTATTAGACTTAATTAATTTTGTGTATTTGCTCTGCTTTCGTACAACTATATTATTATGCAATATTTCATAGTGTCTTAAGGATTGTATGTGATTTGTTCTTTAGTTTTTCTATGTATCTTCCATTGTATATAATTTGCTTATTTAAGAAGTAAAGTGGCATCGAGATTTGTTTACGTAAGATAGATTTTTTTATATTATTAGTTTTAATTTGAATGTGTTGGAAAAATAAGCATCGTTTACTACTACCAAATATCGACCGCTTTTATAAAGCATAAAAAGCATTAAAGATTCGTCAGGTTAAATATAAACCATTCTTAATTGTTGGTTTACTTGCAGTGTACTTTTAAAGAATATTTTTGGTAATAATGTTGAGTTATTTGAATCTTCTAATCAAATATTTAGCTATACTGTATGTAGCTAATTTTATTAGGATACTATTGGTCTATACTTGTTGTTTTAGAAAAGAATAAAATTTACACAATGTTGGATTGTTGTTTTCAGTTTGTTAATTATTAGTCTTTTAATTATACAAGGAGCTTTTTAGATTATACGAGGAAAATTCAGTAATTAGATCACAAAATAATGCGAGAAAGCTGAAAATAACAGTTAGTTATTTCCCTATATGTCAATAGGTGAAGGCAGTGTTAAAATGGTGACCATGCTCGAAGTGTGTACTGTGAAAGAGCAGTGTGCTGTTGTTCGTTTTTTTTTAGGCAAAATGACTTCCTGCAAATCATAACCATAATGAAATGTCTTCTGTTTACGTTGAACAGTGTTTGTCTCGTAAAACAGTGTACAACTGGGTCGCGAAATTCACACAAGGGCGCTCAAAAATTATTGACGAACATCGAACTGGCTGCCCTGTTCAGTTTGCGACAGATGCAAAAATTTGACGGGTGTACGAACTGGCGGGTTTGAACTGGCGGGCGGGTAACAATCAGCAGCACAACAACTGCAATAGGGTTTCTCGTGGTTTGGTCTATGAAATTTTGTACGATCGTTTGAATTTCCGGAAAGTTTGCGTACCGTGGGCACCTAGACAACTGACTCAGGAACACAAAAGGAATCGAATGGGCTTATCCTTGCAACACATCTCTCAGTACACCGATAAATGGGAGGGCATGCTTAACAGGATTATTACTAGTGATGAATCATGGGTGCATCGCTACCAATCCGAAACAAAGTGTGATTCAATGCAATGGAAACATCATTCTTCACCGTCTACAAAGAAAAAGATTGGCCTTCAGCTGGTACGATTATGCTTACCGTGTTTTGGGATTATGAAGGAGGGCCCCTAGTTCTAGTGAGAACGTAAATGCTGAATCGAACTGTAGAGTTTTGTTGTTGCTTCGGGATACAATTCGAAAAAAACAACCAGGTCCGATTGACCCAAGCGAGAGTTGAAGTATTAGGATGGCAACTTCTTGAACATCTGGCTTACAGTCCCGACCTAGCCCCAAGCGACTATAATCTGTTTGTTCACTCAAAATGCAGCTTGGTGACAAAAATTTCGAGGGTGATCACGATCTTCAACAAGAGGTACGCATGTGGTTCAAACGGCAGCCCAAAAAATTTTATGCAGCAGGTATTGGGGCATGAATAAAGCGATGGGAGCAGTGTATAAATGTTGGTGGGGACTTTGTCGAAAAATAAAACTGGCTGTTATATTATTAGTTTTTTATAATATCTTATTACCTAATTACTGAATTTTTCTCGTATGTTGTTACTGGAATTTTTCTTAGCTTCCAACATTAAGTTAACAACTTTGAAATAATCTGTTGTATTTACAATTAAAACCGCATTATTATAAACAACTCTCAAAACAACTTTCGGTATATGCGCGATCGTGCTCTTGACTACGGATTGGCTATTTCAGTGAATGGGGTTTTACCTGAACCATTTCAGACTCCCTAAGAGTGGAATATCTTTATCTGATCTTACGCAGAAAACGTTTCCCCGTTTTCCCTTGTGTGGTTGTAAACTTATCTTCATTTATTCCAAGGTTTTTTTGATGACTTCTTTTGCTATGATGCGAAATATACTGCCGTCTTCTTCTTCGAGCTGTTTCCAGATCTATAATTATTTAAATTGGTATTTATATAGCATTATGGAGTATTACTAACCCTTCCTAAACTAGTCAAGTTTTTCTTTGGAGAATTGTTCATCTGATTTGTTATATTTTTTTAATAAAAATTATGCCGAGTTATTCAAGGTTTTGACCTACTTCTCTCCTATTTTTAAAGTTGTCTCAGATAATTGAGAATGATGTAATATTGTCTTTATTTTTGACACTAGCTCGTGGTTCGTTTTTTTTAATCCTGTCTCATTTTTCTTTGTGTAAGAATCGGATTTTGGATCGTAATACTTTGAATTTTAAACTTCCTAATAACTTAAGACCGGTGCTGTTGAATTCGCATTATGTAAATGTAGAAAACAGACGACGCATTTTAATACCTTGGTTTGAAAAGAAACTACTTTCGTTGATAGTTTTCGTTTTAAGTCTGAACAGTTTATTGAACTTGCTTTACAAGGTAGCCAAATTGTATTAGTCTGTAGTTTCTAATGTCTTCGTTTCTTCTGTTTAAAAATTAATAAAACGGTTCTCAACGTTCTTGCACTCAAATCCTTATTTTTCAACAAATACATCTCGGCTATTTCTAAAATTATTACTCATTATTACATAACAAGTATTTCTATAATATGAAAACATGTTGTATTCAGTGTTTTTTATTTATTGGCACTAAATATATATTTCAAATGTTATAAATTAATTATGTTTAGTATTACTGATTCTAGAAAGATCATTACAAACAATTAATACCGAGGGGGTTTAAGGGGCATTTGGAAAAACTACTAATTAGCTATGATGGTAAAGAATACAAATATAAACATATTTGAGTATATATTTTTTGATAATTGCAAAGGTATCTTTAAATTGGTTACCACATATAATATATATAACAGGCCGCAGCTTTGAAGACAGAATATCAGAGCACAAAAGGAGCTTTATCAACAAAAATACACCATCAACATATGCCAACCATCTTAGAGGCACAGGACACGCATCAACGAGAATTTTAAAATACTACATACATGCAACAAAGGCAAGAAGTTGAACCTACTCGAACAACTTGAAATAAATAAATTTAAAAAACGCGGCACTCTATTCAACGACCAATTAGAAGTTAACAATTCCCCACTAATCAACATATAATACACATGCTCATAATTCCTCTCCTTACTTCAACACAATTGTATATAAGATAACATTGTAGTCTCGAACGGCCATTAATCATCTGCCTGATGAAGCCACTGTGTGGGCAAACATACATATGTCGCAGTTTCGGCATTAAATTCAGTGAAATTACAAACCTAGTCTTTTATTTACCTTATATATAAAATAAGAGGTCGATTTGCCATCGTTACCCACCCAAGTAGGTAATTGTACCAAAGCTTCAGGGCAGCTTTCATTTCATGCCATGTCATCATGTCTAATAGTATTTTTGAGAAGTAATTTTTAAAGAAGCAATTGATCTTGTCTTAGAGTTTATGCTTCCTCTATAGCCACAGCACTTGCACTTACGAGTTGACCCAGAGGAGGACAACCCCTTTGTTAAAAAACCCTACTCCAGTACTAGTGCAGAATTTTTATAAAATCATAATTAGGTTACTGTAAGGATGACGATATTTAACCCTTTATTGTTCATTTTAGTTATCTTTTGGGAATTCTAATTGACAGATTCAGTTCAATATTTTGAAACCCTGACTCAGTCTCCTATTATTCAAACTATTAATAACTATAGTTTTTAATCAATTGTTTTCTATAAAGATTTAAATCACTTCACTAATAATTGTCCCATGTTTTATCATATCTATCTTTCATTCATTAACTTTTAGACTGAGCGTTGTACTTATAGTTGCCTCCTATGCGTAAAGATCCAATGCAGGAGGATATAATATTGAATTCATGGCTGCCATAGAGGAGACAATAAATATATTTAGTTTGCTTGTTTCAATTTTGAGTTTAATTTTAGGGCACCATACAACTAAGTACGTTCAAACAATGGCAGCATGAGTCCCAGTGTAATCCTGGATTTAAGCCCCTATGACATCAACAAGATAATTATACTTGTCTTTTGTACCTTATGATGTAAGCGATTACTCCCCTTCAACTTAAGATCCAGGATTATTCTAGATATTAAACTTCTAAGATCAGTGTGGTGTTAAATTAGCTTAAAAGTCTGTTCACAATTTTCCACTATCTTTAGTGCAATATGTATTAGTTTACATATAATATCTAAAGTCTTTTCACTATTTTTAAACGTAATATACTTTAGGTATTTTTCGAATGGGAGATTCGTTTGGAGATCCCTTCATCATGATATTGACCGCCAGTCCGTTTGGCCAGCCATTGACCGTGTTTGTATAATGCAAGTGATTGTCATGCAGTTCGTCGATAGTGAAACGATTATCCTGCCGAATATGAGCATTAACTGTTGCTATCTCTGTTGGGCTGATCGTTCCTAAAATCCTGTTTATTCTTTCAGCATTAAATAAAAATACCAGTTTCGCACATTTTCTTCATTTATCATTATCACAGCACAACCTTCGCTATTGGTGGGATTAGTTACGAAAATAGCTGATATTCAATTGCTACACAATCAAAAATGATCAAGAAAAGTGCTTATAAGGACTTCTTGTCTTCAAAATATTCAGGTCTATTCAAATATGTATATTACGTCAGAATTTTCTGATTGTTATAAAAATATTATATTAAACTAGTCGATATTTCTAAAATCTGTAATGGCGCCGGTGACTTCTGGATAGACTTCTTTCATTGTTATTTTTGCGTTCTGTTTATTTCTCCTAACTATGTATATTTAATTGAATACATATGCCTATTTTTTCATATATATATATATATAATTAAAGGTATATATTTATTTTTCTTGTATTCCGCCGCCCACTTTTATTTTATAGTACAGAACTGCAATTGTTGTTACAATTATTTATTGTGGTAATGCTAAGCATTGTATATTCACATGAATTTTTTTTTCTTCATCCGCCCACATATTAAATTCGGTCGGATGAAGGCTGGTAGTGAATTATTTATAAAATACAAGAAGAGATTATGCGCTCTGTAAAACTCATCATCGGCCGGGAATAAAAACGAGATGATTTACTAATTACTCCATAAAAATGTCCGCGCGTTTTTCTAGTACAACATTTGACTTATTTTTATTAACGATGTATATAGCTTCAAATAAAAAAATTTCGCTCAATTTTATAAACGTTAAACAAATTTATTTTAATTCAATTGCGCATTATTTTTAGCTTACGTATACTGTCTTACTGTCTTGTTAGGTAAAAGATGGTACACCTGTTATGTTTCACTTAAATCCCAGCCGTGATACCAATTAATGTCAGTTTTAGAAAAATCTGGACTTGCTATTTTAATACATATTCCTCGTATTTATATCTCGTGACAAATGCAATTTAAACCGAATAAGTTGTTTAATCTTTACATTAATTAGCTTGAGAACCATTAATATTAATTAGGTAATTTTTTGAAATATACTGAATAATATGTGAATAAATAATGTAAATCCAAACAATAATTTCAATAATTTTGACCTCGTTCACATTTAGTGTGTATTCAAAATTTTTTTTTGCAACTACAATATAAGACCGATGAATGAATATAATATAAAATTGCTTTACTCAAAGCTTCTTAGTATTATTTCTTACTTAGAATAGAATTTCTATTTTAGTAAAATAATAAACATAGTATACATTCCTATCTATATATGAAAGAAAATTTACAACAAAAGACGATATTACTATCAGATTGGTCAACATTGATTAAATAATATTCTCGCATCGCTTATGCGAATGTTGATTTTTATATTTCGGGAATACAGAACAAAAAAGAAATTAATAATCGTACATGAGTTTACTGTTTTTTAACATGTTCCTAATACAGATCAATACACTTTTGCATGTGCTTGAACCAATTTTCGAAGCACTTTTTCCCCTCCGATTCAGATACCTCCAAAGCATTTTGGATTGATCTTATAATTTATTTCTGATTTGCGGAAGTAAAACCCAGTAATTGAGTGCTGAACGCTGGATGACCTATCAATTCGACTGTTCTCAAAGATTCTCTTGTTTGAGCCGATCGCAAACAATTGGTTGTGTACCATTTAGAATTGATCGTCCATCGTTGTACTAATAGTACACTTGCCACATGTTGCCGAAAAAACAGGCGGCCATTTGCTTCGAAGTGTTTTGTGCGAAAAAGTATAATTTCATTTCATTTCATTTATTTAAGCTTTATCGGTCATGATTATGTAAACTACAAATAAACTGAAATATACAAAATTGAAGGAAAACATACATATAATTTTAACAGCATGCCGAAGGGCGGAGTTCACACTTGTAGATGATCTTCCACTCAAACCCATAATCTCTCCTCCACTGATTCGCAGTTCATCAGATTTGGATACATATATTTGGCATTTAAATGCTTATTTTCCCTTTATTTGGGCGAAATAATACAGCTTTGTCATTTTGACGTTGACATCAACAATGTAAGGGATGTTAAGTTTAAACCACTTGTACATCAACTAATATAGAGGGATGTTTGAACATTGGAAGTTAGTATGGTTGAAAAATTTCACGATTTTCATGATTTTTTGTTGGAATCCAAATTGTTGGTGTAAAATTTTCTGGATATATAATTTAATTTTTAAAATAGGTTCAAAACTTTTTCTCAGGACTGGAATAAGAGCAATAGGACGATAACTGCAAGGGTTTGTTTTCTGTTTTTCAATACATAGTGTTACAACTCGTTTCTGGATACAAAGAATGAATTGGTTGGTCATTGCTTTATTATAGCGAAGTAAATAAAGGAGTTATATTATTATATAATATAATTTGGCATATCTGTCTATTTTGAAGTCATAAGGCCAGATGCAAGATTGAGGATGAGGAACGTGGATCTTTTATTAGTTGTATGAACTTTAACGTTGGAAATTCGCCCAATTGGTTTTCTGGGACGATTAGGAAATTTAAGGCAACATGCGTATGTCCTTCTAATTTACACGATGAATATTTTTTTATAACAGTAAAGGTTTATCTAGATTTATTAAACAGACCAAGGCATTTTCCACATATGAGATATTCGGTGCAGGTTTAAGTGGTGTGATCAAATGCTGTTGTAGATTTACGAAATGTTTTCATATTTATAAAAATTATTATTTTATATGTATCTATTTGAATATATGCTTACTTATTTGAACAAATTAAATGAAATACGAGGAAATAAATAAATGTTTTATATATTTTTTTAAATATTTTATTGCCTGTATCCTGTTGTTGGCGGCGTTACGTGCAAAGGGTTTCCAGTTGCTCGTTCAAAGAAGACCGCGCCCTTGTTTTGAGTTACTTTATTACTTGTTTTGAATACTTGCAAACGTAATATTTGTGAGTGTGCGGCTAGGGGTGGACTATGGGAAGGGAAATTGGATTCGTCCTATATAGGACGCGAGAAAAAAAGTATTACTTCCTAATATCAACAGTAATAAATTCAAGTCCATAATTCAAATTGTTTAAATATACAAATTAATCTAAAAGGTAATTATTGTAAATGTGCAAACATATTTGCAAATTATATAATATAGTTATAATCAATAAGAAATTTATTGATTCTATAACATTAGTTCGAAACATTTAATATGCATTAAATTTCTGGTTGCGTAATATGAAGTGTTTTTTTTATTATGGTGAACTAAAGCAAAATTTCGTGCTTCCCTTAAATAATTTCATCATATACATATTATTAAATTAATAGAAATGTGTGACATAATCATTAAGTAAATAAATAAATATTATAACCTATGATTATGAAATATATTAATGCATATACGTCTTTATGAATATTTTATAGTAAGAAAAACAATGAAATTAAATTGCGATAATTAAAGTATTTAACACTGGTGTTATCTGAAATAACATAACTTTATTACAAATTAAAGAGACTTTTACATTGTTTTGTACTTTGTTTCTATTTATGGTTTCAAAACATTATCGTATCATTTTCAAACCCTAAGTATACTATTTTGTATGTGTTGCTTTACTAGCATTATTTAATTCACTAGTTGATACTGGGGGCTTCTACTTTAGTCTTCGGCAACAACGACAACTTTACATGAATTTATTCTGTTTCTACCGCTACGACATTTAATATGTGAGTTTTTTGTATATTATATTTGCAACCTTTTACAATTAGCTTTTGAGAAGTTACAGGTTCAAAGAATATTGTTTTAATACATTTAAAAAATACGAAAACATTTCGTGAATCTACAACAATGAGTCTTACTAAGACTACAAAACAAATCAATTATGAAACAAATACTTCTCTGGCTAATACCTCGACAGACATTGAATAAAACAAAATTAATTTGCGTACAAATAGTACAACTATCAAAGCAACACTAATTTGAATGAAATTATTTCTGTTGAATAAACTAATAAATAATGTATGTCCAAGTATTAGCCAGAGAAGTAGTTGTTTCAAAATTAATTTGTTTTGTAGTCTTAGTAAGACTCATTGTTGTAGATTCACGAAATGTTTGCGTTGTTTTAAATTTATTATTTAATTTTCTACAATGAACTAAAGGATATTGTTTTGTTTTGCAGGAATTTTGCACAATAAACGAATTTTTGTTATTACCTAATTTATACATATTGTTAGATTTTATATTTTACGTATTTTCTACACCATGGCTGGTTTGTTCCAACGAACAATATATTATTACCATTGAATTCATGAGGAGGATACATGATGAAACTCCATAACAAGTTGAAATAATCTCTGTTGTTTTATATCAATTTGAAATATTAATTGAAGTATATCTTTTTTTTTGAAAATAAAAGTAATAATGAGAATTAATTTCTTTGAGCGTTTCTACACCGCAGTTTTACATTATTATAATGTAACTACCAACTAACAGTTAAAACTACTACTCCTCGTACTAAAGCACCTGCAGGCACTAAATTACATAACTGCAAGTTGTCCTAACATTCAGCACAATGAAACACTTTTGTGGTGTCATTGTTTCTCAACTACGTCACGAAAAGTGTTATGTAATGACTATCCGCAGACACGTATTGATAAAACGTTATCATCATAAAGCCTACTCAATATTTAATTTACATTTTTTATTTGCTTCCACTTAGTACACATAAAATCCTTTATTTATTACTACACCTTTAAATGTGATCTTGATTGCAGTTAAATGCTGTTAAAATTTATTTACTTCTTCACTAATAAATAAATATTCCAGTTTTATATAATTTATATTATTGGTGCTTTAATATAATCGTCAAATTTCCTGAATTGGTCAATATATTACTGCTTCCAGACATGCTTCGTCCCAATTTTCCCCTTTTTCGCACAGTGCGAAAAGTTCAGACCACACCTTTTCACGTTCCATATAAATTATTATAATGTTCGCTTTATTGCCAGCGATGAAATTGTGTAAAATTATGTAGCACAATTTTAGTTATAAAAATAATAAAAATACAAAATAACATGAATACAAATTGCAAACCTTTGTATATTTTTACAATTGTTGTTATAATAACTGGTTATTCATATTAACAAGAAAATAAACACTATTTTATATTTGAATTAATTTTAAATGCGCTACTTACCCACAATATCCAATACAGATATTAAATATAAAGCCTCTTGCTTTAACTATCTTACAAACGTTATGATAACTAATGTCCATCGAAAATAAGAGTCTACTGTTAATGACAGTATGAAAGGGTACGATGAATTGATGAATGGCGACTTCACTATATTTTCTGAATATATTAGAATACGAGGAATACACATTTGATTGAGAGTTTCATGAGTATATGGGGTTTTCACCTATTTTTAGGAATTTTGGGATTATTTGGCATATAAGAGTATTAGATGGATTATGTATAGGGTTATGAGGATGTTTAACTTTATTAGGAATTCGAGGAGCTGATTATTAAAATACCTGCAAATGCAAAAAGTGAAATATCATCTTATAGACGTGGGCTGCTGTTATTATGTAAATTCTTTGAAATTGACATTTACAATTCTAAAGTGTGTGGTCTGAATTAGTGTTTTGAGTGTGAATGTTAAATATTAATTTTGAATAAGTTCTTCTATATGTGCTTTTACAAACGTAATTAAAATATTTAATACTTCTTTGAAAACATGTGTCTTTCCTATAATATGGAAAGAAAGTTATATTAGGCTTGTTTTTAAAAATGGTTCAAGAGAAGATATTATGAATTATAGAGGGGTCTCTATCCAATCTGTCATTCCAAAGATGTTTGATAAAATGATTGCCGAGCAACTAATGTTTTCTTGTAAACATATTATTTGTAATGAGCAACACGGTTTTTGTTTTGGAAAGTCTACTGTATCAAATTTACTTATATACCAGGATTATATATTAAAGGCATTTGAGAGCAATTGTCAGGTAGATACAGTGTATACAGACTTTTCCAAAGCGTTTGACCGGGTTTCTCATACTATTTTAGTAGACTATTCCACTCCTATTGCATGTAGCCAAAGAAAATGAGGCATGTGATATTTTTTAGCCAATCACGTCAATTTATAAGTGAATAAACACCAAGTTGCTATTTATTCACCTGAATAACCTGAAGTTAGCTATTTCCCGACAAATGAATTGAATTAGCCTTGATAAAAAAGCGAAAAACGTTGTTTCTACGTATGTCAGTTGCAAGTAGGTTATAAAATCAAAAGGTTTGGTAACACTTCATCATCCATAATAAATGCGACGGTGGCAAGTTCTGCACCAAAAAATAAAACTTAAACGAGATCGTGTGTTTGGAAACGATTTGAAGAAATCTGCGCCGATAAAAACTACCAGTTGTTAGCAAAACTTTAATGGAAACTCTTGCCGCGATTATGATGACTGGGCGTATAATATAAAGAAGGTAAATGCAAATGATTATAAGGGAGGTGTTATTTAATCAATGTCGAATTTTTCGATCAAAATACTGCAGGAGATATATCATAAAAATTTTAATATAAACATTCAACCATTCACCGATATTCGTTTCAAGTCGTGGAATAGTCTTTCCAAATACCATTCGTGATGACAATTAAATCGGAATAAATTTTGTTTTTAGCGCATTCAAGTTTGTTGCTTAATCGCGATTTTTATTCGAGCAACTGATAGAAAAAATCACTCGCCTGGCGGCTCGTGATTTTTTCGTGACAGTTGCTCTCATTAAAATCGCTAAGCAACAAACTTTCATGCAAAAACAAAATTTATTCGAGTAAATTGCCATCACTTATGGTATTACTTGTGATAAATTACATCGCATAGGTTTTGGTAGTGATATTATAAAATGGATTCAGAGTTATTTGACTGATAGAGTACAATTTGTTAAAATCAATAGTTTCATTTCTAGAGCAATCAATATTACTTCTGGTGTTCCGCAGGGTTCCCACTGTGGACCCATTCTATTTTTACTATTTATAAATGACCTTAACACTTTTATTAAACATTGCAATTTTCTATTATATGCAGACGACCTTAAAGTATTCCGTTCAATAAAAAATGTAACTGATATTATATATTTGCAGAATGACCTAAATAATATTTATAAATGGTGCTGTGACAACAAACTATTTTTTAATATAGGCAAATGCTTCAGTATTTCATTTAGTAGAGGACGTACTGTAGAAAACATGTATTACATTAATGGATCCAAACTGGCTTCAGTTGATTATGTGAAGGATCTAGGTGTTATATTCGACCGCAACCTCTCATTTTCAAAACATATTAACACAATATGTTGTTAGGCATTGAAAACCCTTGGATTGGTTAATCGCTTCGCCAATGTATTTTCTATAGACATCCAGAAACACTTATTTATTTCTTTAGTACGTCCTCAATTGGAATACGCTTCATGTATTTGGTCTCCATTTTATTTAAAATATATAGATCAAATTAAACGAGTGCAAAACAAATTTCTTTTATATATTTCATACCGTAATGGAATAAACATATTAGATTATAGTCGTAGTGGCATGCTTTTATTTTTAAAGTTATCATCTCTTCGTGAAAGACATTTATATTGTGATTTATGTATTCTATTTAAAATAGTAAATGGTTTAATTAATTGCAGTGAGCTACTGGCAGAATTAAATTTTAATATGCCATCAAGAACAAGGAATCATCAAATTTTCCGAGAAAATTTCCATCGAAGTTGTTTTGCTAGAAACAATCCCTTGCGCAGGATGGTTAGATTTTGTAATTCGATTTGCTCTTCCCCTAACTTTTTATTATTCGGTACTTCCTTTGATAGTTTTAAGTACCATTTGAAATTGATCGACCTTTCGCCTTGTCAAAATGTATAAATCAGGTTAAAAAGAATTTGTTTTATGTTATTTCTGTTATATTAATTATGTCTTGCGTATACGTATGTTTAGTTCTAATATATAGTTTTTTATATAATTATATTTATTTACTTTTTCTTTTCTTTTCTTATTTTTATGTATATATTTTCTTTTAATTGTATTATTTAATGTCAATATTTGTAAAATGGTAATACCGTAAATAAATAAATAAATAAATAAATAAATAAAAAAAATATTATATATTATAAATAATTTTTACTTCTAACTTAAATAATTTAATATCATATTTGCATTTCGACTCATATTAAACACTCAACTCAACACTTATTATCAAAATATTGGTTTTAGCAATAGGTGTAAAAAAGGTTACATGTTGTTGAGACGTGAGACGTGGAATATTTAAATGAAACATGGAAAGTAACTGGGGTAAATCTTTTAAGTTACTTATTAATCATGACAATGATCCGCTAGCTTTGCCTCTTTGTGCAAAATAATGATGTATAATTGTACACCGCATAATTATGCGGTTCTAATAAGTGAATATAATCAACAGCCCGATCGACCAATTTTGAAACTGAGAAACTTTAAAAAACGCCTTTGCCAGGGACCCGCTTACATAATATAGGTACCATATCATATGAAATGCACAACTCAGAAAGATTAATACGATAGTGACAGTTCATAATGCCCATAGTAAGATAACACTCAAATTTTTCCAATATTTCGGAGTTTGATAGGGGTCGAGTTAACGGCATGAAAGAAGCAGGTTTATCGTTCCGCAGAAGAATGACAGAACTGTGGCGATAATATGGTCTTCCTGGTCAGACAATGGTATATAGCGTCATCGTCCGGCTGGAAGACCTCCTCGGCGTAGTAACGCCCGTGAAGATCAGCTTCTGAAAGGAATGGTCACACAGATTTCAATTGCGACCATTTATCGACGAATTGCGCCCTTTGGTCTCCATTCTTACGGTCTATTTAGACGTCTTCCACTAACCCCTCGTCAGAAAGCTTCTCGTCTGGTTTGGTGTCAAGAGAGGCAGGGTTGGGTTGAAGAATGGAACAACATCGTGTTTAGTGATGAATCCAAGTTTTTATTATGGAAGAATAATAGACATGGAAGGGTGCTTCGATATCGAGGAGAACGAACACCGGTTGTTATGGTGTGGGGTGCAATCAATTTGGTACGAAAATCACCTTTGATGGTCATTCCAGGTACATTAAATGCTCGTCGATACAGCAAGGTCTCCCGACTTAAACTCCATATGGGACATAGTGGGTAAAAAATCGCAACATGCCCAAACCTCCTGACAATTTAGATGATCGGAGACTTCAGTTAGAAGTTGCTTGGAATGAGATGCCTCAAGCAGATATAGACAATTTGATTCTTAGTATGCCTAAAAGGGTAAATCCTTTCAATGCTGTGCGAGGCGAGGTAACTCATTTTTTTTTCTGTTAAATTGAAGTTTTTATTATCATTTTGTACCAAGGAATAAACAATTATTTTCACCAAGTTTCGCATGAATCGTATTATTCTTTCTAAGTGGTGCATTTCATATAAAATCGAATGTAATTGAGGAATATTCTAGTCTGCTCCGAACTAATGCAAAATATAATATTTCCAATAAGTTATTATTATCAAAGTAACGAAGTATACGCATTAAGAAACCCAGTGCTTTTAAAGCGGATGTGGTGGCTTTATGATTATGATCCAGAAACGTAAGGCGAGAGTTAAACATAACACCAAAATCTTTCATTGTGGAATCACGTCATATAATATCATTTATAATTCTGTAGTCATATACAGTTGCATTCTGTTTTCGCGTGCATGAGACGATAACGCATTTGCTGATATTCAAAAGGAACTTGTTAGCCGCACATTACAAAACAATCTTATCAAGATTTCTCTGCAGTAAGATAGTCAGATGGATTAACAATGGTATATATATTTAAATCTAATGCATGCATGCAGAACATGCTAATGATACAATTAAGTAATCTCTCTCTCTCTCTTTATCTTCGAAATAATTTGTAGTATTTGTATTGTCATTAGATAATGTATTATTTGTAAGTAGTTCGTTTTTCGAAATTTTATATTTTAAAATTTTTAACCAATATTATTTACCGTGCTTTTTGTATTTGTCATTGCAAATCTTAATCTATACGTCCATTTTATATTCTATTTAATAAAAGTGTATTTTGGTTAATTTATATTTAATCAGAATATGTTTCTAGAGATTTTGTATTGGAAGGTACTTTGAAGATTCAAAACTGTATAGATAAATGATATGAGTATAGATTTTATGTAGAATTTCTTTATTCGTATAGTATAAATATCTTTTCTTCCAATATTTTCCAAAGTGCTGGAAAAAATTCTACAATGGCAGTTAACAGAGTATTTTGAAACAAATAACATATTTTGCAGTGAGCAGCATGGCTTTAGGGCGAAGCGCTCTACTACAAATGCGGTTTTAGATCTGGTTGAGGAAGTAGTTGACTGTTTTGAGAAGGGAAACGTATTAACAGCCAAGTTCCTGGACCTATCGAAGGCTTTTGACTGTTTCTCTCATCAAGTATTGCTAAGGAAACTATATTACTACAATCTACATCCTAGTAGTTGTCGCTTTATTATGTCTTACTTGTCAAAAAGGACACAGTGTATTACTAGTGCTGGTACATGGTGTACCACAGGGTTCTATTCTTGGACCTCTGCTCTTTTTAATTTACATTAATGATCTCCCGAGCTATATTCCAAGATCTAAGTCAGTCTTATTTGCAGATGATACTACCATCTTAAATGGTGCAAAGTCTCAAGTAGATGTGACAAACATGCATAAGGAGACATTATCATTGGCTTCCGAATGGTTCACTGGAAACTTGTTAAAATTAAATAACACGAAATCGGCAAACTTGATATATTCCCTCTCTAAAGCGGCCAACGTGCTGACATCTGCGCCATTTCTAGGACTGCATATAGATTCCAAATTATACTGGGCTGCCCATGGTGATGCACTCGCTGCAAAGTTAAATGTAAATACATTCGTTCTCCGTAGTATAGCGGGTGAAGTACCCAGGAGTGCCCTGCGAGTTGCCTACTTTTCCCTCATTCAGAGTCATATCTTGTATGGCCTAATAGTCTGGGGACACTGCTATTAGACATAAAATCTTTGGGCTCCAGCGACGTTTTTGTAATATTTTATTTGTCTTATTGTACTTTATTTAATATTCTTATTATGGGAATTTTGGGAATTTAGTCCCATCTCGGGCTACCGGTATTGAGGGATCCAGGTTGTTTCTTTAGGTGAAGGTTTAATTATAGTTTATTGTTTATTAGGAGGTTTTTAATTTTTAATTTAAAAGCAGGGTATTTAAGTGGCCGTATGTGTTCCTGCAGCTCGTTGTATTTTCTAATAGTGTCTTGTGAGTATTGTTTAGTTGTTAATTTTTCTGTTCGCAGGTTTGACTTGATAAGGTTTTTTTAAATTTTATATATTAATAATAAGTTATTTAGTATTATAATGTTGTTTATATTTAGTTCTTGCTTTTTTGTATACAGTTCGTTGGTATTTGTTCTCTTGTTTTGTTGTTTATTCTTTTTTTGTTGTATTTCCCCATTTGTCACTTAGGTATCTATTTTTCAATAGATAGAGCATGGTATATTTGTCTTTTTATTTCAGTTGGTAAGTAATTTCGTATTTTAAATCGCGGCTATGGTTTTTGGGTTTTGATGTACCAGTTGGTTAATATGTCCGTCCAATTTGAGGTTTTCTTGTATTTTAAGTCCTAGGTAATCAATTTCTCTTACTTATTTTATTATCTTTCCTCTTATTTTTTGTGAACTGGTATTATAACCGCTTTCTTCATATATTCGGGATAACGTCCTCCTTCCAGTACTGTATTTATTATTTTAACTAATATAGGAATCAGTGCTTGTTTGTTTTGTTTTATTATGTAGTTTGTAATTTTGTTAAATCCAGGTGCTTTATGATCTTTTAGACCGATTATTATATTATTAACTTCGTCAAAGTTTGTATGTCTGATTATTAGGCATAAGAATAACAATAATGAATAATGTGGTGGAATTTAGATGTACATAAAAATAAAAATCTGCGATTCTGTCAATATAATCACATAAATAGGCTTTTTAAAGATGGTGCTTTTGATAGAATGATATATGTAAACTTAAAATATGTAGATCGTAGAAAAGGGTATTTAATTCTGAGCATATACATAACATTATTCTATTAATCCTTTTAGAAGGATTGGCTTACCCCAGCCTTATCTTAAACTGCAAATATGGAAACTCTGCGAATGTTTTGTGGAGACTATATCGATTACATCTAACGATTATAAATGTATAAATAATAATTTGCACTGAATTACTTACTTATGGAATCTCGAGGAAAGGGGATGGGTTTTTGCAGGTATAGTTCCAGACAACTGTTTGTTTTCATGATAGTTCTCGGACATAATCAAATATTATGAAAGTGTTTTTCAAAACTTTTGTCAGATAGCAGTGACTCTACTTGAAGAATAATCTCTCATCTTAGCGTAATTAATAATAATAATAATCTTTATTTAGCAATATGCTATATAACAACATAGAATGATAAATAAAACAATTTATCTCACTTAAGCTATAAATTGTATCTGTATGTGTATAATTAATCTATAACGTAATAATACTGTGATAAAATCAGTCAAAAAACATTTTTATATACAATAACTTAATAATACTTATCTGAATTTGTACTTATAGCTATAGGAACATTTCATATTAACACTATTTACACTCAATGCACAGCCCCTACGGTATGACTATTACTGAAGATCTTTCAAGAATTCTATTAACTTTATTTTTTATTTATTTATGTTTTCTTCTGCTTTTAGAGCTACCGAAAGATTATTATACTGTCGTACAGCTTTATAGAAAAATTGTGTTTTGTCCCGCTTTTGTATTCTTGTGTTCAGGAAATATATTTCCTCTGTCTCTTGTGTTGTGTACATGGACATGCATTGGTAATGATATTACTATAGAGATACTTTGGCATTTTTCCATTGCGAATCTTATGAATAAAAATTAAAGCTTTATATTTAGCAAAATTTTCAATGTTAAGCCACTCCAATCTTTTCAGCATTGTTCTGATATTAGTATAATTATTGCAGTTTAAAATTATTCTCATCCCTATATTTTACAATATTTGAAGTCTTTTCAAAGATCCACTATTTGCAAGATACAAAATAGTTCCTGCAAAGTGAAAATGTGGCAGTATGATGGTGTTGTATATGATCGTTTAGGTGGCTTGCGACATATAATAACTAGTTCGTCTCAGCACACCCAACTTTTTTCCTATTTTTTAAATGTATAGTCTATATCAGGCATATGCAACTTCATCAAGACCGCGGGCCGGAAAACAAATTCAACCTAAAATCGCGGGCCGGACTTTTTATTTGAATTTATAAGGAAATGATATTATATTTATTAATAATAATAATAATAATATTTATTTATCCAGGTATACACAAGTAAGGTACAAAAAATATATCATGATTAACTTACACATATACGCATTGGATAAATAGGATATGGTCAGTTCACTGGAGTTCCAGTTTCTGATCTTCCGCGGACCCTCAGTAAGACCTAATAGGTATAAATCATAACTTGTTGAGCGAAAATTACAAATTATTGTACAAGTTATACGCAACAATTTTCAACAATATTTCAAAAGTATTTTGCTTCTCACGTTAACATTATGGACGTCTGTCCTAAATGTAATTCTATTATATAAGTACCCAGGTGTTTTGGAAAGGAATATCTTATGAAAAAAACAGAGGGCGTGGATTTTTCGTTTGGTTTCCATGTTTTTCCATTTGAGGTGATTGAATGTGCTTGAAATGTGATCGTATTTTCTAATGCCATATACATATCTGACGCATGCGTTTTGAATACGTTGTATTCTTAGTGAATCCCATTTATCAATACATGGACCGTAAAGAACATCGCAATAATTGAATTGCGACAAGCCTAAGGTTTCACATAGAGTAGCTTTTAAGCTAGTGTTCAATAAGTGCCTACTATTGTACAATAGTTTTAGAGAACTATACGCTTTTCTTATCATAGTATTTACCGTTGTCTTAAGCCTCAATGAAGAATCAAACGTGACACCCAAGTTTTTTGCTTCGGAGACGACCGCATTACCCTTATTGTTCACCGTTACATCGAATCGGTCGATCTTTTTAAGTGAGGTTTTCCTACCGATAAGTATAACAAAAGATTTTTTACTATTTAAATATAACGAATGATCTGCTACAATGCGACTTAGAGATGCAAGGTCATGATTTATATTTAGGCAAGCTTGATTTACTTCCGATGGAAAAAAAGGAATAGTAGAGTTGGGTATCATCCGCGTAAAAGTGGTATTTACAATAATGAATTACAGAATCGAAATTCATTGTATATATACTAAACAATAGCGGACCTAAAATAGATCCTTGAGGCACACCTGTTTGAATTAGAACTTTATCCGAAATTCTGCCACCATTGACTACATACTGAACTCTATTATTTAAATAATTTTTAAAAAACTCTATACCGCCAGCATCAAGGCCTATATACCCCATTATTGACAAAAGTATCTCATGATCTATGACATCAAAAGCTTTACTGAAGTCGAGTAATACCAAGGCGATGAAGTATTGTCCATATTCATAAAAATATTATCAGATGTATTTATTAGTGCTGTTAAACAGCTGTGATTTTTTCTAAATGCTGATTGCGTTTTAGGGAGTATATCATAGAGATCTTTAAAGTGTAAGGGATTTGCATTTTTCGGAATTGGTGTAATAATCGATTCTTTCCACTTTAATAGATATTCATTGCGTTCAAAATAAAAATTAATTATGTGAGTTAAAATAGGAATGATATATGGACAGCACAATCTAATAAATTTTATATTTAAACCATCACTTCCTACGGCGCGCCGTTTAATATTTTTAACTATATTTGAGACCTCATCATCATCGATTCTACCAAAAGTAAACTTTTTTGTGTTAGTTATTTTTGTACTACTTCGATATAATTGTAAAATATCGTTCTTGTTAATATTAATTGTTTTTGTTTAGGATGGAGTTGATAAAGTAGTTATTCATATCATTTGGGTCAGAGGTTTCATTTGGAATTTTAATTTTTGATTTGTTTATTACATTCATATTTCTGAGTTCTTTCCATGTTGGTGTAGCTTTACGAAATTTACAATTGAGGTAAGTGCGTTTCTCGTTTTTAATTGCTAAGTTTGTAAAATTTCTTCAGGATTTATACTCTTCCCATAGAATACTTGATTGTTTTTTTTAATTTTTTTGTATTTATCATCCTTGATTATCATAATGAATTTTAGATTATCAATGAGCCAAGGTGGAGTTGGCCATTTTATAATGCTCTTTTTCAATGGCAGAAAAGTGTTAAGTAAATTTAGTAATACATCGCTGAGATAATTCACTTTGTCATCTATATCTTCTAAGTATATAATATCAAAAAGTGGCAAAGATGTTAATGCCGAGTGGAAATGATAATAATCTAAGTTTTAGAAATCTCTGTACAATATAATCTTAGGTGTGGCCCTGGTATTAGTTTTTAATTTTATGTATACCAAATCTTGATCTGAAATATTATTTGCCGCTATCTCCTCGGTGTTAGAGATGAGTATCAGATCAATAAGTTTTTGGGTAGTAGATGAAATTCTTGTGGGTGAGTCTATCAGTTGAGTTAAACCAATGCTCCCCATCAAATTATTTAAATGTATTGTAGATATATTGTTGGGACATAGAGCGTCTATATTAAAATCTCCAAGGCAGATTAAGGTATCGTTAGGTATTAATCCGTTTGCAATTACTGACTCTAATTCCAGAAGAAAATTACTAGGATCTATATTAGGAGGTTTATATATTACACCTATACAATAAGTTTTGTTAGAGATAGAGAGACGTATCCACAATTGTTCAATAGTTTCAGGAGATTTTATAAGTTATGTTGTTTTTGATATACAATCCAGCACCACTCGGTTAGAATATTAGAAGTGAGCATAGCATGTTTCCGACATAGTGAAGATGTCATATTTATTCTGAGTTAATAGGTGTTTAATATCACTAAATTTATTTGTAATAGACCGAACATTCAAATGACTATAGGTGATAAATAAAACACTTGGGTTTTGAGAATTTACACAATTTAATGTCGATGCACTGTGACAATTGTTTCGCCACACAGTGGCTTCATCACAGTGCAACGACATGAAATTGTGTAAAACCCAAGTGTTTTATTTATCACCCTTATAGTGGAATTTCACCACGTAAAAAACGTCTGTACACGCTCAACTTTAAGTTCGCAATTCACGAAACATGGATACCAAATAATCGAACCATATTCTAGCTTTCTGCGCACTAAGAAAAAATACAAAGTTTTTAAAAGCGAAGTATTACTAAAACTGTTAGAGGTGCGCATTAAAAAACCCAACATTCTTATTGCGGATTGGGTGATATTATCAATATGTTCTGTAAAATTTAATCAAAAGTAAAACCTAAATCCTTTAAACTTGGAATTTCTTGGAATTGTAGAACCGTCAATATTGTAATTAAAGTTAATAATTTGTTCTTTGTGAGTGTAAGAGACAACACTACATTTACTGATATTTAGACAAAGTCTTTTTCTACAAAACCAGCGCGAGATCGTATTTAAATCATGCTGTAATAGCATACAATCTTCGAAAGGCCTTATCGAGGCATAAATCATCAGCGTATGCAAGTACTGGGGACGATAGAAATGTTATTAGATCATTAATAAATGCTACAAAAAGTAGAGTGCCTAAGTCGGAACCTTGGGGAATACCTGAGGTTGAATAGAACTCAAACGACTTAAGTCCCATAATATATATATAGTTAATTCGTTGTTTTAAGAAAATGACAAAAATGTAATGGTGTGTTCTGTAAAACCAAATTGAGTTTGTCAAGTAAAATGTTATGATCAATCGTATCGAACTCACGGGTTAGATCTGTATAGATAACATCCGTTTGCCCTCTATCATCAAGGCTTTGGCTAAGATATTGCGTAATTGAAGCCAGATTAATTAAGGTCGACCTTCCAGACGTAAACCCATGTTGAAGTGCTGAAATATATTTCTTTACATGGTTGTACAGAAAATAATATATTATTTGTTCAAATATCTTATAAAATCATAATGATGGTTGCAACCGTTACTATGTGGTAATTCATAATGAACACTGAATAAAACACTTATCATATTTTTAACCACTATAATTTATTATAATATATAAATATATTACAATGTGTATGACTTAAGTTTAGACTTTTGACGGTCATTATCAAGTGTGTTGATAATGACCGTCAAAAGTCTAAACTTAAGTCGTACACATTGTAATATATTTATATATTATAATAAATTATAGTGGTTAAAAATATACTAAGTGTTTTATTCAGAGTTCTTTATCTTCGAAAAATTTGAAAAGATTGCTATAGGTAGATAGTTTTAAAGGAGTGAGTGATCACCTTTTTTAAAGACAGGAGTAATGACAGTTCTCTTCCAAGTATTAGGAAAACATCCAGATTTGATTGATGCATTAAAAATTATTAATAACGGCTTTACAAATAAATGTTTACATAAGAACTGAATAGTTGAGGCTGTTAGTTGTTAAAAGTTCATATTCTATTAAATGTTTACAATCCTTGATGGTAAAACATGGGACAATAATATCACCACGAGTGGCTGATGTTTTCAGCTTGTTTTTACTCTAAATGACGATGATAAATTTATCAGCTGCCTGATGAAGCCACTGTGTGGCGAAACAATTGTCGCAGTGCATCGACATTAAATTGTGTAAATTCTCAAAACCCAAGTGTTTTATTTATCACCTATATAATGGAATTTCACCAAGTAAAAGCCTCATCAATCCAATATTCAAATGACTAATTAAAATTTGTTGCTTACTCTTTATTATTAATATTAAGTTACATATATAAGCGCACTCTTATACATACATACACATATACACAAGCATCCACACCATAGAATATAAAATCTTGGTAGATTTACATACGGATATAATACAGTTGGTTACAGATATACAAAAAAATATATAATTATAACAAAGAATAGTTGATTAATAACCAAAGCACTAGCTGCAATTCTTCGTTTTAACGTTTTAACATTTCTAAAAAAAAAATGTAAAAAATAACAGCACATATGTGCATGTATGTAGTCGTTTATTAGAATTGGCTTTCAGAAAATAGATTAAAATGAACCAGTACAAACATATTTAATGGGAAGACTGTGCCGTCATATTTTTCACCAAATAATGTCTCAACACGCAGAGTGTTCTCTAAATGTGAGTCTGTTCATTATCGAAAATAGCTGCTCACATTTGTATATACTTCCAAATAGTGACATTTTTTTTTGAGCCAAAGATGCGAGATTAGGAAATTTATCGATTGGTAAATATTTTTTTTTATAAAAATCGGTTAACTCCGTGTCTCTAAATATCGCCTTAAGATCGGATTTTTCTTGCAATTCAATGACTCCGTTAGCAATGAAAATGGATCTTCTTCTATTTTCACATCAAATGAGCAGGAAAAAATTTTCAGACTTGCTTCTTGGCAGCGAAAATCTTTAAATCTGGTGTTAAATTAATCTTTAAAAAAAATATAACTCGTTTGCAAATGTTTCGAAGTTAGCATGATCTTTATGATTTGCAAGAGTAGGAAAATGGTAGGTATTCCCTGTTCGAAGCTGATTTTTCCAACGTCTTAATTGATTTTTGAATAACTTGACGTTACCATACAGCTCATGAACAAGTTATTCTTGGGTTTGCAACTTTGTATTTAATTCATTCATATGACTTGTTACATCAACGAGAACGAGAAATGCAAGATCGCAGACCCAATTTGTGTTCTTTAGCTCTTGTACAAGTTAGTTAGTCTACTTATCTTGAAAAACACGATTTTCAATAACTTTTTTTCTTTTATCTGATGTCATTTTAAAGATTATGTTAAATTGTAAATTAAGTATGAATTTAGAAACTGCTACACATAACTACGTGCTTTTGCTCTCCTGATTCTTCCTTTACTAATCAACATATTTACAGCCAGTGCAAATAAGACGGGTTTTTTTCCCGTTTATTGCATACACTGAATGCTGAATTGACTAAATACAGTACAAAACTTTATGATCCTTAGATTATATGAAAATTGTTAAGAATACATATATATTTTTTACTTTCAAGGGCCAGGTTTAGTGAGATTTGAAAATTGTATACTGCGGGCCGGATAAAATGAAGTCAGGCGCCAGATCCGGCCCGCGGGCCGTACGTTGCACATGCCTGGTCTATATGTTCATTGAATTGTAATCGCTTATCTAATTGAACTCCTAGGTATTTTATAGAATTAACATAATTTATAGGGCAATTATTGAATTTAATTATATTATTTTCTATGGAATAATCTTTTCTATTTATAATCATCGTCTTAATTTTAGTGGTATTAATTTTTAAACTATTTTACTGTAACCAATTGTTCAGATTAATTAAATGACTATTTATTTCATTTGTTGATTCTGCTATATCTGCTGACTCAAGTTAGTCTCCAATATCATTTATATACAACACAAAAAGCAGAGCCCCCAAGATCCTACCCTGCGGTACCCCTGCTTCAGGTAGAGTATCAGATGACTTCAAAATAAATAAACAATTAACTTTGTTGGTATCACTTGTTATTTATACTTGTAACTATAGTTTCGACAACTTCAGCTTGTCATTATCAAACAATCCCATAAAGGAACAGAATCTGCAATTCGGGATTTCCACCTTGCATTTTTAAATTCGTTTCTTTGTGTGTCTTTTGAAAATTTCATACAAATTAGATATAAAGAAACGGCGAAATCCCGGTGAAGATAAGTATAGGGTCGAAAATCACAAAAAGAACTTTCAAAAAGGATTCCGTCAACAATTGGCTCTGTTGGTACACATGCCGAAACATTATTATGGAATGCCAAGATTTTTGCAATAAATACATTAGTAAGTAGCCGAATTAAGAACGAATTTTAATGTAAGATTGAATATAAGAAGTAATGTTATAATATAAATGTCAAATCGCAAACATTATTATTGTGAAAAACATATATTTTCTTATGATTTTTAAATTTTTTTGTTTTCAATTTTTCATGAATGTTGATTGAATTTTTTATAGGTTGTTTACATCAAACCTATAAAAAATTCAATCAAATCCATCAACATCTTCAAATTATGACCACCTTTTGAATACAATGATCATTTTGTTGTTTAAAAAAATTACATAAATAATGATGCAAAATTGTTGACAGGAACGTAAAAATTTAAAAGAAAATGTGTTGCTTCTACAAGATGCCTCAAAAGAAAGTGTATATTTCTTTAATTTCCTATGTGAATGCAACGAATCCGAGGGGCGCGGGGATATGTCAATTGGTAGTCACTGGAACGTTTGTTTATGCCAATAAACTAACTTCTCTGGCGCATTTGAAAAAAAATATCCATATGCCGAGCCGGTATAAGTGTTCGGTAACGTCACTCATTTACATGACCACATAGGTATGCATTTGGACGATATTATTTTTAAAAAATAAATTCTCAAATTGTGCTTTGTCTTTTTTAAATTTTTGATCATGTAGTTAATAAAAAGTTTCTCATATGATGCCAATTTTTGATAAATATTTTTTTTTAAATTGGTCCTGTGATGGTTAATGACAATAACAAGAAGTAATTATAACAGAATACAACTGATATTTGTATTTGTATGAGGACGAATCTTGGAACTCATGTTCTTAAATTTTATTGAGTTCAAAGGTTTTGTGAACATATCTCCTAGTTGATCTTCCGAACGTATGAACTCCACATCAATGTTCCCTTTTTGATATAGTTCGCGAAAAAAGTAGTAACGCATCTTTTGTGAAATTCGTGGTTCTTCTTCATGAGTTTAATTGCAATATTATAAATAGCAGTGGTACATTAAATATGCGTTTGACGGAGGCCCAGTCGGATACTGTAGGTTCTACCATAGATCGAGCAGCCTTGGAGACAGCATAAGATAGGTCAGGGCGAGTAGCACAGGCCAAGTACAGAAGGCAACCTACCGCTGATCGATATGGAACAGAGCTGTCGAGAGGATCCTTGGATGATTCAGCCGGTTATTTGTTTTCAGCATGTGTTTTCACAGGATTGCAATTTTTCATGCCAAAACGTTGTAAAACTTTCTTCACGTAAAGTCGCTGTGAAATGCGTACATGAGACTTGTCTCGTTCTATCTGCATTCCCAAAAATGAATCAAGAGAGCCTACCGTAATCTTGAATCTGATCTCAGGAACGAGTTAATTGTATTTTGTGATGATCCTGCAATGAGACCATCATCAACGTAAATTCCAATTAGCAGTTTCTCTGTCTCCTTCTGTCGGTTGTAAATGCATGGGTCTGATGTTGATCTTATGAATTCGTTGTTTTCCATGAAGGAGTGAAACATGTTGTTCCAGCAACGAGGCGACTATTTAGAACCGTACACAGATTTCTTTAAATGACACACACCATCGTTGAAACCTTGTGGTTGAGACATGTAAATTTCAGAGTATATTTCACCATATAAGAATTCAGTTCTTACGTCGAATTGACCGAGGACAAGTTTCTCTTTAGCCGCAGTAACGATAAAGGCACGAATCGCGTCATACCGGGCAACAGGGCTAAAAATTTCATCATAATCAAGGCCCTCTCGCTAGAATACACCTCGAGCAACTAAACGTGTGCGATATCGATCAATCGAACCATCAGGTTTATATTTTAAACGGAGTACACAACGATTGTCGATTGCGCGTTGACCAGGTGGTAATGCTACCAGTTCCCGCGTATCGTTTTCCTCAAAGGCCCTTATCTCTTCGTTCATTGCACTCACCCATTTATCCGAATGGTGACTTTTCATGGCGTCGCTAAAGTTGGTTGCTTGTAGTTCTTCCAGAATAGCTTCTGTCAAACACGGCACAGCACTGTTTGTCTGGGATCGCCGAGTTGTGTATTTTACTTCGTAGTCATCAAATTTCACTGGCTGTCTCGTCGTCCGTTCGAAGCATCGAGTCTGGATGAGAGTTGGTTCCCCTTCCGAAGTGTCGCTGTTAGCAGTGTCATACTGATCCTAATTGCCGTTATCTTGAGTGCTGCTGGTTAATTCACAGTTGAGTTGGATGTCTCCAGAAATACCGTTGATTTCCTCCTCTTGATTGGTCTCTTCTGAAATTTGAAGTTCAATGATGTTGTTTGTTACGCACAGCTTCTCTGAATGAAAGTCAATGTGTCGTGACTTTACTAATCGATGCGTCGATTGTATCCAAACGTTGTAACCATCTTTCTCATTCATGTATCCAACTAGATGTCCAAGTACTGCTTTGTTCTTCAAATTTTGAGCGAATCTTTTTTGGAATATAGACGTAGCATTCTGATCCGAAAATTCGGAGGAATTCGAAACTGTTGAATGCCTTTCCAGTCCACAATTCGAATGGAGCTTTATCTGGAACACTTGACTTCCCCGTGTGATTTATCAAAAATACTGTTGTTTCACATGCGTGAGCCTAAAACGTTTTCGGCAGTTTGCTCACGGAAAGCATCGAATGAGCCAATTCAACTACATGCCTGTTTTCTTGTTCTGCAATATCAGTTTTTCAGTCGCGATGAGTTCACCGTCTCGTCGAATTTGCACATCGTTGATGGAGAAAAGTTGATGACGTGCCTCGTCATTCAGAGTTGCAGATGACCATCTGTCACCCACTCGTGCTTCAATGTTGATTTTACCAGATCCATTTGCAAGAATAATACCCTTACCTGCTGTCTAAATGCGTTGCGGGATCGGAAATTTCTCGAAAATAGCGAAATGCTGTTTATTTGCTGTCATATGATGTGACGTACCGAAATCCAAAACCCAAGAATCTACAGGAACTGCATCAACTGCTAGACCTGTTGTTGTTATGAGAAACGTGCCTGGTTTGCTCCTTTTTGAGATTGAGTCAGAATGGTTATTGACATTTGAGATCACCATTTTCTGCTCGGCAGCTGCACGTTTTCTGCAATCAGCGATGAGATGACCTTCTTTCTTGAAGTATAAACATGCACGGTTCTCTTTCCCTCTTATATTCGCCGAATAAGTCACTGGTGCTGATTTCTTTTGTGGCTTCTGTGATCGGGATTTTGCGTAAGAAGCACCGCAGACGTCTACGGTGCTTCTTGCATCAGCGAATTTTTAATCGAACGTAGACTTTCAACGAGGAGCTTTGTAGTTTGCTCGATTCTGAAACTCCTGTTATCCTTCCGTAATTCTGTGAGAATGTCATCGAACATATTGGCCAGCTGAGAAATGTGTTTCGTGGCGGAAGTGGTATCACCTTTCGAAATCTCGGAGAAATTATCGAACAGCATGGACAATTAAAACACCGATAACAACGTATCCCAAATTTCTTTCGCGTCAGTCATGCGGATGTAAATGGCAGCTTCTTCATAGAGAGCCGTACCAAGTATACGAGCACCATCGTTGCCAGTTTTGATAACCGTCGATCGGATCGATTGCCCACAGATGCCGATGGACAACCTCGCGTACTATCAACAATGGAATAAAGACACTGTTCTTTCAAACAAAGTTCATTTGGCCACTTCCAAGTTTCCCACTGATCATCGTTGGCTAGTTTGCGAATGCTAGCCACGACAAGACTGCTATCGTCCGAATGCTGATTCACGGCAGCCATTTTTCGGTTGTTTTTTGTCGGAATGTCGATGTCCGAATTGTGTGCTCGAATTTCCCAATCTTAAACGCGTACGCGACTTTAAAGCATGTCTTGTCATGGTTAATAGGATTAGGAGATAAAACACGGACACCCTAAAACGACATTTATTAAACGAGCCGACATTAACCCGAAATCAGCGTTACGTATAACTGACCATAGAAAATATACATATCTAACTAATAAAAAGATTAATGAATATTGAATAGACGAGGCCGTTACTTGTTGAAACTCAATTACAATCACTTAATAAAACACTAGTATAGCGTGAGGTTTCAAAAATTAATTTATTGTACTACGACAATTGTTTCGCCACACTGTGGCATCATCAGGTAGATGTATGATTGTGACAAATTACAAATTGTGTTTATATACTAACGGAGTGTGACTTTGTGAGGGTGGGGATTTGGAGGAGATTTGCGGTTATTAACAAACATTTTTAAAGATTTTACAAATGAAAAATATGGACATGGAAATCAAAAAATATTTAATAATGGCGAATTATTGGTCTCTGTTTGGTCGTTTAAAATGAGTCCTCTCTTGTTGAATTTATTTATCTCCATGGATTTCAATAAATTGAGCTTCAGTCCCTTGTTGCATTTATGGAGAATCTTAAAATTGTTGTTGAATGTGTGGTTATGCTCCTGTAGATGTTCTGCATATGCCGAATTAGGTTTATTTTGGGTGAAGCACGTCCGGTGTTCTTTAATTCTGGTTTCAAAGTTTCGACCTGTTTGGCCGACATATACCTTACTGCAATCTCCACAAGGTAACAAATAGACGCCAGATTCTTTATTTTTATCTGTTGGGTCATTTGCATTGTTAATAAAGTTATGTAACGAATTACTGGTCTTGGAGGAAGTTCTCATATTAAAATTATTTAGAATTTTATCTATGTTGACTGACATTTGGCCTAAATAAGTAATAGATACATACTTTTGACTAGTGATAATTTGGGACATTGGAAAAATTAGCGATGTTATTTGTTGTCTTTGTTGTCCCCACCCTCACAAAGTCCCACTCCGTTAGTATATAAACACAATTTGTAATTTGTCACAATCATACATCTACCTGATGATGCCACAGTGTGGCGAAACAATTGTCGTAGTACAATAAATTAATTTTTGAAACCTCACGCTATACCGGTGTTTTATTAAGTGATTATAATGGAGTTTCAACAAGTAACGGCCTCGTCTATTCAATATTTGAAATCAGCCAGTGATGGTGAACAGGTTAAATGGTTCTTCCAACTTAAGTTAAAATTCAAGATTTGCGAACAAAACATTTGGTTTTTGTACAAATGCAGAACATTTGGAGTGACACCGAAACATATTTCAATCCGAACCAGCAACAAAACTATAGCAGCATTAAAAGCAGTCCAAGCCGCCGAGAAAGTTTGGTTACGTGAAGAATTCAAACAAGCTCTAGCAACCAGAGATGTTTTGTCGACCTATCTTAAGGTAATCCACTCCGAGTTAACATTTAGACGTCACAATATAGAATTTGACATTTTATCTGAATCAATTAGGGATAGAATTAGCCCCATTATTCACAAAAAATATATTAGTCAGAATAAAAAACTTAAACTTCTTTTCTTTAACACAACAAGTTCTAATAAGTTAAATAGTAAAATAGCCAAACCGATTTTCTTTGACAGATTTATAAATTTAACTTCTACCACCTTTTCCGAAAAAGAAACAAGTCTATTTTCAAACTGCAATGCAAAGTGTGCTTAATGAAATTAGTGAAGTTAAACAACGAATTTCAAAACTCGAGAATGCTACTGCGATTAATCAACCATCGATTTTAATTGAAAATAACATTGTGGCTGAAATTGAAGAGCGTCAACAACGATCCTTAAATGTTATGGTTTATAATCTTCAGGAATCTTCTGGCACATCTTTAGAAAAAAATGAGAAGGACATATCGACCATTAAATCAATTATTAATTTAAATAATGAAGAGTTCCGTCCACGGAAGGCCATTCGTGTGGGTAAACCGGGGGGAAAACCAAGACCGATCAAACTTATTTTTCAAACGCGCCAAGAAGCTATCAATGTTTTTAAAGCAGCCAAAGGAATTGAAACGAGAAATATTAAATTTTCTAGCGATAGAACCAAGATGCAGCGTGATCACCTGTCATCTTTAAAACAGGAACTTGAAAGTCGTAAAGAAAAAGGTGAACGTAACTTAACGATAAAATATGTTCAAGGACTTCCGTCAATTGTATCAACCAATAAAAATACGATTTCAAAAAACTGAAAATTTATTTTCAGAATGTTGGCGGTATGCGCTCGAAAATTCGTGATTTAAATTTAAGTGTTCAACTATCTGATTACGATATTTTAATTATTGTAGAAACTTGGTTAGATTCGTCTATATCTAATAGTGAACTGGGCCTTTGTGAATTTACATTGTATAGGCGAGATAGATCCGATAATAATAAATCAAGGGGCGGTGGTGTTATGATTGCGGTTCGTTCTAATCTTAATAGTAGTAATTTAAATGTTTCATCCAATATTGAAGAAATATATGTCAAAGTGAATAACAACTTAATATTATCTTCCGTATATATTCCACCAGGATCTAGTTCAGAGAAATATGCGGATTATTGTACGTCTATTAATCATATTTGTAATTTAAATCCTAATTATAAATTCATTTTTTGCGGAGATTTTAATTTACCACGTGCTGCCTGGAGTAGTGATTGTAAAAATATTTTATCTCCTGTTAATATTTGTCCTAATGCTCAAATTTTAGCCGAATCGCTGGCATTTTACAATTTAAATCAAATTAATTTTATTCCAAATAATCGTGATGTGTTTCTTTATTTAATTTTTTCTAATGTGTCCAATATTACTGTATCGCGGTCGGATGATCCTCTTTTTAATAATAGTTTTCATCACGTTTCATATACTGTTTTCATTAATACCTGTGAAATTAAAGATTCTCTGAGCTATAATGATATTATATATAATTTTAAAGCTGCTGATTACTCTGGAATTAATGATTTTTTTTCCAATATATCATGGAAGGAATTCCTTGATGAAAGTAATGTTAATGTTATTTTAGACAAGTTTTATGTTGTGTGTAGGTATGCTATTCAGAAATATGTGCCTGTTAAAATTATTAAGTCTTCATCTTATCCAAAATGGTTCAGTTCTACTTTAATTAATTTAATTAAATTAAAAAAGAAAGCACACATTAAATATAAAAATACTGGCAAATATTATGATTATGAACAATTTAAATCATTACGTTCACAGTGCAAAATGCTTGGTGATCAGCTCTATTCCAATTATATTAATAGAGTAGAATCTAATATTTCCAGTAATACACGTACATTTTGGAATTATGTAAATGAATCTAGGAAAACTTTAGGCTTTCCTAAGAATATGTATCTTAAAAATACAGAATGTGATTCTGGTGAGAACTGTGTGAACTTATTTGCTGAACATTTTTCTAATGTATATATTAATAATAATAACGATATTGATAACAGCACAGAAGGTTTGTTCAATCCGAATTTAGTTAATTTATCTACATTTAATATTAACATTTCGGAAATATTTAATGCAATAAACTCTCTCTCTGATTCATGTAACCCTGGACCTGATGGCATACCTAACTATTTTGTAAAAAGATGCATTTATTCAATTTGTTTACCATTGAACATTATTTTCAACTTTTCATTAAAATCGTGTGAATTTCCTTCAATCTGGAAAGAAAGTTTTATTCATCCAATATTTAAGACGGGCAGCCGGAAAAACATTGAGAACTACAGAGGCGTTTCAATTCAATCTGCCATTCCGAAGATATTAGATAGACTAATTGCAGATCAATTAATGTTCTCCTGTAAAAGTATTATATGTGATGAGCAACATGGTTTTTTTGTAGGCAGATCTACTATATCAAACTTACTCATCTACCAATCTTATATTAACAATGCACTCGAGAAAAATTGTCAAGTAGATGCAGTATACACAGATTTCTCCAAAGCCTTCGATCGTGTATCTCAGTCAATTTTAGTATCTAAATTGCATTCTATGGGCTATGGAGACTCGGTGACGAAATGGATTAGTAGCTATTTGTCGAATAGAAAACAATTTGTTAAAATTAATAACTATATATCTCATCCAATTACTGTTACCTCCGGGGTTCCGCAAGGATCTCATTGTGGACCTATACTATTTTTGTTATTTATTAACGACCTAAAATCATACGTTAAACATTGTAGATTTTTATTATTTGCAGATGATCTGAAAATATTTCGTGAGATACATACAGATTCTGATGTTGCTGATTTACAGGATGATCTGAACAATGTTTATAAATGGTGTTCGGATAACGATCTCTATTTTAATTACAACAAGTGTATGTCAATATCTTTTAGTAGAGGTCGTATTATTAATAATACTTACGAAATTAATGGTCATGCGTTACCAGTAGCTAAACAAGTTAAAGATCTTGGAGTATTATTTGATTGTAATCTCTCCTTCTCTAAACATATTGACACCATTTGTTCTAAAGCTTTACAGACCTTGGGATTTATAAATAGATTCGGTAAGAATTTTTCAATTAATACTCAGAAATTATTATTTACCTCCTTAGTAAGACCTCAACTGGAGTATGCGTCTTGCATTTGGTCACCATACTACAATAATAAAATTTGTCAAATTGAACGTGTTCAAAACAAGTTTCTTTTGACCATTTCTTATAGATGTGGTATTCATAGAACAGAGTACAGTCGCAGTAATATGCTGTCTTTGCTTAAATTTTCTACCTTGCGCGACAGGCGCATTCACGCCGATTTATGCATTGTTTACAAGGTAGTGAATGGTTTAATTAATTGTTGCGAGCTACTGGAATATTTTAACTTTGTTATACCCTTCAGGACAAGAAGCGTTAATATGTTCAGAGAATCTTTCCACAGGTCTAATTATTCAAGAAATAATCCATTAAGTCGTATGATTCATATAACAAATGCAGTATGTAGGTCACCCAATTTTATATTATACGGTTCTTATAATAAATTTAAAAAACATTTAAATTACATTGATTTTTCAGTTTATGATAATGTTTTATTTTGATTTACTTTTATTATAATAGCATTGTATTCATTTAGATTTCACTTTTATTGATTAATTTATTACTTTTGTTTTATAGGGTTCTTGTTATTTTGTTTTCATTGCTTATTTCTAATTTTCTTTAATTTGGTATTATAGCGTTGTATATATTTATTTTATTAATGGAGATTATTTTTATTTGTTTATTGTTTTATATAGTTTTATTTATTACATATCTATTGTTAATTAGCTTATATCTTTACCATATTGTTATTTATTTATTGTTATATATTTTTGTAAAAAGGATTTTGTCCGTAAATAAAGTTATTATTATTATTATTATTATTATTATTATCGAAAGGGTTTAAGTACAATCTCAAAACAGTTGTTAAAAAGTCAGACATTCAAAATTTAGCAGTAGAGACAGAAATGGCCCTCATTAGATCGAAAAATAACACAATAGATAATAAATGTTTATTAAAGTAATGCATTTTAAATTCATATCAAACCAGCCACCCTAATGTTGAAATTAAAATTGCCCAAAATATTAAAAAGAAAGTTACAGAAAATAATATCATCTTTACAAAAGCTGATAAAGGCAATACAGTAGTTGCAATATCTAGAAATTATTATAATAACAAAGTTAGCTCTTTTTTAAATACCAATAAGTTCAAATTGTTAAAAACAGACCCAACCAGTAAATTTCAAAAACAATTAAAATCATGTTTTTCCGATAATAACGCACTTTTCAGCGAAAGTCAAAAACGGTTTTTAGTATCAATGCATCCAAGACCCCCAAAATTATATGGTTTTATTACACTCCACAAGCCCGATAAACCAATTAGACCGGTTGTACCTTATTTAGCAGCACCCTGTAGGAATCTTTCTAAAGCTTTAATCAATATTTTATTAGGCCATACAAAATTCAAATCTAAATATTCCATTAAAAATTCGGCAGACTTAATAAATAAAATTAAAAACATAGATATTCCCGTTAACTGTTCACTTGTTTCATTTGATGTAATAAATCTATTTCCGAGTATACCACCTAAAGAAGTAATCCGTATAATTAAGGATACTTTGAACTCGAACGGCACTAATCCTATTATTTTATCGGAAATAATTTTATTCTTAGAAGAATGCCTGGAACAAAATTACTTTCAATTTAATCACCAGTTTTTCCAACAAACCGATGGCTTAGCAATCCTTTAAGCCCATTACTTGAAGAAATATTCATGAATAATTCATGAATTATCGAAAAACACAGTTTATTCAAAAGTTGTAAATATTGGTATAGATATGTGGATGATATTCTTGTCTGTTTCACAGGCACGAATAGACAACTACAATCTTTTTTAAATTATATCAATAGTATTCAAATATCACTAGTCAAAAGTATGTATCTATTACTTATTTAGGCCAAATGTCAGTCAACATAGGTAAAATTCTAAATAATTTTAATATGAGAACTCCCTTCAAGACCAGTAATTCATTACATAACTTTATTAATAATGCAAAAGACCCAACAGATAAAAATAAAGAATCGGGCGTCTATTTGTTACCTTGTGGTGATTGCAGTAAGGTATATGTCGGCCAAACAGGTCGAAACTTTGAAACCAGAATTAAAGAACACCGGACGTGCTTCACCCAAAATAAACCTAATTCGGCATATACAGAACATCTCCAGGAGCATAACCATACATTCAACAACAATTTTAAGATTCTCCATAAATGCAACAAGGGACTGTAGCTCAATCTATTGGAATCCATGGAGATAAATAAATTCAACAAGAGAGGACTCATTTTAAACGACCAAACAGAGACCAATAATTCGCCATTATTAAATATTTTTTGATTTCCATGTCCATATTTTTCGTTTGTAAAATCTTTAAAAATGTTTGTTAATAACCGCAAATCTCCCCCAAATCCCCACCCTCACAAAGTCCCACTCCGTTAGTATATAAACACAATTTGTAATTTGTCACAATCGTACATCTACCTGATGATGCCACAGTGTGGCGAAACAATTGTCGTAATACAATAAATTAATTTTTGAAACCTCACCCTATACCAGTGTTTTATTAAGTGATTAATGAAGCACTTGGTTATGTTTTATTAACATAAAAATGTTTCACCGCGGGTTAAGTTAGAAGTTAATTAATCTTACCTTGTTACCGGCGTTCAGTTTACCTGAACGTGGTAACAAATGCGTAATTATATTTTAATCCATTTTACGAGCTACCCATTGCTCCTAATAATAATTTGCATAAATTCCGCATTATTGAAATAATCCAAACAAGATAATTTTCCAAAATGTGCAGCTGCCAGTGCGAAACAATAGGACGGGCCCTTTTCGGCGAAGAGGATCATTACCTGTTCCCCGAATTGCGAGGCCTACGTGACCTAAACAAAGCCGCGGTAATCAAGATCACCGTATAAAACCAGGCTCCGGCCATCGCTCTTCACCAGTCGTCTGCCATCAGCAGCGGTGGTCAGCCTGGTCGGTTCCGCCGATTCAAGCCTCTTGCTCTTGTATATATTGTATATTTTTCTATGTCTATTTTCTGTCTATTCTATGTCTTTTCTTTTGTAATATAATTTCTTCTTCTCTGGCCCCATGTTTTAATTTACACACTTTCTCTTGTTCTTTTACTCTGTTTCACAGCTAGCTGGTGCCCATACGTTGACGTGGCGTGGAAGCTCAAGCAAGTATCACAGACGGGAAACTGTTTAATCGAAGCCTGCGGCTGTTAATCGATGGTGAGCCTCGCCAGGGACCCCTGTGCCGCCTCCAGTGCGTGTTGGTTCCAGAAAGTACCGTCGGTGCTACTTCCTTGCCAGTCCGTCACCAGGACGTCTTCCGCGTCCTCCGTTAACAACCTAACTAACTATTAACAGGCGCAGCAAGATTGCCAACATATACATAACCTATCTGTTGTACAGTTTATAACTTCAACAGTTCCTCTAAATAAAAACTTGCTTTTGGGACACCGTTTATTTGTAATATTTTAAGTCACAAAAATATTTATTTTAAGTTAATTTATTAAATTGCATAACCCTGTCTCTTTGAGAACCTAACGATAAAACAAAAGGTATACAAATCAGAGCTTTGGACAGACTAGAATGATCTAGAAAGACTTATAACAAATGATTCAGATAAAACAGAATATTATTAGGAGATTATTAGTAGATGAATATAAAACCTTGAAGAAACCTTTCTTCATTATTTTATTTGTAATTAGATTTACATTTTGGCTACAGTGACTATTATTAATGGTCTGAAATGTACATATGTTTACAGATAAAATAGTGGAAAAAGGTTTCAAGTTATTATTATCTTCACGTAACTCAATTAATCCATTTAATTTGGTTGATTGAGTTACTTGAAGATAATAATAACTTTGATTAAAACACTTAGAACCTTTCTAATATTTTTTTTAAAATATTGAAGAAAAAAGTTAATTAATCCAAATGAAAATCCTATTACTTACTACTATTTGTTAATGTGTTATTTATCATACAATTTTGTACATAAACCTATATTCAATGCCAAAAATTGTGGAGTTCATTTTGTTTTTATCTTCCTTTAATTGTAAGTAAGTTTGTCATAGAATGACGCAGTCGATAGGATCTCCGGATTTATAAAAACATTTAATGAACATTAAAATTAACTATTTCGAAAAATTCTGCTGGCTTTGAACAAACAAGCACTAAAAACTATACGACAAAACCCGTCCAGAGTTTAGAAATTAATAGAACTTGAAGCTTTTCTCACCACTTGTGGTTTACACGATCCAGATCGATACCAACACTATTTAAAATTAATAAACGTCAACTGCTTTATTAGTTTGTTTATTAGAATGTGTACAATGAATTAAATACTTATTAACAAAACTCCATTTGCATTTTTAATAGATATTAATTATTACTGCATTTATAAATTTTAAAAAGCATACATTTTATAACGCAATCGTGATTAAAGAAAGAAAAGGAAGATTTTCTCATCAAAATCCTATTGGTTGGCAATAAAAAAATGTAGTAAAGCACAAGTTTGTTTTAAATATATCAAAGTATATTTATAGGGTTGTTTAATTTAATTTATTTCAAAGCTAGAATTTTGAGTGTAATAATTTAGTGGTACCTAATTGAAAAATTATAAATAATTGAAGAGATGACAGAGCTGCTCCATAGACCAACAAAAATATTGTTACGAATAGATCGCAAAAATTCTCATAATATATTGACAACATTGTAATGACTGTATGAACACAAAAGACAGCATTGCATTATTGTTCCGTCAACATTAGCCACCGGCCGGTTTCGAACAATATTTTAGATCTTATCAGCATAGCGCATTTCAAGGTAAGGAAACGGAATATATTTTTGGAGTTTTAAACTTAATGGTATTAACTTATATAAAAGAAAGCGTTTAAGAGTGTGAATCATGTAAAAAAATGGATCAAGCAAATATTACTATAATTTAAATAAAGATAATTGAAAAATTAAGTAAATAGAAAATATATCTATATGAGATTGTCGTATTAAAGTATGAAATGTCACTTTATTTATAGGAGAAAGATGACATCGTAAAAATACTGGATTTTTATAATAATACCTAAGTAAACTACTAAGTTAATTACGCGCAAGCTACTGCAATAATACAATTATACAGTCAACAGTAATACATACAAACTTGCAAGTATATTGTTAAAGATTTTATTACAAATTGTAATATTTCGTTTAAAACACGGGACGCATAGAAATATGTTTTTGATTTGAATTAAGTATAATTTAGAGTACTACTACAACATGTGTCAATGCATTTATTGTCTAATTATTCTACTTTACAAATGATTTTGTCTTTAAATAATGGTAAATTATGCAAACGAAATTCATTCCTTATCGCACACCACTGTACGCCTTAATACTGAACACTTTGAACGGTGACGTAAACCAAATAGACTTCCAATTAGTGCAGATAATAACCCGTACAAATCGGAAGCAGTGAGAACGCGCGCGCTTCTCCTACTTAAGTCGTCCAAATTTCTTCTCGTTTGCACTCAAAACCAGTAACATTCGCCGCCGATCATCGTAAAAAAAAATAAGTCAAAACGGGGAGTGCGTAGAGCACGTGTGTAGGCGAACCAGGCATTGTTAAACCGCGAACAGTCAGCACTCAATATTGAGAACCCGTGCCGCAACCTGTTGCTTTCCAGCACTCGAAATTTTATTTCCGGTCCGTGATGGAAGAATAAGATGTATTACTTTGTGAAGTGTTGAACCTGGCTTATAATTAATTAAGTGATACAGTTTGTTTATTGTGCCGGTGCAGAATGGTCGGGATGACTGATTACTCGAGTAAGTCCATTTCGGTACTTAAGTCAATATTTATGTTTTCGCGTTGAAAAAGGGGCAATTTATAAGGAATTTCCGAACATATGTGCATTCCGTGGGCAAAGAAAACATTTGCGTAACATAATTATAAAACTGTTGGTCATTAAATTCTACACCCACACTAGTGGAAAAACTTTCATATGTGCAATAAACTAAATAATGTATGCGGTTGATCAGAAACATATAAAAAAATTTATTTGGTACTTAACTTAAGAAATAGCAATAATTATATACGTTGGGTCATGCCTAACCAATTATTGACCAATAGATCTTTCAGTCGTATTATTTTGTTAATGTGCGATTATCATCGCGTCTCAATTGCATTTCAATTGGAAAATAGCTATTGTTTCTTGGAAAATATTAATAAAATAACAAAATACTTCCTGTGGAAATATTGGTAGATACCGCATACTGATATTAGAGATTTAAAATAGCGTTATTGGTATAAAATGACTCCCTCCAATTAAAAAAAAAATATACAGTATAATATAATATACATACATTTTTTAAATAAAATTTATATTCTTTATTCAAGTTTAGATCGCACAAATGGATAGTATAACATTTTTGTAACATTAATACTCTTGAATGGTTTGCTAATACGAATTATGAAGCCCAAGGAGCGGTTAGCGGCAGATACAATTTGTTTAATATGATAACTAAAAGAAAGATTATTGTGAAATATCACCTCCAGATCTTTAAAGGTGTCGACCTTGGACAAACAAGTACCATTAATGTTATAATCGTACAATATTACAGATTTATTTCTTGTATATGACAGAACATTGAATTTAGCTGCATTTAAGGACATATTATTATCATATTGACACGATTGCACTATTTGATCCAAGTTACGTTGTAGAGTTCGATAATCATCCATCGTGTATATAAGGGCAAATATTTTAATATCATCTACAAACATTGAGATATTTGGCTTAGCATTATCACCTATATCATTAATAAAACAATTAAATAGCACCAGACCAAGGTTAGAGCCCTGTGGAACACCAGCTACTGTTGTAAATTGTCTTGACTTAAACCCCCTATATTCCACGAATAAAGATATATTCGATAGATAGTTATTAAATAAATCACAAAGATTAGGAGAAAATCCCAGAAGTTTTAATTTATTGTTTGATAATGACAAGCTGAAGTTGTCGAAACTATAGTAACAAGTGATATTAAAAAGAGTGATAAAAACAAAGTTATTGGTTTTATTTTATTTTGAATCATAAAATGTATCACGAAGTAAAAGCCTCGACAATTACTTATTTAATATTGTAATAGTTTTCAAGTATTGAAGACTTTATTAAAATATTTTCGTGCTATTGCAGGATCTTAAAAGATGAACTTGCCGAAGTAACAGGTGTAACTTGGTTCTGTGACGTTTAGCTCAGTTTCGCTTTAACCATTGTGTTGGGTAGACGTCCAAATTTTATTATGGAAAAGTATACGCCACAAGAACGAGCAGAAATAGTGACAATATTTATTGAAAATAATCGTTCCATTATTGCCACTCAGCGAAAATTGCATCAAAAATATCCTAATCGATCCGTGCCTCATAAAACCACAATTTATCGTTTACATGCGAATTTTCGACAGTACGGTACGACAGCAGACAGGCCTCGTTCTGGAAGACAACGGACGTCTCACAACGCTAAAAATGTGGCTCTGGTGCGCGATAATGTTGCAGAGTCTCCAGAAACATCAATTCTGAGACGTGGTTCCCAGTTACACATTTCTGCACGCAGTTTAAGGCGAATTTTGAAAACTGATTTGAAAATGTTCCCGTACAAAATTCAATTAGCCCAAAAATTGCTACCGAGAGATCATGATCAACGAGTTGAATACAGTAATGCAATCATAAGGCTGTCTGGTGAAATTGAAGATTTTTCGTCTTAATTGATAATGAGCAATGAAGCCCATTTTCTTCTCAGTGGCCACGTCAATAAACACAACAGTCGGTTTTGGGGAACACACAATCCTCAATTAATTCATGAAACATCATTGCATCCACTAAAAACAACTGTGTGGTGTGGTATTCATGCTGGAAACATCATTGGTCCTTTTTTTTTAATGTCGAAGGTGTTGGAGTTACTGTTAATGCTGAACGGTACCAAGACATGATTCGAAATTTTCTTGTGCCTGAAATGGAAGAGCAAGGACTAGAGGACATGTGGTTTCATCTATATGGCACACACAGCTCGTTCAATAATTCAATTATTGAATCACGTTTTTCCACGAAGACTAATTTCGCGAGGTGGCGATTTAGCATGGCCAGCGAGATCTCCTTTTTCTTATGGGGTTTTTTAAAATCAATAAAATCAAAATGTGAATAAGCCCCAAACGATTAAACATCTTAAAGACAATATCCGTCACGAAATTGAAGAAATTCAGCCAGATATGTTGAAGGATGTCATGAAAAATGCCTTAAAAAGTGCCGAAAGTTGTATAGCAAATCGTGGTCACCATTTATCCAATATAATTTTCCAATCATAACAAAAAAAAATGTAAAGACCAAATAAACTTTTCATGAAAACCAAACTTACTTATCTTTTTTTTTGGGCAAAGTTATAGGCAATCAAAATGGTAGCGGGACTTTTGCCCCACCTTGTATATGTTATACTTGTTTCTTGTATCGTGTCAATGTATATAAGCAGATTATTGATAGGGGTTCTTAAATACATTTTTTTGTTGTTGTTATAAAGACAGAATTGTAATCATCCCTGAATTTAACCATACCCAGTAAACAATTAACTTTTCTTGCACTTTGAAAATTCTATGATGACAATACGCATGGCCCTATTAGAGTTTATACCTAAATGGGGCTAAAATAAAGATGATAAGACGCATGGCCCTATGATGAAAGTCTATACCTTAAGTGGGATTTGATAATGGTGAAGTAAAATATTTTGACGATGTTGTCAGACACACTTCCTATCAGGTTTCTCAAGAAGTAGAATTTTTAGTCACAGATCCTGCCAGATGAGATCCATGATGTTCAACAAATAGACGAGAATCTATCTAAAACCCGAGATAGCAGTGATTTCTTTTGATTAAACGTCAGTTTTACTTTTCAATATGAGTCTTTTTTGTGCTATCTAGGATTTGACAGAAATCATTGTTTGTTCATGTTCATATTCCGCTACGATTCTGTTTTTATCAATATTAATAATGCAAGAGTCATCGGAAAGAAATATAACTTAGACATATTACTAAAAAAAAAGACCTTTATTGGCATCTATAAACTTAGCCATATATACAAAATAATAACAATTCAAAACTAAATATTTATTACATCCTTCTTCTCCTCTCCCTCTCCCACCCTAATGTCATCACAATCTTTACGCCAGCCCCGTCCTCTCGCATCCTCTCCTCTATCCGTCTACTCCCATTCATCCATTCCTCCCGTATCTCCTTACACTCCTACGCTAGAGGACTCCATGTATCTCTCCCACTCCCACACAGCACACACCTACCATACTCTTCGTCCATCCATATCTTTCTTCCTCTCTCCTCCGAGCCACACCTAGCCCTAGCCATTGCTACCTTCTGCCCTCTGTTCAATGTACAATTTGCTAGGTAACCAGGTATCTTCCCATGCACCTGCCACCTTTTATAAAGAGGGTTGTACCCACTATTCTCAATACACCTTTGACGCTCCTGCTTTTCTACCTCTTCCCATTTTACCTTCATCCAAGCTGCCACATTCACCCCTTTTTCCAATCACTCATTTACCAAACATTCAGATACTCCTGCTCTTTTATACATTTTTCTCCTCTCTATTCTCCAACCACTCTCTCCTACTCCCACACACATTCTCTACACTTCTTTTACCAACCTTTCCCCCTCCAATCCTATCACTTTCATCTCATACCTAGTCACTCATTCCATTGCGTCTCCATGCATACACGTTCTGTTCGTTTCCTGAAGCAGAATGTAGCTGGGCAGCCAACATCTGCTTCAGGAATATAACCTGCTCTCTCTCGATACATTCATATGCTTTCATACCCCATGCCTCCATACCATACATTAAAATTAGTTTTACACATGCATCCCACAGCTTGCACGCCATCAACACCACATCATCCGCATACGCCAACATCCACACCTTCATTTTCCCTATTACAATCCCGCCCGCTTGCACGTTTCTCAGGACCTCTTCTAGTTCACTCATATATAAATTGAAGAGCAACGGGCTAAGCGGACATCCCTGTCTCACCCCCATCCATACTCTTTTTCCGATACCCTTCCATCTACCTTTGCTCTCCTCCATGTTTCTTCATACATTCCTCTCATATATTACTATGTATAGGCCTTTTATAAAAATCAAAATTAAGAGTGGCCCTAGGATAGAGCTCTATGGGACACCATAATTCATTCCAGAAGGCGTTAACTGCCCAACCTCTTGTCGTTAGTTATATACGAATCCATTAAACGAATATTTGAAATAAAGTGATAAGCTTTAAATTTTTGTAATAATAAACTATGAGGTATGCCATCGAGTACGTTACTTACTTACTTAGTTGTGATTTTTTTTATTTTCAAAGGCACCAATGATTAGCTCAATGAGAGCAAGTGCAGCATCCGTTATTGACAAATCTGTTCTAAAACCAAGTAATTTGATATCCTGTCTTTGATAATAGCTTTAACTGTATTAGACAGATAGAGGCCTGTAGTTGTTAAGTTCCTGCTTGTCACTCTTTTTACTTTCCCTATAAAGAATATATAGGGGAAGTACTATTTTCATGAACATTTTGTGAAAGAGAATGAATAACTGAACAAGTTTTATTAAAACATGTTTTTCATAAAGTTCTTAATTTGCGAGAAAAAATTAAAAATTAATATTTTTGACATTTTTTGCCTATTGAAAATTAACGGTAGGACTTACACGAAATTTAAATGACAATTAATTTTAAAGAATTTAAAACTGAGCAAATCATTAAGGATAGTGTTTTTCAGTAAACGTTATAGTTTTCGAGAAAAATATAGGGAAAGTACTATGATAGCCACATGACCATTATTAAAATAGAAAAAGCTTTTTGTTGTTCGATTAATTAACTGAGTAAACAGTAATACAATTAAATTTAGTATACATTTTATATGGGCTGCACAAGGTCCATATTTTATCACATTTACTTCTTTTTAATTTCCAGTTAGCTTCGTTACAAACGTTGGAGTTGCTTCAATGAATAAAAGTGTTAAAGCATCGGCAATTTGCATATGGTGGCTATAACTAACAAGTATTTTAGCAATATTGCTGAAAAAGTGACTGAAATAATAGCTAGAAAAATTACACCTTTTATCTTTCATATTTCTAGCAAGTTTATTAATCTCCATAGATCTTGAGAGATTGAGAATTATGCACCTGATTTTTGATATTAATGTACTCTGTAATTTAATTTCAATTCATATGTCCTTCACATTTTTATACATAACATACATAATTATGCCTACTAGCTTCCAGACATAAGAAAATGGCGGTATGATCTGATACGTCTGTATGAAGTTACATTTTTTTTTGCTATTTATGTCAGTAAAGCGATTTTCCAAATAATGATTCAGACTAGTGTTGAGCATAACTAATTTATGAAGACCAAAACTTGTCAGTAATATTTTGCTCAAGAAATCTATTTGTGTAGAGTAAATTAAAATCTCCGCCTAATATTGTTCTTACAAAGATTAAGACGACCCCAAGTATTGGAATAACACAGCAATAAAATTATCAAATTGATATGATTAAGGTTATATCATTGAAATCTTTGCGTAAAAAAATTTCTGCCTAGATTATAGATCTGCCATAGTTACTGCTTTTGTGGGAAGAATAGACACCTGAAACTGAAATCTGGCATTCCTTTTCAGATAACCAGTTTTCGGTAGCACATACAATATTGTAATTTTAAAAATGAATAATAAATGTACATTGGTGCTTTTCTGGGCATTCTTACTAAAAATATATTTATTCTAAAGTCTTTTGGTCACATCATCTAAGCCGGTGTTTCCCAACATTTTTTGTGCCATGCCCCACCTAAGCCTTTCTAAAATTCTTATGCCCTCCTATGTAACATATACATAATTTTTGATATTAAAAAAATTAATTGTTCACTTAAAAAACTTAAATAATAGGTTTTAGGAAGAAATCACTATGAAATTGTTAACGAAACACAGTAAGTAAATTTTCAAAACATATAATGAAAAACTGAATTTCAAATTGGAAATAATTTTAATAAAGATTTTTCTTTAGTAATTTATTATTTTAATTTAGTGAGATCCTTGCGCTTGATGCTTGCTGCACAGAGATTTTATGTTAGATTCCAATTTGGTTAGCTTCAGTCTTAAGTCTTTCCGTTGTGTTATATCCGGACGATTTCTGTTTTTACATCACTAAATCCACATTCAGCTAAATATGAAGATGAAAACGGTAACAATAGTTTTCTTGCACATTTAGTTGAATTTTGGTATTTGATTTCTGTTTCCTCACAAAGCCTTGCAATCGCTCCTTTTATATTAAATACAGTTTTAACTGAGTTCTTCTTGAACTTTTGATATATCAGACAAATCCACTAATATTGGCTGCATCAACCATGTTGGAAAATCACTTTGTTTTAAATCAAAAAATCTTTCTTTTAAATCAGATGATAGAATTTTCAGATGATCGACAATAACAAGTATAGCAGTATCATTGACTTCACATTTTTGGAGCCAATAAAACTGTTTTTATTAATATATTTCTGAAATAACTCAATAAGGATAATGCAACGAAATATCTATGCTTTTGCATCGACAAGAGTTTTATTTGTTCCTTGAAGTTGCTTATTTAATATATTTAGCTTTTCAAAGGTATCGGCTAAATAACTCACAAATGCTTTACAATCGACTGTTAAATAATACTTCATTTCAGGTTTGTCACTTAAAAAACACTAAGACTATCAAATAGTTCTATTAATCTTTTCAAGCAGTTCCACTTAGAGAGCCGTCTTACTTCAGTGTGAAGTTAAAGTCTCACATGGTCTGCATTTTGTTCTTTGCAAAATAGTTTGAAGAGACGCTCGCATTTGGCATTAGCTTTAATAGCATTGATACACCTTATTACTGACTACAAAGTTTCCCTATGAATAACACAACGTACTTGAATCATTCCTGGATTCTCATCTTTCATCAATTTTAAGCAGCTATTTTTCTTGTCCATCATATTAGGAGTACCATCTGCAGCACAAGATGTTATATTTTCCATTGTTGTATTATTGACATCGAAGTAGTTTTGTGACTTATTATATATACATTTGGAGGTAGTGGTGCTTTCTAATCTTTTACAGAACAACTGTTATTCAGCAAAATGCCCTTTATCAATATATCTTAGGTTTCGTCTATTCTTCTGCTAACAGTTTACATCTTTGTCAAGAACCATTTTAAGAAATGATATTTTTTTCCAGATTTAGTGATGAATAGAGAGATTTGATAACTAGCCTCACGAATGCGATTATGAGTTTAAGTATGAGCAATAAATAGAGAAATCTAGCATTACATTTAAATATCCCGGAGCAAAAGGGTTAAACTCTTGTCGAGTCCATTTTCGAATTGCCCCCCTTAACAATCAAGTTGCCCCCCTGTAGGGCCCCACGTTGGGAAACACGGATCTAAGCGATTAGATGAAACTACAATATTAAATAACAAATAACAAAATAAAATTTGAAATATATACTATTGCATAGGGGGAAATGGTTTTCCGGCAACTTTCAATTTGCGTGCCAGCTGTGGGATGCATGTGTGAAGCCTATTTTGCTGTATGGGGTAGAAATTTGGGGAGTGAGGAAGTATTAATGTATTGAGAGGGAGCAGTCGTTATTCCTGAAGCAGATTCTGGGGGTGAAAAGACCAACACCTGGGTACATTCTGCTTCAGGAAACAAATAGAATGAGTGTGCATGCAGAGGCAATGGAGAAAGTGGTAAAGTATGAGATGGATTTGGTTGGATTGGATAATGAGAGATTGGTGAAAGAGGTATGGAGAACGTGCATGGGAAGAAAGGGGAGTCAGTGGAGGTTAGAACGTAGAAAGATGTATGAAAGGGCAGGAGTATCTGAGAATATTGTAAATGAATGGTTGGAGAATGGGGCAAATATACGGGCGTGGATGAAAGACAAGTGGAAGGAGGTTGAGATGCAGGAGAGGCAAGGTTGTATCGGAAGGAGCACATATAATCCAGGGTATGAAAGATGGCAGGTATATGGGAGGGTGCCAGCGTACCTAACTAATAGTGTCTACTCAAATGAAGAGAAGATGCGGTACGGAAGAGAGGGGAAGGAAGGTTTGGATGGGAGAAAGTTATGGTAGGTGTGCACTGTGTACGAATGGGATGGATACATGGAGTCATTTGGGAGAAGAGTGTGAAGGAGTGCATGAGGAGTGGTTGGGGGAAAAAGGAAGGTTACGGAATGGATGAGAGAAGATGGAGCTGGTGTAAAGGTTTGGGTCAGACTTGGGTGGGAGAGGTAATTAAAAAGGAAAAGGAAAATATGATAGAATTTTTGTTTTTCTTTATGTAGAAGTTTGTATATATATATGTAGAAAGGTTTTGTAAGTTAAAGTGATGCCAATAAAGGTTTTTTTTTACTATTGCATAAGAAAAGTAAACCAAGTTCATTATCAACCGTACATTCATCCAAATTTAAGGAAGAATATTAGGCAGTAACATTAGCATTGAAGAAGATAAAATATGGCTATATTAAATTAGTAACATGTTAATCTTAAGAAGTTTAATCTACTTTTCACGCAAATTGACGGCTATTATAAATATTCTTGTTTATATTTTAATGTGATAGCAGAGATAAATAAGGACCTTGGATGAAATAATTGCAAATGTGTGAGTGTGCGTTATCCTGCTGAAAATTTGGATTTGGCAATGTCTGAAGATAGGGTAGGAGATGAGGTTCCAGAATTTCTTCGATGTAACGCTGTGCGGTCATGTTGCCTCCAACGAAGATTAGAGGTGACCTAGATCTATAAGCAATAGCACCCCATACCATAACCCCAACAGAATGATGAACGTGCTTTTCAACAAAAAAATGTGGATTTCTTCTTTTACCATGTCGTCTTCTGACTCTGGCTCAGCCATAATGCATCCCTAAACAGAATATAGATTCGTCACTAAACACTGTATCATTCCATTCCTAGTCACACATCAATTGTTCTCTCCACCACTCGAAATGATTTCGTCGATGCGGCCAGAATGAAAAAAAAGGCCAAAAGTGCGAATCCGGCGGTAAACTGTTTGCATTCCAATCGGTCTTCCATGCTCTTCATACCACTAGTTGGTAATGAACCTGGTGGTGGAGAAACGATCTCTTAAAGCCAACAGACTTAAACGCCGATCTGCACCCTCTTAATCCCATGCCCGACTACATCTTACTATAGTATCTGAACTTCTATTCACCCTATCCCTAATTTCCCGGAAGGACTTTCTATCTATCTATAATAATAATAATAAATGGTTTTATTTGCATAATAAACAAAGAAAATATCTCTCCAACTATCCGCCTTCTATTAAACTCAGAAAGTTGATGAAAATCTTTGCACCCTTGTGTACCAATAAATAAACAAGTTGATTAAAAATCGAAAACTATATCTGATACAGCTGATTTTTTTAACGGTTTTTTCTTTTCACCAAAATAAGCCTAAATATTAAATTTTATCAAACTAAATTATGATTTATACTGGGAGTTCGGATTTCTACTTGGTTACTTAGACCATTTATAAACTACACTTGTTTTTAATTGCAAACAAAATTCATTAAGGGTTATTGACTTGTTTCTCTGTCATGTTTACACAATTTATTCAAAATATTATATATTTTTCGTTTCAAAACATTCACAATTATAAAATGAATACTACAATATTTATTTTATAATTTTTATTTAAACCTATAAATTCAATCTTTTCTTGAATTTACGAAGAAGTAAAGAACTTCCGATGAAGTATCATTAACTGAAAGTAGTGTTACCCGAAGTGCATTTTGTTTCTTTTAATATTTCTTTTCTACAAACAAAAGTACAATTCATTTGTCTTAATAATAGATAAATAGTGATAAAATTGAAAGGCTATTAGACTCTTAGGCTCTTGGGCATTGAGTCTCTATAGAGCGTATCTCTGGAGCGGACCGCGCGTTTTGCTTGCGAGAATTTTACGAAAATTTTGATTCGACGACTGCACCAGAGGTTTTCGCTATTTAAATAGGATGTCAAGCATTAGATAAATACAGAAGTTTGAAACATTGGAAAAACCAAAAATGGGTCAAGAAAGGTAGACTGTGTGAATACTATTAACCAGTATTTTCGTGACCATCCGAACCTTTCAAATAGTAAGCGCGCATGCGCTTTAAATTTGCCTATATCGATTGGTACACGATTAAAGTATCAACAATTTTATTATTAAAAAATAGTTCAGTAATATTAAATTATGCTTGCAAAGTTTTATAAAATATATACACCAAGTAACTAGTTTGTTAAGACAATTTTGAAGAGCGATGCAATCTCGTTCAGATGTAATAACTTTATACATTTTTTAGTCATCTGCATATAATAAAAAATGACTGTGTAAAGTGGCAGGTAGGTTAATAAACATAATGAAAAATAATGGTCCCAGTACAGATCCCTGTAGTACACCACTCAAAGGAATATACTTCCTAGAACTTACTCCCTGATAATATATATATAATTTTCCCTACTATGCAATTAGCGCGTACAGCTTAAGGTCTAAACGCATACAACTTTTTTAATAATGTATTGTGATGAAATTGATCAAAGGCTTTCCTAAAATCGGTATTTACAACGTCAATCTGTTGCCGATTATCTAGTGCATGAGAAAGTACATCTATAAAGTTGCACAGGTCTGTTATAGTTGACCGATATAAAACCGTGCTGATATGGTGAAATTACATTGCTAACATGTTTGTAAATAGTTTTAAATAACATTTTCTCAAATATCTTGCGAAGTTACTTATAATTGATATTAGACGGTAATTACAAATGTCACTTTCATCGCCACTTTTTAACACAGGAGTAATACGTGATTGTTTCCAACAGTTCGGGAAGGAACTAAGTTCCATTATTATTAAGTTATATATGTGCAACAATAGTTTTAACAGTAAACTGCTACAGTCTTAACTATAAATGCTGAAATATTGGCAGACCCCATAGTGAGATTACATTTTAATGACTTGACTGCTGCTACATACTCAGCTTCTCCAAAAAATTGACACGACAATGTGGGGAAACTACATTCGGCTGGATTAAATATTTCATAGTATGCTTTTGTTTAGAAAAGTGGGCAGCAAAGGCATTAGTAATCGTAGTTGGTGTTTCTAACAGGGAATCATTAAATCTAAAGACAACTGGTATTCTAGTTGTGATTTTCTTATTATGTATGTAAGCCCATAGTTGTTTTGGGTCATTTTTAATATTGTGTTCAATATTCATAATATAATTCCTGAAATCATTATTAATAGACTTTAGGCAGTCTTTCTATAAATACTAAAGCGTATATAGAACAGGGATTTTCTAGATTTAAACATGTTTCTATAGTGATTCTTCCTCTCGATGTATTTTATTGACTCCGGCGGAAATAAAATTGTAAGGAATTTCTTCTACTTCTTGGAACTGTTGTATTTAAATAAACAGTCAGTGTTGAAGTTAGGACGTCACAAGCAGTATTTAAGATATTTGTAGAGAGAACTTCAATGCAGTCTGTTTTAAGAATAAGGTTGACAGTTGAGTAAGGTTTGCTTTCTTGAAATTAAGTGTATAAGTAGGCAGAACAAAATGCTTTGATTCGACTTCTGTACCCATGGAACAAGCAATTGATAATAATAATAATAATAAACGTATTTATTTCCTTAAAGGAATGTGGGATGGTAAGTATCTTCTGCCACTAGTGGCATATCATGGCGTTTAACTTTTCCAACAAGATTGCTTGAGCAGGTATCTAAATCCAGAAGTGATCCTGTTCCATTTCTTGCATCATTTGTTTGCACAGTGGAATTATATTCAATCAAATTAAGCAATGCACTGGATTTGTTACAAGAATGCAGTGGAAACGTAGGAATATTAAAGTCTCCCACGAGACAAAAAAAATTCCATAAGCATCGTTCTTCAATTTGATTCAGAACAAGGTTTCAATGTTTCAATACCAGTGCTTAGGGGGATATATTTCAATGCAAGTGATATTTTTACAACGCGAAACTTTTATATTAACTCACAACATCTATATTTAATTGGTTTAGGTCATTGCTGGAAGAGTATTGCATGTGAGAGATTCATGAACTGCCATAAGTACACCTCCACCTCGTCTATTTTGACGGTCGCATCAAAAAAAACTTCATATGTATTGGGAAAAAATTGTTTAGAGAGTCAGTTGCTCATGTTTAGTATTTAAACCTCTCACATTCTGGTAATAGATATTAAGAGGTTCATGATGTGACTGTTGGATTCTCATACGTTTTTTTTTTGTTCTATTATTTTAGGTAATCCTTATAGTTATTTAAGGTACAAGTGTAAAAAGTGATGCTTTATTGCATGAACTGGCGTTTAAAAACACGAGCGAGGAACGAGCGAGTTTTTTTAAAGCCAGGAGTGCAATAAAGAAACTTTTTACACGTGTGCCTTACAAAATTTTATCTTCGATCGTAAAGGATTTCAAAGAATATACTCTTATGAGTAATATTTTAATGTCATTTCAATAATTCAATTAATGAAAACATATTTTACCCGCAGTGCACTAATGAAAGCGTTACTTAGCAACCAGTAAACAAGTTGCACAAATGTCGGCCGCCATTATTATTTATGGAAAAAATGTTCGCTTTATTGTAATCGCTTCGACTTGCATTAAATGAAATCTTCAGAGTTCTTAAATCTGCCATTTGGTTTGTATTATATATTTTATTTATAGTTTATTAGTTATTTGTATCAATTAATAAAAAATAAGTTTTTCGTCGAAAATTTGTGCTATAATCTGTCAAATTTGACATTTCTGTGCAATAAAAACAGTTTGACATTACCGTGCAATAAAAACGTAAAAAAGCACTAGTGCTTTAAAAAGCTACTTTTACAATGAAAAATGATGCAAAAAGCGTCTCCTTTCTGTACGATCGTAGATAAAAATACTTAAGATACACGTTATTCTAAATTCATTTAGTATTTTGGTTTTTTGACTACTTTCACGAACAGTTAAATCTTTCTGAATGTAAACATTTTTATACTCATTCATTATGTGTACATGCTTAGCTTTTTTTTTAATAACACTTTTGGAATATCTAGAGATTTGAATAATACTTTTACAAGGCGAGATTTATTGTCTGTGCGCGGTTTTCTAAGTCGAATTATTTTAATATCATCCGGAATCGGTATTCCTGAAACATTAACAGCGTTAAGCACTATCTTAATATTAGTTTTATCAACATTCATTTCTGCTTCTGGAAGATTTCTTAAAAGTGCGGTTGACTCTCGTTTTTGACGATCACTAATCTCGTAGATAATATCATGAATAAGACTGTCTTGAACCTTAGCAATTTTAAGATTAAGAGTCGATATTACATTTTGCAAAGAATTGATTATATTTTTTAGAGCAGATAAATGACGTCAGAAGTACAACAGGCAGAACAGGTCCTTTTAAAATGTTTCGGAGATCTTAATGATTTAGAGTTATTATTCAAGATATTGGCGCAGTTTTTATTAAATGTATTCTTGCCTACGTAGCAGTTAATATATGCAACGAGTAAAGAAAAACTTCATAAATTTAAATTAAATTTTTTAAAGTAGGATTAACTTCTTTTACTTCTTTTATGTAATTTATAAAAATATATTTCATATTAATGTATTCTAGTTTTCCGACTTCGTAAACTGTTAACTGTAATTTTAATTGTTACTCTTGCTTAGCGTCGAAGAAAAAATATAGTTCGTTTTAAACTAGAAACGTATAGATTTTTCAACCAACTTTTACTTTACTCTGAAATTTTAAACATAAAATGTCTAGGTGTATATGTAATATATTCTATAACTAGTTTCTAAAAAAATAATGTTTTCGCGTTATATGTGATCGCCTACATTTGGCGCCGACCCTGTGTAATCCCCACGCAGTCTTGCATAAACGAAAATGCAAACCTAGTCATAAATTTACGTTATGTGCCAACCAATAGCCATTACACGGAAACAAAGCATAAAATAAGCTTATTCATTTTGCCATATTTAAATAAAAAAATTAAACTTGTCTTATTGAATAATTTATAATTAAATTTATCTTGTGGTGAAATATTATTTGTATTCATTTGTTAATTAATTAAGACACCTGATTTACTTCATAACGTCAAGGTCAGAGCTAGCTAAAAAAAAATATATTATATTTCTGTTTATTTGATTGAATTTATGTTAATTATTTTCGTCTATCCTCTGATTACGGTATTTATTTATTAAGACATATGATGACCATCAACTCATCAAAAGTATTTATGCCGTATATAAAAGTCAAAACACTTTGTCTTATTAAATAATAATACATGATTCACTCTAATCCGAATTTATGGCATCAATTTCAGGACCATTGTCTGAGGAGAGATTAGCAAATTGTTATTTCGAACGTCATTACACTACCCAGAATTGATTAAATTGATTATTTCGCAACAATTTAAATATAATTAATTTTATACAGCCTTTCGCCTAAATAATTTTTAACTGTACATAAACATAAACTAAACAACAAAATTAGTGAAACTAAATTAAAAATCGAATCGATGTCGCTGACTGTATTGAAAAAGTTTAACAGTATAAAAAAATAAATTACTATGAAAATTGTAGCTTCATTGCAACAAAAATTATAAATTGAAACTTAGAATCAATCAACAAAAATATATAATATGTTTCTTTTTATGCAAATTTTGTATCTCATATTGTTAATTTATTATTATAGATTGATATTAAAAAAATATATATTACGTAACAAAAAACCAGATAGGAGCTTAAAGGTCACTATGAGGATGTTTTTCCTTTATGAAGTGGTGTCGCTTAGCGTCACTGCACAGCGGTCTCCGTGGTCCTTTTGTGCGCCTCTAGGTGTTATACTCCCTGGGTAGTCCTGTTTCTTCTATGAAGTCCAGGAGTTTCTATCAATGGAAGCTCTTGACTTGTTCTTCAGGAAGCACAGGCTTCCTGGTTTCTCCATGCCTTGTGGTCTGTATACTTTCCATGCACACAGTAGTTGTTGGGGAGTTTCCTTTTCTTCCAAACCCTTACGGCATAAAGATCTTTCCTTAATTCACATCTTATGTTTGTGCTTATTCAGGTCAAAGTACCAGTGTCCCTTGTTTGGCCAGCAAGTGGGCCCCAAGTGTCCAATAATTCCTTGATCCTTGGGTATCTACACTATCTGTGTTTTTCTTGTTATCGCCAGTGGGTCTAGCCTATTTATGCAAGTCATAACCAGCCTGGACTGAACTATCGGCGAGGCTAGCGATTTTAGGGCTGCCTGGATGTCCGACATAATAGTAATTGGTCTTTTGTTATGTCCCGACTCCATTACGTGATGAACACACCAGTCAATGACGGCTATTTCGGCCTGGAAAATGGAGACATGTTTGCCCAGAGCAACCGCGAATTGTTTGCTCCGGTTATACCCGCCATAGATACCAGCCCCGGTTCCTTTAGTACTTTTGGCCCCGTCTGTGTAACATTCTTTACTCATTTGCGGGTATATTCCATTTGTTCATTCACTCCGTTGTAGTATAATTGCTTTGAAATCGAACCTCATTTTTAGGATCTCTTCTTCTTGTAGTACTGTAAATGTTGCTGGTCTTCATGACCCCACGTTTAAAGTGTGTTCATTTATGTGCATCCTATAAGCTCTCTGTCTAGCTTCCATCATAACATGTAGATGTACTGGTAGTAGCGGTAATATCTGTTCCATAACTGCTTTGGGCGTTGTTCTCATTCTTCTCTCTTTTCTCCCCAAACGAGCACCGCGTATGTCACTACAGGTCTTATGACCACGATGTATAGCAAAAAGTTCTCTCATGGTCCTTTTGCTGATGCTCTCCAGGTGGATGTTGAAGTTCAATCTGGTATCAAGTATGACTCCTAAATATTTTACTTAATTTATGATTTTGGCTTCCATTTCATACAAACTTAATGATTTTATGTCATTGTTTTTTTTTATATCTTAGTAAAAGGGACGATCGCCGTTTTGGCCGGGTTTCACTCTTCATTCCTCCACCATCTTTCTACGGTACATCTGCAACAAGTTTGATACACTGGAGCAAACTTCCCGCTTACTAGAATGGTCAGGTCATCAGCATACCCTAGTGCACATATACCCTGACTTTCGAGTAGTAGGAGATCGTTCAAGACGAGGCACCACAGGAGCGGTGAGAATACCTCCCTGCGGGCACCCACCACTACCGCTACTACTGTAATTCCTTATGAGGATTAAATAAGATGTTTTAAATTGCTTATATCTTTTAAAATTAGTTAAACTCAATTTCATAAAAAACAATCAATGAATTCAATTGTTACTGTTACATAATGCTACCTGTGCTATAATCCTCTAAAACAGCATCATATGAAAAAAAAAACTATTGAAGATTTTTTATGGTAAAACTGTCTTTTGAAGTGTGAAAAAACAAACATTTAAAATAAAACAACACTAAAATGATGTAGAATTTTTTTACCACAATTGGCAGAATCTTTTAACAATTAAAAAGGTTCTAGTAGGTGGTCAGTAATCTCTTGAAGTATTGCACCCTAAGCTACCTGTAATTCGTGCTGAACAGCTTACAGCGTCTGTGGAGGATGCTATAAGTTTTTTAGTCTTCTCATAAAGGTGAAAGATCATAGGATCGGGGTGGCCATGGCAAGATATTGACATTATCCTCCGCAAATCGGTCCATGTAAATTCTTGCTTGTAAATCGGGTCTTTCAAATGCTGAAGAAACCAATGAATATGGAATTTTATCACCTCATCCAAATACTAATTGGCTCGAATGAATATTAAGAAGACCTACTTTCGCAATTTATAGTATCTCTTGCTATTTTGCTATTAACCCTACAGTTTAATGCGCAAGCAGAAAACTATTAAATGAAATATAAGTCTCATTTCTTCTCAACTTTAGGTTCCAGTGCAGTCGCAACCAATACAATTCCAAACGTTCTGTCGATGTTGAGTTGTAAGTGGTAATACAAGATGTGGCCCAAAGTTCTGATTCTGTGGTAAACCGTTCCAAGGGTTACAGGATGACTTTCGTTAGCTAATCGTAAATTGCAAATTGATCAGGTACTGGAGAATCGGTTTTTTGTTGCCATAAGTTCTTGTCCCCTAGTTCCTCTTCTGTGACATTTCTGGCGCTCTCTAGTTCATGCCTCATAGGAGCGCATAATGGTGGATTGGTTTCAGTTAAGGCGATTAGCGATTTCATTCAGCAGAGAACCAAACACAATTGTACAAAAGATACACCTGATAAGATTTAAGAAAAAACTGAGACTATGAAATAAGTCGTTACTACTTGATACATATCAATGAAATATCAATTAATTGCTATCTTTTAATAGTAATCTATAGGTTTTAGAACATATAAATAATGCATTGTTGAGTGTCGTAATAAGGTTATTATTTTTGGGTGAGAGAAAAGAGTACTTCCGAGTAACCGGTTGCAAATATATATACATTTAATAAGGAAGTACTCTTTTCTCTTACCCAAAAACTATAAATAATTCATTTACATTCCAAGAGAATATGGACGCTATTTTTACCCATATAATATAAAGCTTCATCCTTTATATAACATTTATACACGGAAAGAGATTTGCCGATGTTTCTGACATCCAACGAAACGTGACGAGGCTTTTGAACTCCATCCCAAAAGAAGCCTTTTTGAAAAGTTTCTAGGACATGTATAGCAGATCTCAGCGGTGCATAGTTATGACTGGAAACTATTTCAAAAACCAGTAAGGTAAATTCCTTTAATATTTCATCTACGTTAATGTTACCTAATTTTATTGTCAGAGGTTGTACGATAAATAGTACCGCGAAATATATCTTATAATTCTTTCCTAGTTAACTTCAAATAAAAAGAAAATATTGTCTTTATCATTCATTTGATATTCAAAAAAAGTTTTTCTTGAGCAAGTTATCATGTATTTTTAACAAAAAAATGATAATGTCAGTTTAACCATTATTAAGAAGATAAGATAAATGAGATTTTACATACTTATAAATTTTGTATTGATAACTGGACCACCTATCTTGGATCAGTGGACGAAAGGATTTATAGAATATTCCATTATTCACAATAACGAACTGCCATTTTATATGCAGTGAAAATTATTTACACGTGTTACTTTCTTTGCAATTATAAAGATTAAATATATTGATATATATTTTTTCTATTTTTTTTAGCTTCGTCAATCAAGAACGACTAACCTAAGCAAGTGTTGCCTTGTTTTGTAATTGTCAGTTTTGTTCGGTCTTTCTACACTAATTTAAATTTAATAGTTGGACATGAAATTGCTGTCATAGCAGTGCTACTTTGGGGGTAGTTAGTTGTAATTAGACAATATGTTAGATCTTCTACACAAATTTCAACTTTATGTTTTGACCTGGAACCACCGGAACAGTGCTGATTTTGGAAGTTCCTCTTAGTAAACTTAAAAGCCCATGGGCACATTTCTGTAAGTTTTATAATTATCTAAATATCAATTAATTACTTTACTGCATTGGAGGTATTCCCTCTTTTCATTAAATATTTTGGTCTACTTATGGTTAATTTTTAACTCAACCTAAAAGCGCCAACATGCGCAGCTATCATAAAACTTAGAAGGTCATGACTGCAATGATACCAATCATGAAATGTACTAACAAAGGCCGGACAGTCAAATCCAAACTTTTTTGCGCTACGCCAATTTACAAAATTATATTCATGGATAACTTGAGTTTTTTAAATGGAACTACCAACTCTTTTTTGGTACATCAAATGTAGAATTTAATTACTTTTCTAACGATATTAGATTGTTTACATTTATCTATTACATTTTTTTAAATTGAGAATTTCTACTAATTTGCAGTATTTTTGATTTTCAATGCCTTTCAGTAATTAGCATGCCACGAAAAAAGAGATTTAGTTCTGATTGAGGTTGTAGGCACTTACTTCGTGATACTTTTTAATTAGATGAAAAATAAAAAATACTTTTACTTAGTTAATATCACAATGTTTATTAAATAGTGACTGCAGTTTCGATCAAACAATGATCATTATCAAACTATAAGTAATTACTTATTAACTAAGTAAAAGTATTTTTTATTTTTCATCAGATTTAGTTCTGTCATTTTACTTTAGAAATTATTAGCAGATAACAGCCGCTATTTCTAATTACAGTTTTTGTTCATTGGTCAACATTAACTTTTATTGATAAAAATAGCTAAATTTTCTCAAAAATTAATTAAAAATTGGTTGACATGCTTTTTGTTCTTGGTGAATGCTCAAGAAATCCGTTGCTGACAAGTAGAGTGTATAAAACAAGATACCATCCTGAACGGGAGCGTCATCCAAAAGTAGAATCATTTAAAAGTCTTTTGGAAAGATTTGTTGCAACGGGAAGTATTTCTTACATCGAAAAATAAGAAAGAATTAAACCCGAGATAAACAAAAATATGAATTTAATATTTTAAAAGGGGCAATAGAAAGTCCTCATACGAGACTAGCTTGAAAGAGATTTTGAAATGAACAGTATCTCTATTCGAAGAATTATTAAGAAAGGCAAATTTCATCCTTATCATATTGAACTGCATCTTTAAGAAAGCAGATTTTCGATACCGAAAAAATGTTTCGGTAGAACAAAATATAAATGAAAATAAACATTTCAAACTTCCAACCTCTGAGTGACTTCAAAAAGACAAGATCTATTTAATTACTAGTGCTAGTAATATCCATATTATAACATTAAAAATTGTATTTAAGAAATTTATTATTACACTAAATATTAAACAAAAATTTTATTATTATTCATCTGCCTGATGAAGCCACTGTGTGGCGAAACATGTTGCAGTGTGCAACAATAAATGTAAAACCCTCCCAACTGTGTTGTTTTATTTCAATTTGTTATGGAGTTTCATCATGTATCCGCCTCGTCAATTCAATTCAAAAATTGTACTCTACATAATTATACATTCGTTGTATTACAATGGATTATGTTATATTAGTTTAAAACGTAATATAATTCGCGGAACAATTTATAAATCACTACATATACAAACATAACATTACATCCATGTCTCATGCGTCGGTGAAATCATTCTGTACACATTGAACAAACTAAATATTTGTTTTGTTTTGCTAAGATTTTATTAAAATATTACTTAATGATAAATAAAGAATTAAAATGATAAGGCTGAATTATTACTTAGTTACTTCGTAAAACATATGATGATTTATAACTAATTGGTTTACACTGGAGACGTTCCTGATATATTGTTAAAAATTATTATTAATTATAATAATTTATATCAATTTTCTTGTTTAAGTAATTATATAATTAACTGTATTGAAATATGGTTGCCACTTTTAAATTGAAATTTTATATTGGGAAAAGTCCACCAAGTAATAAGAGTTTTGGTTGTAGGATTCAAAAGTGAAATAATAATGAAATAAAGGCACCAATAATTATTTTTTTTACGTATTTATTTCTTTTGCCTCATATATGTATATAGAGAATATACCAACAGTTTAGGGTAAGATGCAATACACTACAGTGCAAAACTAGATATTGGAACATTATAATTAATATTTGCATAAGTATAAAGAAAAATTTAATCTGTAAACGTGAGTAAATGATATTAAATCGTTTAGTTACTTTATCATTACAAGCTTCATACATGAAATGTCTTAAGTTTTAATTATATTTTAAATTTATTTCCGTGTTTTCATATTATTTTGTTATTAGATCTGAATTTCTATTCGTGTAAAAACTTGTACAGCAATTTTTTTTTTCACTTGAGTATAGATTAGATAAACGTCCACAAATAAACGCTGAATATCAATAGTTTATGGAACAGTATCGGAATCTAAGGCACATTGAAGATAGTTAGACTCTCACGGACTTATACGCGTTGGCAGTCGGTTAACAAACAGTGAGTTGAGTACCAATACGATTCCCAATTGGGTAACCTTCAAACCACTGGCTGGTTAGACAAATCGCTGAGAGTATCCACAAAACCTATCTACACATTGGTGCTCAAGGTCCATGAGGCTTCAGTTCTGGCCACTACGAAGAAGAGCAATAACACGCGATGTAGCTAAGAAGTGCTTCAAGTGCATTCGAGCAAAGCCAACATTCAAGGCTCCTTTTTTGAGTGGGTTACTCACTTGCCATACTCAACCAATTCGACCATTTCTCAAGGTTGGAATTGATTACTGTGGTCCATTCATCATCAAAGATGGGTCACGAAGATCAAAGAAGACAATAAAGTCTTATGTTTGTGTCTTCGTATGTTGTGAATCAAAGGCTATTCATCTTAAGCTCGTGTCATCACTCAGCACGGAAAGCTTTCTGGCAGCTTTTAACAGAATTAGTGCACGTCGTGGAAATGCCATCTAAATCTTTAGCAACAACGGAACCAACTTTCTTGGAGCCCGAAATCGTTTGAAGGAACTCGGACAATTTCTGGCTGATGAAAAAACTCAAAATACATTGGAAGAAAGCTTCACTCAAAAACAACCCCCCACACTTCGGAGGATGATGGGAGGCAGCCGTCAATGGTATGAAGCACCATCTTCAACGAGTAGCTGACAATGCAATACTTACAGCTGAAGAGTTTACAACCCTTCTAACCCAGATTGAAGCAGTACTCAACTCCCGATCATTGTGTTCCCTGAGTGAATATGAAACAACACCTTTGGAGGCCATGGTCGAGAGAATATTTGTGGGAACTACATAAGAGGACTAAATGGAATTTTAAGGACTTCAGCATTGATGTGGGGCAACTAGTTATGATCAAGGAAGATAATCTGCCTCCACTGAAATGGCAACTAGGACGAATTGAGAAGCTTCACCCTGGTCCAGATGAAGTGGTTAGAAGTGTAACTGTGAAAACTACATCTATGGTGCGTCCTATAGTAAAATTGTGCGAATTGTCTTCGTCCTAAGATAGTCTGAAGTGTGTGATTGATCGCAAATCGTTCAATTGGGGGAGGTATCGGGCCAATTAGTTTTAATTATATTTCAAATTTATTTTCGTATTTTCATATCATTTTATTATTAGATCTGAATTTTTATTTAGGTAAAAATTGTACAGCCTTCTCAAAATTACTATTTGCACTTACTTGTGATATTTGCTGCTTAAAGGACAATCTGCGTTTTATGGAATTTAATGGTCGCTGGTAACCCTTGTAAAAGGCATCATAATAAATAAATAAAGCTTCATAAAATATTTTGAGTTTGACAATGGATTCGAGCGGAACCAGACAGAGGTCGAATAATAAAGATTGCGCAATACTGAAGCTCAATAAATCAAAGCCATAAAACGCAGTTCTGATCAGAAATTTTTTCCCCTCAAAATTCCTTTTCTATCCTGTCTTATCTTACAAAAGGTTCTCTCTTTCCCTTTTCAAATAACTACCCCACTATCGACTGCTATTTACCAATCATGAGCATCCTTTAGTTTTCCTTTTATCTCATTCCTAAAAACGATTTTTTTCTTCAACAAAGACAACAGTCGATTCATTATTATTATCAAAATTATCATCACTGCTCTTGTTTGAGTAAGTTAAGCTTCAATATATTTATATTTTATTTCTTTTTTCTTACAATTTCGACCTCTGTCTTTCTCATACAGCCAAATGATTTAGGTTTTCTAAATTTTAGAATAGAGCTAATTGTTTTTAGATAGAAATACTAATTTATAATTGTCATAATTAAGCCATCTGAAGGCAACAGCGATTTGTTACTACCACTGCTAGTACAAGCAATTGCCAAAAATACAATTACTGTGTTTACCTACCTGGAGGTAAATTCCAGTTTTAAAAAACCCAGAAGTCAAATTTCCCATCGTGGTTGCGTACTTCAAATAGTACATAGAATAAATCTAAAATAAAAGCTTTAGTTTTTATTATTGTGTTCAGAGCTTGTTACTAACATGTTTTTAATAGGAAAAAAATTAAGGAATCAAATAGGTGTAAGTAGTGTGTCTTCCATATTATTTATTGCAGTAAAATCGCTACTAAATATGAGCAGGGATAGTCCCTTTAAACTTTTTCAAATCTCTGTGTTAATGTAGATGTACATTTCATTCATCTCTATACGTAAAACCAAGTGATATTCCCTTCTTAGATTAAGCCTCAATCCTTTTCTCTCCAAACATGCAATATAAAGAAAAGAAATTAATTTCAGCATTGCAGCATACCATTTCAATTATTGGTAAAAACAAACATGTGGTGAGGTTAATCGGTTCACTTGCAGTAATTGACCAAAAACATACGTGGGATAAATCACAAGATCATTTAAGGAAAGAATAACGAACACAAAAGAGGATAGGAAAACGAAAGAACAAACTCAACATACACCATTCATGTAATTAAAGAGAGACACCAGTTTGATTATAAATTCACAGCACTACCCATATCGGAAAAATGATGGAAATTGGACTTACTAGAAAAAATGGAAATAAATAAAAGAAAAAATCCGAGAAATTTACTACATGATCAAACAAACTTATCAAACTCACCACTACTAAACTTATTTATTACCAGCCCATCCCCATCATTACATAATTACAATAAAGAGGTTGGAATGTCGGTATAAGTTCTTCGTCCGAATAAGCCACAGTGTGGCGAAACAATTGTAGCGAATAAGCACAATAAAATATTTGAAAGTGTCAATGTGTATAATTAACAAATATAACAAAAGTAAATATGATCTTTCAAAAAATATCAGCCTCAACTATCCAGTTAGAGTAGAATTGATTTAATAGAATGTGGAGTTGAATATATTTTACTAGAGATGTAATAATTAATTAATAGTCTTAGGTATTGAAGTGAAAAATATAATGTACAAAATATAATAAATTTTACTAGATAAAGACTACTAGAGGAATTCATCTTTTGTAAGTTTTATACAGTCTGTTTGTCGTTTAAGAGTTGGATATATAATTTCATACACATTTACTCTTCCTTGACCGTGCTAATGAAAGTTACTCGACATCCCATGCTGGTAAATCAGTTTTCTTACCTATTTTTCCCGGATTTTTATATGTATTTAAAGGTTTTGTTGTTCAAATAAAACACAATATTATTTATTTCATAAAGATTTTATTTGTAGGTAATACAGAAAAATAATATAAACTCTGAAGAACATAGAAAAACTAAATAATAATTAAATTTTTCTTTTTCACAATAATTTTAATTTCTTTTCTATGGTTAATACATAATTATTTTAATGTTTTACGATCTCGTTTTATACGACAAAATTCGTAGAAGTTTGAGGAATATTTACTGTATTTTATTCTTCTGGTTGCTCCGAACTTTGTTCTAAAAATAAGTTTATAGGATATTTGATTGAATTCTGAAAATATTTGCTATTTTGTTTTTATGATAATTCCTGACGATTTTTTTTTCTACAGCTTCTATCTTTATATGTAAATATTGTATGCATTTAAAGCAGTTAATTATTTCCACGAAAAGTCTTAGCGGCCACCTTTTTGTTTGGGGTTCACAAGTGCATTGTCTAGTCGTATGATCATCTCTTATATGGTTATAATGATTTATTATTTCTGGTTTTGTTTTTCTCTCGGCACCATGAAACTCAAAATATATTTGTATATTTTGGACGTGAAACACGAAGAAAACTCATCAGAAACTTCACTTTTGATAACTCGTAGTGTTTCTGTAATCTGTTTCTGTTACCTTGTCTAATACAATTATTTGCTCTTTGTTTACCTTTCATTTATTATCTATTATTTTAGTAAAGACGTATACGTAACAGCACTTTATATATTTTAAAAATAATACATAACGAAATTGATTCTCCTTATATTTTATCAAAAATAAATTTCCGTGTTCCAACTCACAACTCTCGCTCCCATTCATCGTTTTATAACACAAATAATCACTCAACTATAATGCATAATGCTCCCATACAATATATGTTAAAAAATGTTAATATGATCTTAACAAATTCCAATTGTGATGTGTTTAGTAATTATAAAGAATGCAAACAACTCATCCGTAATTTTACAATTTAGTTCTAACATTTTTAGTTTTGTATTTAATTAAATATTGTATTATATGTTAATCTTAAGAATGATTGACTTATTTACTGTATTTAATTTTTATTGTTTATGTTTGTCATGAATTATTTTACATTTATATTTTTTGTCCTGTAACTGGTTTCTGTTGGGAAAATAAATTACTATTACTACTATTACTATTAAAAGACTTGACTGTTAAGAATATATCTACTTTCAGAGTCTACACAAATTCAAAATGGCATTTTCACGAAATGTTGCCAAACGCTCATCAACTGTAACATTTATAGATGGTGAAAAAATGTCTATACATTTTGTTTTCAAAACTCTTCTAATTTATCTTTACTTATTTCAATTCTGTCGTTCCTCGTTGTAGGATCATCAAATCTGATGTGCCTAATGATTTCTTTGAATCTGTTTCGTGAGAGATTTGCAGGAAAATATGGCTGTTTGAATAACTCATTTTCAGTCTATATTTTAATAAAGTGAAAAAATAAAATGCACATATTTCCATGCAAATTTATATGAGTACAAATATTGAGTAGCATGTCATTCGTTACACAAAGTTTGAAAACTTCTAAAATTGATATAATTTGCAAACTAAAACAAGATTACAAACATTATGTACATGTTTTCTAGTTAGATAGATAGCTAAAGAAAAAAAATACCTAGAGTTCTGCAAGCCAATACTTGTATTTCTTAAATGACTTTCTTATTTATTACTAGGTAAAACATTTTGAAGTAATAATTTAAAACTACGAAAACATTTCGCGATTCTACAACAATGTTTTCGTATTTTTAAATTATTATTTAATTTTCTACAACGAACTAAAGGATTTTAATACATTTTATCATTTTGAAGTATTATTGAAGGTTTTAATTAAATTAGACTTGGTTTGTTTCACAATTTTTCTCTATTTACTAGACTAGTTTCACTTTTTAAATCATTATCAAGAGTGAGTTCCCATAAAAAGCAAAAATAGTCGACTAAATAGAGAAAAACTGTGAAACAAACCAAATGTAATTTAATTTAAATTTTCATCACTAATACTTGTGTTTGCAATAATATACGTGCGACGTATTGTCTTTGCAGGTGCTGCAGATTTCCACTCAAATCCAGAATTTGATTTACAGACACTTTCTGATCTGCCAGGAAGCTCTACAGCATCGTTGCTTTATTCTGTTTCGATTTTATCAGAATATGATTTTTTTCTTTCACATGATCGTTTACGTCACTTTCTTACGTCACTTTCTTCATCTTCGGAGATTATGTATTCAATGTCACTATATTCATCATCCTAGTTACGAAGTACTGAACTGTTTACACTTGATTTACACATTCAACGTATTTATGAACAGTTCAGCTTATTCATAACACGTGGTTTGTTTATCAAGACAATCTGTGCGGGATAACTATCCCGACCAAAAAGTGAAAATGAATGTAACTTTAAAATTAAAAATTAAACAAATATGCTCTATTAGCTCTTGTTACTGTTTGCTGAAGGCTTACAAAAAAGGGCATTGATGTAAATTCATTATTAAATGGAAAATAATAACAATATATGCTGTTGGAGTAACTTAGATACCCCGAAAGGGTTAATTATTTATAGGTTCTATAGTTAAACTAAATAATTATAAAAATACTTAGAACCAATTTTATTCGATTACTTACATATTATTTCTTGCTATACATTTGTCTCCATTCTATTCTATCTAGTGTCAATTTCTTAATGTCCCTCATGTTATGCCTTTATTTTCTGCTCCTTTCTTGACTTTGAATACATCATTCGAAGTCCTCATATCCAGTCCTTCAGCAGATATAGCTTGTCTTCTGCGACATTTTTATTTATATTATATTCTATTTGTAAATTGTGCCCATACATTTTATTTATGATTTTATCTTCTTTTTCTCTAATTTTTTTATATATTTCGTCTCAATTGCATTTATCCTACTTTTGCTTCTTTGTTATTGTCCACATTTCGTTGCTGCACATGATTTTAGATCGTATTGTCTTTCTCATTAACTGATAATAAATCTGTTTGTATACTTTTTGATATATTCTTATTGTCAACTTCATTTTCTTGGCACTTCTAATTTTGATGTTATTTAACAGTTTTGTGAATTATTTTATTTCTTCTTCGCCAATGTTTTTAATCATCTTCAATACGATACAGTTCATTCTTAGTGCTTTTCCGTCTTTTAGTTTGTCAATGACTTCGCACAACCTGTTCTTCTCTTTTATTATGTGTCCGTTTTTATATTTCTCATAGTTTATTTCTTTTTTTGTTTTAGTTGTTTAAGCGTATTGTAGAATAATTGTTGTATCTATTGGCCAATGCTTATGAGCGATTACATCCTTCAGACGGTCCAATTGTTAACAGGACAATTCCGAGTTAAGAGTTTTGCCGTAGGGGAGCAGTACATGGTAGATAATTCCCCGTTAATCCTACAAAACACACAGCAAAACCTTTATAGCCGTCAATCCTGGCTTGCTCACCGTTTCTGCCAGCTTGATGTTGTCGTAAGTATTCCACTTTTCATCACCAGTCACCAACCGCATCAGAAGTGGTTCGATTTGTTGCGATTTAGCAGCGATTAGCAGATGGAAATTCTGTATTTTGTTTACGTTAACTCGTGTGGCACACAAACATCTTTTGTTATATTTGCTTTTCGACTTCCCTTTATATATTCCCTGTATACCCTTCTCGTTTATGTAATACTAAGAATCTCCATTTTATACTCTATGATTTCTTCTCTTTTTCTTTTCCTATATGTTTCTTCTTCATTATTTTTTTAATTTTTCCAGTCTTTTCTCTTACTCTTCTTCTTTTTATATTTCCTACATTTTCTCTTTTATAATATATTATGTTCTTATTTCTTCTTTTAATTCTTAATTCTTTTCTCTTGCATTTTATCATCTCTTTCATGATTTGTTTCAACTCAATCTCTTTTCTTTTATCATTTCTGTTATTTTTATTATTTAATACCTTATAGTTCCTATTAGTTTTCACACACAAACATAATTTTTACTATAGCTTATATCAATTAATTCTTGTTTAAGGTTTTCTTATTAAAATAATATGTATTTATTTTTATACTCACACAATGTACGTATTTATCACGTCCTCCAGGTGTTCCCCTTATCTCTCGCTCCCTACCATCGTTAGGACGTCGCGCCCTTAACGTCCGCCCTCCATTACATTAATTGGGCATGGAAAATGCGCGGATTGCATTTCCAAGATTGCAACCGAGTCGTAAAACATTAGAATACAAGGAACACAAATCCGATCTCGAGATAAGTTAATGCAAATATTTACTTATTTCACCTACAAACAAATATCAAGTGGATTCATATGATTCGAGGATGATAAGTTATTGATTATTGAGTTTAAACGAGTGTCAAGTTTTCCATCGGTATCACGAGGAAGAGGTTCGATCCAGGACACTTTTTTTCTAATTGTAAGGTTTTATTTATTTATATATTCTTAATTAATTATATTAATTATTACTAATATCAAACATTCACTAAATTAACTCAACTTACTATTATGAAAAATACGACTATTTAACCTTTAATCTATATCATTAATATTAGATATTGCAAATGTTTAATAATATAAATTATGAATATTTCAAACTATAATCAAATAAAAAGATTGATACTGTTTTAATTTGGAAGTGTTTATATAACTCGGTTGACCAGGATTCAAAGCATTGATAATGGTCACTTTTTGTTTGAAATGTACGTCGGGTTACAAATAAAATAGTAAAGATAGGTTTTTAAGTGTTTTAATCAAGTTATAATTTAACGCAATGTTTCACTTTTTGTTAGTATAGTTACTCAGAACGTTTTATGTCCATGCGCCATTTGTGTTGTTTACTGTGAACTGAAAAATTAATGTCGGCTAAGAAATGGAACTAAGTCATGAACACTTCTTTGTGATATTTTTTTACAACTTTCGACGTGATTTATCTCAACAACAATGCATCAATGAACTTAATTCTACTTTTGGCGATGAAACACCATATAAAACCATTATATATCGATGGTCTACGGAATTCATTTATGGCTGTAGTGAATTTCGTGAAAATCGGTTATTGTTTCAGAAAATATTAAAGCTGTGTGAGAACTGACATTATAAAATCCTCATATGACCTCGTGAAATTAAGGCATCCTTGATCATTGGTGGGACCAGCATACATTTAATATTGCTTGAATATTTGGTTGTCAAAATAAATAATTTCCCACATAATTTAAAAATCGCTCAAAAAAGACTGGTGTCGATCATTGGAAAGAAATGCTCTAAATATACGATTGCCGGGCTTCAAAACACGTCTATTATATGGTAATAGGTGACAAATAATAGATATATCCGTATGAACCCAACAGTAAACAGCAGTTGATTGTATGGGTCTTTCAAGGTGAGCTGAATCAAAAAAAATGTTAACACACAAAGAACTTCGAAGCAATTGGTCGCCTGTTTTTTTTTTCGGAAAATTGAACATGTAGCAACTGTACCATAGTGTAATGCCAAATGGTCAATTCTGATTAGTACACATCCATTTATTTGGCAGATGTCTTCAGGATAATAATGGAAACCAACCGCCGAAGACGCATTATTCTCTAAAAGAACAACGTGAGCTCTCGTACGTCGACTTAAATAGGAGATTTTTTTTAAACTAAAAAAATTGATCTTTCGCCGTATAACCCCGATTTGGCACTGAATAAAGAGTCCTTTTTCTTCCCTCAAATTAAAAATAAATTATGTTGTCAACTGTTTTCGACACCTAAAGAAGTGGGTGATGCGTTCAAAGTGCATGTTTTATAGGTACCTCAATCAGAGTGGAGAAATTCATTTGAAAATTGGTTCTAGCGCATAAAAAAGTGTATTGATCTTCATAAAAAATATTTTGGAAATAATAAACAAAATTTCTTTTTTAGTAGATAAAAGCAACCTTCGCAATACAGAGTGATTATATCTAGAATTTCAAAATGGATATACTTTTTTATTGACAATAAAATAACAATTTGCAATATAAATATTGAGGATAACAAATAGAAAATAACAATAAAATAAAACCGGCAATTAAGTCGTTAATAAATAACACAAATGAGTAAACTAAGAGAACGAGGCGGAAGTGAAACAGACAGCACAGAAGATATTTTTAGAAGCGGTAAAAAAGTATTGAGATCACCTGAATAAAGGCAAATTGAAAAATCAAGGTCGATAGAAAAAGAAATGGGAACAAAAAAAGAGACAAATGGAGGAAAGAATGGAAGAACTAGAAGGAAAATTTGAAAATGAGAGAGAAATGAGAAGGGATAAAATAATTGTTAGTTTGTAAAACAGATAATGGAAATATAAAGGAAGTACTCGAAGAATATATATCGAAGGTACTAGCAGTAGAAGCAGAAGTTACCACGGCGTACAAAATTAACAAGGGAAGAAAGGAAAAAATGTTGGCAGCAGAAATTGAAACAAGAGACCAAAAAGAATAAATAATGAAAGCAAAGATATTAAAGAACACCAAAATATACATTGACAATGATATGATAACGGAAGAACGAAGAATACAACGGGAAATTAGAAACATTGCAAGAGAAGGAAGGGAAAAAGGCAACAAAACAAGGGTTGGATACATCTGGAATCACAAAGAAAATGGACTAAAAGAGAATGGACAAACGCCGACAAACAACTAATATTATAGGCAAAAAAATCAAAACACAATAAATGCAAGAAATATAGAAATGAGCAAGGAACAAAAATTTAAAAAAAGACGATGAAAAAATAACCGTTACAAATAAAATCAATACAGTGGAAGTGGAAACCAAAAACAAGGATAGGTACAATAAACAGCACTTCATCTTAAATACAAACAAAATAAAAACTGAAACAAGAATATGTGAACCTGGAACATTAGGAGCTTGACCGGAAAGAAAAGAGAATTTACTGAAGAATTAGAAAAGGTATAACAGAAATAAAGAAGAAATTGCACTAAATGGAGAACATGTCCTGATATACAATGGAGTAGAACCGCAAAACAGGGGGAAAGAAGGAATTGGCTTCATTATAAAACAACAAAACTGGAAATACGTACGAAACTGGATTGGAATTTCTAAAAGAATACTAAATATAAAGATGCAAATCGACAAGCAAACAGAAATAACGTTTACAGTTGTATAAGGACTAAATGAAGATGAAACAGCTAAATGAAAATATGCCTTCTGGGTATAATTAACAGAGGCAGCAGAGGAATAATAATTGATAATCCTAGGAGATATTAACGGTCGGGTAGGGAAAAAGGACGACGAAAGAGGAGAAGCAATTGCATAACAAGGAGAAAGTGTTAGAAATAGCTGATAGATTTCTAGATAACAAACAATTTATTATTAACAAAAACGTACTACACCCACAAAGTATACAAGAGAACTCAAAAGTAGAGGAGAGAAATCGATAATAGATTATGTAATTATAAAAAGTAGTGCTAGAAAAGAAGTAAAAGACACAAAAGTGAGAAGAGGAGCAGAAATTTATTCAGATCATTTCCTGGTGCTATCAGAGGTAAAAATCAAAGAACAAAAATACGAGAACAACAAGAAAAAGGAGTAGAAAGAAAAAACAATAAAACAAAAGAAAAAATAAAAACGTATAAACTAAATCAAGAAGGTAATGCTAAGATATACAATGAAAAAACTGAGTTCGAAATGTCCAAATTTAAGGGAACTGTAAATAATGTATCAATGGAAAACCTGTGGGATAGCATAAAGAAAACAATCATTAAAGTAGCAAAGAAAATTTGTGGAACAGTTAGACAAGCCTATACGTGAGAAACATAAATAATAAAAATTATAATATATACAAGACGCAAAAAATTAAAGTCAAAAAACTGGTAGAAAAAGAAAAACAAAATTCATGGGAAGAGTTTGGAAACAAAATGGAACAGGAAACACTTACGTGAAAGAAGCAATATGATAATGGATACATAAAAGTTAAGAAAGGAAAGATACTAGAAGAAGAACAAGATACATATAATGTCATGATGGAAAGAATACTTCGAGGACACATTAAATAGGGAACAACTGCATAATGAGCAAGAAACAGAAGTTAATGAAGAGGGCAATACACAAGAGGGAGATTAATGTGGAGAACAAAACGATGTAAAGGAAGAAGAAGTAATCGAAGCTGTTAAAATGTTAAAAAAAAGATAAAGCAGCAGGAAATGGTAAAATAACATTAGAAGTATTGACTTAGTAAGAAATGGAATAGAAGTACTTACAAAATTATACAACAAAGCATGGGATGCCGAACGATTAAGAGTTAGGTATAATATTGCCTTTACATAAGAAAGGAAACAGTAGAGAGTGTAAAAACTACAGAGGAATTATTTTGATAAGTGTGATAGCAAAAGTATATGAAAAGTACTAGAAAAGAGACTAGAAATGATCGACGAAAAACAACTAGAAGAAAAGGCGAGGAGTACAAGACCACATATTCACAATAAAACAAATAAGGACCAAATAATATTGTATTAGTAGCTTTTGTGGACTTGGAAAAGGCTTTCGACAGTATAAGGAAAATAGTATGAATTAGTTTGAAAAGAAGAGGAGTAAAAGGAGAACTAAAGGAAAAATTAAAAAGCATATACAAAGTAACAAGAAATGTAGTTAGAACGGGTAACATGCAATCTGAGGAATTTGAGACAAGGGGGCTGGGGGCATTGAGCCCAACTCAGAAAATAAGAATTGGATACTAGAATATAAACCAAATATCCAAAATACAATTGCAGAATGTAGCGTTGCAAATGATTTAATAGTAATGGCAAGAAACGAGGAGGAACTACAATATAATCTAGAAATATAGGAAAAGGCATTACAGGAAAGAAACCTAGATAAAATAAAAGTAATAACAATAGGTAAAGATGAGAGAGAGGTGGCTGCAAAACTAAATGGAAGAAACATAGAACAAGTAGAAATGTATAAATATCTAGGCGTAAAAACACACAAAAATGAAAAAAGTAACGCGGAAATGAATGACAGACTAAAAAATATCACAAAATTGTACTATGCACTAAATAATAAATTCGTAAGAAACAATATAATATCAATAAAAACAAAAATAGTAATATACAACACAATCTTCAAACCAATCCTGACATTCGGATATTAACAAAAAAAATCCAGGCAATGGAAATGAAGTACCTAAGGGGCGTCAAAGCCATCATAAGAAGAGATAAAATGATACAGTAAGGGAGGACTTAAATGTAGAACTAATTATAAACAAAATAAAAAGACAACTAAAATGGTTTGGACACATAGTAAGGATGGAAGAAAATAAACAGACAAAAAACGTATGGGAGACAAAATCAACAGAAAACAGAATGAGGGGCAGACCAAGAAAAATAAAAAACGATGTAATAATGGAGTTATTTAAATATTATTGATTGCATAGGCTTTCTAAAGTCTAAACTTTGAAAAATTATGTTTTAGAAAATAATAAAGGAAACATTAGTCTCTACTAATAGCAAAACCGAGTATGCATTATTTTCAAGAATAAAGGAGTCTAAAATCTTAATCGTAAACATTTATTTTGATAAGTTTGCGCATAATTATAATTTACATCAGAAAGAGATCATATTATATTTAAAAATTCTCAAAACTAGTCAAATGAATTAAAACAACTGCATTTATATTTTGATAATAAAATGTATTAAAATCATTTACGACGTTGTAGAAAATTATTAGTTAATTTATATTATGCTTTCATTATAAAATTTTAAAAACATAAAAAAATTAAAAAAATAACAATATTTTTTCTTGCTTCGATTAATTGCTACGAATCGTTCCTTTATTCCTTACTTATCTGTTGAATCCTTCTAAAATATAATTTATAAAAGCCTTTGTTTCTTATATTACACACACGACAATGACGTAAAGGCTCTTAAAAAATCTGCTTTGTTCTGATATTTTAAGTTTTAAAGTATGAGGAGGTTAATTTACTTTCTTTATTAATCAGTTCCAAAAAATAAGTTCCATTAGGATTTATAAAAGATGTTATCTTAGGCGAATCTTGAAGATCTTCTGAGACATCATAATTTTCAATTCTTAGTTTTATAAGTTCATTGGCTCTCCAAAAAATCCGTGTGATATTGTATGACTGAAAGGTTGTGAAGTTTAATTATTTTTTTGATAAATTTATCAGTTCCAAAAGGCAAGTTGCATTAGGATTTCTAATAGATGTTATCTTAGCCCAAACTAACAGTTCTCCTGAGATATCATCATTTTCATTCCCTAATATAATTATCTTCTAAAAACTGCTCTTATAGTTTGCAAGAACTAACAACTAATAATTAAAACTAATCCTCGTACTAAAGCACTAGGCAACTGCCATTACATGACCTTAATCATATTAAGTACAAAGTAACATTTTTTTACTGATGAGATGTGATTCAGCGAAACACGTGTCTGGGGATTGCCATTATATAATAACTTCAGTGGTGCGTTAAGAAAAACTACAACTGCATAAAAATCATCTTATTCTAAAAATACCATATCAGCTAAAAGTACATATATCATTATGACTTATTCTTTTTGTGTATAAATACAATACAATAACATCCATCATAATGATGGATATACTTTTTGCTGATATGGTATTTTAACCCTTGCAAATCAAGCATAATGTCGATGTTACTACTACACTATGTGATCAAGTTCGTCATAAGCAGGTCATTACTATTAAGAAAAAACTATCCAAATTAGTTTACGATTCAGGTTTGCATCAGCATTAGTTTAATTTAAGTGTTAACTTTTCTGTACCAGTATAACCTGCAGACTTTTATAAATATTGCCTTTAAGAAATTCATAAGATTGTTTCCCTTTGGTTCTTCATTTCTCTACAGCAAAATGATCTGGCTCCATCAAACAGTAAAATGCTATTTTTTATAATACTTGGAAACTGATTATCTTAATTATCGTAAAAGTTCAGTGGAATATTTGCATACACTAAAAAAGAACCAATTTTTCATCAAGAGGTTTTATAACGTTTTGTGTGCCCTGTCTTCAGTGACTAATCCAGCATTAAAACATCCAACTGTTGTAATATCCGATTTAGCACAGCATACCCAAAACATTTTAAAACCACATTTCAGAATTATTATGTGGTAAACGTCTTCTACTTGGATCGGAAGGACATCAAAGCCTTAACATTAAATTTACAATTAATCCGCAGATTATTCAAAACTTACATTACAAGAATTAACTACTTTTTACTTTCCCTATATGAAATATAGGGGAAGTATTGTGATCGTGATTTTTTTTTGAAAAATTTTTTTTGCGGAAATATCCGTTTTGAGGTCCCCTGAGTCCATTTCACTAATTTCTGGGAAAAATTTTTTTGTGTCTGTGTGTGTGTCTGTCTGTCTGTCTGTCTGTCGGTGGGTGCTGTATCTCAAAAACGAATAATCCAATTGAGATGAAACTTTAAACTTAAGGTTTTATCATTAAAAACTGGAACTGAAAAGCTTTTGGTAAACATTCGTAGACCGGAAGTGGATGTTTACTCAAGACGTTTTTTTGTTTTTTGATAATATTTTTCTAAATATGAAAAATTTTAAAAAATTGTTCAAACAAAAGTTAAAGATAATAAAAAATTGAACAAGTTTTATTTAAACATATTTTTCATAAAATTTTTAACTTTCGAGAAAAAAAATAAAAACTGAAAATTTATATTTTTTTCCCAATTGCTAATTAACTGTTGGAGTTACATGAAATTTATATAACAAATAATTGTAGAGAATTAAAAAATGAATAAATTATTAATAATAGCCTTTTTTCGTAAATATCATAGTTTTCGAGAAAAATATAGGGAAAGTACTATGATGGCCACATCACCATTTTTTCATCTTAAATTAACTTACTTGTTAACCTCTTCTACTTTTTAATTTGTTTTCTGTACACAGATACATATTCTAATCTAATTTGATGGACTTCTTCGAAACCAACCCTATCTCTTTGATTATTAATAACACAGTTTTTTGAAAAGTATCTTCATATCCTTAGAACAAGATCAGAGGTTGGACATGTTAAATGTTTATAGCCAGCATCTTCTAGATAAAGATTCTTCTAAATTCTAAATATAGCTTAATCTTACTCTTGAATTTAAAGAGGTTATCTAACACTGCTATAAAAATATTTCTTGAATAATTTTCTTAACTTAACTGTTGGTGAAACATTATGAAATAATAGGTAAAGAATTGATAAACACATGGTTTGTTTTACTGATTATTTATATTTACTCGACTAGATTCATTTATTACAACATTATCAAATAAATATTTCGGTGAACCAGATCAAGTGTATATCAATTCTTTGGCTATTACTACTAAGTTCATTCATTTCTCTATTATTATTACTACTCAACTATTTTCATTAAGATTTTCAAAATTTAAAAAAAATATTTCCAAACAGTTGCTTAGTAGAGAGCACTTTCAAGAAAATTTGAATAAACAAATATAAATTTAATTCTGGCTAATTTCTGGAAATATCTCCACTCTGCTCTCTAAATAGAAGTCCATATCTAAGAATATGAGTATTTAGAAAAAGCAATATTGCTTTACTTAACAAACCTCAATAATAACATCCATGTGATCGATCGAAAATTGCCAATTTTGTTTACCTTTTACCAGTCATACAAAATGCAAGAATCTTAAAGAAAAAAATAAGAAAAGGTCACTATTAAAATATAAGACATTAATTAATACAATACTCAACAACAAATTAGTATTCATAAAAGTTTTACACGTGGTATTAATGTTATAATTTAATGACATGAAAGAAACTAAAAGAAAAATCAAAAATCATATCATATCTACAATTTTAATCCAATATAAATTCATAATTTCAGATCTGCAAAAAAAATTAATGAAAACCTGTTACACTTATATAGGTATTCGAGACATGTAGGCTAAATGTGTGAATACTCAATCATTTTATTACACAGTTCTTATCTTGATCGATTTAAACCGATTGAATATTCATACATGCAAATATTTAATTAAAATACATAACACATCAAGAGTTCCTATAGAGTGTCTTAGAAGGTAACGCTAATTTTTCTAGAATTAATGGTTGAAATTTTATATTAAATTAACCACCAACAGAAATATCAGGAGTAATAACTGTTTTATACAAACACCACACTCATCAAACAAACCGCCACTTCCCATTCTCCTCTACAACAAGACTAATTAACACAATCAGCCATGAATTAACTACATGCACGCCTTTCATCTTTCATTACTAATGCGGCGCAACCCCCGCAAGCGCAATAGTCAACATAATTATCGCAATGATGCCAGTCGATGATTTATAATTACACAACAACGTCATTTCTTGACTATAAATACACACCCATACACACCTAGACTTTATTGGACGCAATTGCTAATGCACCGAATGCTCATTCATTTGCTACTCGTGTGCACTTGAACTCGTTCATAAATATTAAAAAAATAAAACATTACCGTACGGTTTATTATTAAAATTAGGACGAGGTAACATCAAATGAATCATGTTAATTCGCGTGAAAACGCTGTGGTTATAAAAATAACAAAAAAAGTAACGATGGTGATATTTTAAAGGGAAAGTAATGAGGCAGTATAATATGGAAATAAACATTTCCATGTAATTAAAAGAATGCTGGTGATGGTAATAATAATAAAATTTTGAAAGTTGTTACTTGTTTTCTTGAATATTAACTATATAAAATCATTGTAATGTTTTATTAATGTTTCAAATACAAATTGTTTTTAGTAAAAATGTAGTCTTTTTTATATAAATACATTTTAAATGTACTGAAATTAAACACGAAGTGACTAAAGTTTTGACTCAATTTGACTCAGAAGTTTAACTTCTTTGGGTGTTGAAAAACGTTGACCTTTATTTTTTATTTGGGGCAATAAAAGGAAGCGAAATCAAGACTGTAAGGCGGTTGATCCATCAATTCGAGTTTTTCAATATTCAAAAAGTATCTTATTTAGTCTGTCCCATACAAAAAAAATCCACTGAGCCGCCCAGTACGATTTCATCTCTGGAGAATATTCTGTAATTTCATCGCATGTTAGCTTAACATTTTTTCTTTAAGATGGAATCACTTTTCTTGTCCTTCTTGATTCCATCTATATTCTGACACTTTCTATACTTGTTCGCCGTACTTCATCTTTTTCGATTTTGCGTTGTTATAGTATTTACGATGTTATGGACATGGTCATCGAAATAAAACATCTGTGTTTCTGTGAATCGCCCCAGCTCTGTGATAGGTATCAAAGTCAATCTACTCAAGTGTTTCCAGCCATCTTGGGACTTATTCCTCTGAATTCTTGAACTATAGAAGCCATTTAAGAGCAACGTAATTAGTTGCTTGACAGACTTTACTAGTGCAAGTAATTCTTCTTTTATTGCCGTTCTGGTATTACTTAAATAAAAATAAATTCCGGATTTTTGATGAGACAATAATAATGATAATCCAATTTCAGCAGCAGTAACGAATAACTAAAAACTGGTGCAGTTGTAAGTACATTCATCAGTTTTTGAAATGCATTATTAGATTATTAATGCGATATTAGAAGAGCTCGCAAAGTATCTTCGATGATAGAAACGTAATCCAATAAAACTTCAGAGCTAAAATAAATCCTTTGGCATTCGGTCATTAAAATATTTTGCACAACGACAACAATACTAACGCTCGAATCATTTTGGGACACATTGTACTGTACTTCCTTCTCGAAAGTATGTAATTTTTTGGTTTTCAATCTGAATTCTGCTAAATGTCCGAATACCTCTTCTAAGTTATTCATGTGATCCTCGAAGGTTTTTTTCATCATGATAAATCATACACCTAATAGGTTTTTTAGAATAGTATTGTCTTCATGAATCTCTCATCTGAAAACACAGGCTAACTTTTATTGAGGACCCATTTTCCGGGCTGTACCTTCAACTAGGAACGGATTGGACCTTGGAGGGCTCTATCGTTACCAGTGAAAGGGTAGACTGGGCAATGAGGAGTCTCTTGTAGAGTCTCTTGTTAGCCGGTAGGGGGTTTTATAACAATTTCAATAAAGCACATGTATTTGAATAATGTCAATTTAATACTATGACAGTTGCAACCGTGCACATCAAGGTGGTGCATGCATGCATACGAGGGAAATTGAAAAGTTTCCGGAATGGACAAGAGATGGATCGTGTATCGTGAAATTGTTATGATGGTTGTCAAGGCTAGCCTATTTTAGGTAAGCTGTCAAATTTTCAGACACGTGCGTCGTTCCGTTTTTGTTTACTAGGATATCTTGTGAAGCAAGTAATGCACTTTTGCAAAAATGGATAAAAACGAATTTCGTGCAGTCAACAAACATTTCTGGATGGATGGGTCGCACGGGGCCAAGTCTGGAGAGTACGGGGGATGCGGCCAAATTCAACCAATTTAGCATTGGCGATTCGGGATGAATGGGCCGGCGCGTTGTCGTGGTGGAAGAGCACTCTTTTCCGCTACAAATGAGGACGTTTCTCCTAAAATATGCCGTTGAATTGATCCAATAAATCGCTGTAGTATTGTCCCGTGATAGTTCTTCCCTTCTGCAAAAAGTCGATGTGTATCATACCTTGCGAATCCCAAAAAACGGTGGCCATGGGACAGTCTGCCTTCTTCGGAGCAGATTCGCCTGGAGAAATCCACTGTTTCAACTGCTGCTTGGTTTCTGGTGTGTAGTGATGGATCCATGTTTCGTCCACGGTCACGAATCGGCGAAAAAAATCCGTTGGATTACGCTTTAACAAGGCCAAACACTCTTTCGAAGTGGTCACACGATTTCGCTTGTTGTCCATAGTCAGCAAACGCGGCACCCATCGCGCCGACAGCTTCCTCATGCCCAAATGTTCGTGCACGATATTTTGCACAAGTTCATATGAGATGCCCGTGGTCTCTACTATTTCGCGCAACTTCACTCGTCGATCGGCTAACACGAGATCATGGACTTTGTCGATCATTTCTTCATTTGTGGCCGTTTTTGGACGTCCACTGCGTGGTTCATCTTTGGTGCTCGTACGGCCACTTTCGAACTCGCTCACCCAGAAACTAATAGTCGAAAATGAAGGTGTGCATGTGCCATGAACTTTCTGCAAAATATCTCGTATCTCCGTCGCCTTTTTCTCATCCATCCAGAAATGTTTGATGACTGCACGAAATTCGTTTTTATCAATTTTTGCAAAAGTGCCTGACTTGCTTCACAAGATATCCTAGTAAACAAAAACGGAACGGCGCACGTGTTTGAAAATTTGACAGCTTACCTAAAATAGGTTAGCCTTGACAACCATCATAACAATTTCACAATACGCGCGCCATCTCTTGCCCATTCCGGAAACTTTTCAATCTACCCTCGTACATGTGCAATTACATACACAAAAATATAGGCGGGAATATATTCAAAGATTACGTTTCTCAATATACAAATCCACAGGAATGGACGGGATATATCCGACTCTCATACATATTGCCTTCGGTGACAACACTCATACGTGGAGGAAAGCTGAAGTTCTTTTTATACTAAAATCAGGATGCTTGGACTATACCACAGCGAAAGCATATCTGCCAATAAGCCTCACACCCTTTCTCCTAAAGATACTAGAGAGGCTATGCGATCGGTGCATTAGGGAAACAGTCATAGTAAAACATACTCTACATCCCAATTAACATGAATACTTTGAGGGCAGATGGACGTACTCGATCCTGTATAGTGTGGTGAGCTTTCACCCTTGCGACTTTTATGGATATAGATAAAAACCTCCTTCTCAAAAGATAATAGCTGCACTTCAACGTAGGGAAGTTCCAGTGTTCTTAGGCCAATGGATCTCCAAAATGCTGCAATGGAGAATAGCCAATAATAAGTGACACGAGACTTGTATGTCAGGTCGCGAAGGGTTGTCCACAGGGGGTAGTGCTGTCCCCTTTACTATGGAACGTAGTTATCGACGGCCTACTAGAATTACTGAATAGGCAGAGCTTCTACACAGTAGGTTACACCGACGATATCAGGATCCTAAAGTAATGTAATGTAAGTATGTTAATAAAACATATGTCGGATGCTCTTAACATAGTAAACAAATGGTGCATAGTCCAAGGACTATCCGTAAATTCAGTAACAATGGAACTGGTACTGTTCATAAGAAGGAGACAAATCAAGGATTTCAAGCCACCAAGGAGGAACTCAAATATTTGGGCATTCTTCTAGATAACAAACTGAACTGGAATGTGAGATGTGAAAAAGCATACATATCCCTCTGACAATGCAGACGAGCTGTGGGGAAAACATGGGACTATTTCCAAAGGTAGCTCTATGGATCTAAACGCCTATCGTGCGGCCAATGTTGGCATATGCATCAGTAATTTGGTCGTCAAGAACACAAGAACAACCATGTAAATAGCCGCAAGGCTTCTAGATCACGTCCAACGAAGCGCTCAACTGAACGCGACAGGGGAACAACACCAACAGCGGCTATGGAAGCCTTGTTGCACCTGCCACCCTTGGACACATTTATTAGAGAACAGGCAGCAGCGGCGGTTATAAGGCTACGAGCAACAAAGGGATTGCCTGTAAGCAACGGTGGAGGTGAACACCACAAAATCTTAGAGGATTTCAGGAAAAAAATCCCGAGATTGTGATGCTCGAAAATATTTATTCACAAGAAAGCTTTAAATAGACCTGAGATACGAAAACTCAGGAGTAGGAAGCAGACACAAACATTCATAGGGGCAGGTATAGGTAAGACAATTAGCACACCAACAACGAAGAAACTCGTGGATATACTATATGCAATAAAGATAATCTCTGACAAGAGGATCAAGGGAAAAAACATATACATCATAACGGACAGCAGAGCAGCAATTTTCTCCATTGAATGTTACGAAGCCTTGGAAGAAGTGGCTCGTGACAACAAGGTGGCCCTATGCTGGATAAAAGGATAGAATAAAAGCAGAAGTAACAAAATAGCAGATGGTTTGGCGAGGAAGGCATTCGGACGAACGATATTCGGACCCGTCCCTACTAGACTTAATTAAAAAATACGTCAATCAGATGCCACAAGAAACGATGGGTCAATACACCTGGCTGTAGGGTTTCCAAAAATTCATCGGAATGAACACTAAAAACGGCCTGATACTGTATGCAACTGTCCAGAGAAAACCTACTGAAGATTGTAGAGCTCCTAACAGGATACTGCAATTTTAGATCGCATTACAATCTAATCCAACCTGTAGAGGGTGTGAAGAGAAAGAAAAAACCGCTGAGCATTTACTTCTAGACTGCCCGGTGTTATCCAACCTGCGTGAATCTACAATGAGAGAGGGATGTCTAAAGTCATCAGACATCCTAAGAGTCCTTTTTGCTGCAGTCCTGCCATCTACCAATGCCTTGGGTTGACTTGAGCATAGCAAGGGATGAAGACTCAGATGAGAAGACGTACAAAGGGACAAAGGGCCCACTGGAGCTTACGGAACTCTCTGCTCTCCCATCAAATAAAGTCAGATCCAGATCCAGATGAAGGTCTGGCAATAGGTTTACCATATTACCATAGCCCTTTGCAAGACGAAATGTTTATGGACAGTTTAATAAAACAAACATTTAATTCTCCTTTAGATAAAAAACGTAAACTGCTAGTTTATGTAGGTAGAAGACAACCTTTCTTGTTTTAAAAATACTGACAGACTATTTTAACAATTTTTTAATGTTATTGATGCAATTGATCTATTAATAAGTTTTACAGTAGAAATAAAAATTAACTTCCCAGATCTTTCCACTAATAAACTAAAGACACGTACACAGATTTGATTATTTCAAATCATTCCTGACACCTTTAAAAACATAAATTAGTTATAAATTAAAAATGCGGAAACATTTCGAAGATCTACACAATACAACAATGGATTGCATGGGATGAGCCCTGTCAGATTGAAAAAATATTTAACAACATAGTATACGATATTCTGAAGCCACCCTAAGTACAATTCTTCGCTTACTTTATTTCGACTAACCCATTATAATGGAAAATTATTAGTTTAATACTTCTAATGATACAAGAAGTTTGTGAAGTTAGAGGAGATATTCCTCTAAGGTCCTACTGTAATAAGTAGAATCCTTGTAAGCAATTACGAAGTTAGCTATTTCGAAAATATCCTGGGTTGGCTCAATTATACTGGAAAATAGTTAACAGCATCTAAGAAGTCATTTTCGCAAATACCAACATATATATTCTTGTATGCAGTTACAATACAGGTTGAATTCAGTGTGAGAGGACTGTGAATTGTGACTTTTTTCGAACGTCACAAAGGAATCCCAATGCAGAAATCGGTATTATTAATTGATCTTGAGATGAAATATCACTAAGGAGTTTGCAGTATAGCGAAACTATCTTAGCGTGAATATAAACGTTGAACCGTTTGAGGTGCGAACGGCAATTGGCGCCCGAAGCATGTGTGTTAGTTTCTAATGAACAGCGATCAGTTCAGAAACTTTCGAAAGTGATTCATGCCTAAACTAGAAGATTAGGTGTGATATAAAAACACTTTGACGCAACACGAACTTACCAGACCTTTCATTTTTATCATTTATTAGTTTATTCAACAGAAAAAATTTCATTAAAATTAGTGTTGCTTTGACAGTTATACTATTTGTAACACGCAAATTACTTTTGTATCATTCAATATCTGTCGAGGTATTAGGCAGAAAAGTAATTGTTTCAACAAGTTATTTGTTTTGTAGTCTTTGTAAGACTCATTGTTGTAGATTCACGAATTGTTTTCGTAATTTTAAATTAAACGAATAATCCTTTTTGAAACACCTCTTTTTCACAAAATTCCACATAGCCATGAAAACACCAACCAAACGTCTAATCATTGTAACTCTTTGACAATCCCAATGCCAAAATAATCCGAAATTACCATGCATCAATTTATTACATCATGTTGAAATGAGTTATCATGGCGTTTAAGACAGTTAAATCTAATCTGAAAGACGGGTCGATGTCCTTTGATGAGAAAAATATAATATCTGTATCATATTAATCTCCACTTACATATTTCATTGTACATAGACTTCTGTAAATAAAGATGATATTCTTTCTCTCTCTAAAAGAAAGTAAAATTGCTCTAACTACTAGAAATCGAAAGCATAGCTATAAAAAAGATACATCAAAGTCTAAAACGATATGAGTACATTCATAAAATATTTTAGATTCTAGAAACCTAACCTTAAAAGCTATATTAGACCTATGTAATGAATCGATATTTCTTAGCATAACACCAATTTCTAAAAGTGCAACCATATTTAAAAATATATCTATAGTAGCTGCAGTGAAATGAGAGATCAATGAATTTATTTCTAAAATATACTTGAAGTTTTAAATTAATTGTAACGAAATTACTGTAAAAACTGCAATAACTTCATTCAGTTGAAATATTAAATTAATAAATACAGTAAAGAACTTTATATATACATTAGAAGCATATGACATGAAACAAACAGTACACGAAGCTACGCGAGAAAGGTCACTATTAGACAACATCTTTGCAAACTGCCATGAAAAAATGAAGTGTAACAATATTGCTTCCGAAATTTCAGATCATGACATATTGAATCTCCAAATATTATACTATAATCCTATTATGAAACAATCCAAAAATATTAAGAAACGTCACTTCTCTCAAGAAAACAAAAGGAAATTCTACGATTATCTATTTGGCGAAGATTGGTCGGATGTTATTAGAGCACAGAATTATAATATAAAATACGACTCCTTTATAAATATATTTCAATATTATTTCGATTTATCATTTCCATTAAAAAGTTCAAGGGAGTTGCCCTTGATATAGAAAAGTAGCGCCGCGGTGGATAACACCAGAAATTATCAAAATGGGAAAAACCTTAAAGGGTTTAGACTGGTTGTATAAAATTACAAAAGATCAGGAAATTAAAATAAAATATAATGATCTAAAAAAATCATACAAAAAACTATTACAGACTACTAAAAAGCAGTATAATGGGGACGTTATAGTCAATTCAGATAATGTAACGAAATCTGCCTGGAAACTAATTAAATTAAATATTAATAATACTAAAAACATGGATCAGTCAGGCATAATTAGCCTCAGAATAGATAAAAATGTTATCACAAATCCAAAACAGGTAGCTGATATATTAAATAATCATTTTATAGATTCTGTGCATAATGACAAAACAACAACCCACATTGAAAGGAATAATAGTGAATTTAATACGAATAATATTACCTTTAATTGTCCAATTATGAGTCAAAGTGAAGTTTTAAAAATATTAAAGTCAGTTGCAAAGAAGAAATCCGCAGGCCACGATAATATTCCTTGTAATTTAATATATGATGTAGTTGATTTGGTAGTATACCCACTAACTAACATAATTATTTGCTCATTTAATGAGGGAAAATATCCAAGCAAACTTAAGGTTGCAAAAATTATTCCTATTTACAAGAAAGAAGATAGGAAGTCACCAAAAAATTACAGGAGCAAAGCAATCCTGTCGGTATTTGCCAAAGTAATAGACAAATGTATGCAAATAAACCATCTATTAGCGAACAGCCATCATGGCTTCGTGCCGGGAAGAAATACGATAACAGCTTTACATGAAGTAGTTCAATATATAACTGACCATATAGAAGGAAATAAAAAGGTGGCAGGAATTTTTTATGATTTTAGTAAGGCTTTTGACACAGTTGATCACACAAGACTTCTTAGCAAACTCAAATTATGTGGCCTTAGTGAGATAAGTATATCGTGGTTCAAAAGCTATCTTACAGAGCGGGTACAATATGTAGAAATAAAGTAAAATACCGTAGATGAAATGTTAGTGCGATATACCTCACAAAAACGAACAACAAATGTCGGGTTGCCCCAAGGAGGAATCTTGTCACCTTTATTATTCCTAATATATAGTAATGATTTATATGAAGCATGTGTAATCGATTCGCATATTAAATTAGACCAGTATGCAGATGACACCACTAGTGCAAACTACAAACCAACAACAGACAATACGTTATTGCAACGTAGCAACTAAACAAATAGAAGAATGGTGTAATCAAAATAATTTATATTTAAACTCGTCTAAATCTGTAGTTATAACATTCTCAGCTGCACACTATGTAAAGAATCCAGCCACTATACTGGTCAGAAGCACAGAAAAATCTATTCCGGTAGTAACGAAAACAAAATACCTAGGATTGCACATCGATAACCATCTCACCTGGGAGAACCACATAGAATATTTACAAAAACGACTCAATCAAGGACATTTTGCACTTCTAAATTCAAAAACATGCACCCATGATAGAACATTAATTACTTTCTATAATTCACATATCAAATCACATCTTGAGTATGGCATCATAGTATGGGGAAGCTCAGTGCACTCTAATAAACTCCTTATTACACAGAAGAAGATTGTGCGGCTAATGGCAAATGCATCGGCCACAGAACATTGTAAACCTCATTTTATCCATTTAAAAATTATGACGGTTATCTCACTATACTTATATAAACTAGTAATGTATATGTTTGATAATATTAAAAATTTTAAAACAAATGAATCTCTTAGTAATGTAAATACGCGGAATTCTGAGTTACTAAGTATCCCGAAACATCGTACAGTCTTCTATGAAAAGAAGACATGAGATATGGGAATAAAAATATTTAACAAACTTTCAAAAATGAATAAAAATATAAATGCAACCGCAAACAGAACCATTTTCAAAAACCAGGTAAAAAACTACTTTATATCAAACCCATTTTACGCAATAAAGGAATTTATATGATATTATACTATATCTATAAGTTGACTATAAAACCTATATTTGTTGTTGTTTTGTTTTTGTAAATCATTATTTTAATAGATTTTAATTTGATGTATTTTATTATCTACATGACTATGTAATATTCTGTATAGAATCACACTACAAATAAATTATTATTATTATTACTACAAACTTTTTTATAAAGTCTTTGCCATTGTTTAGGCAATTCTATTTAAAGTTTAACGATGAAGCAATCAAAAACCGCAATTTCTCTTTTCATTGCCTCAAGTACGTGTTTCGCTTAACAACAATTATTACGTTACTATTTACGCGCAACACTATCCCCCCGATGTGTTTATTTATTTATTGCGGTGTGTAAATGCTGGAAGAATCTGGCGCACGTTTCCCATTTTTTGCGTGCGCTTCCGGCGTCGCGACGCTCTCCCTGTTTCAGTTTTTAGGGACGGCTGTTTCGTGTCGGCGCGCGTCCTATTATCCACAAACGCGTCCTCTGACATACAGCACAAGAATAATAACTTTGTCAAAGAGAGTAAACATGGTGCAATGTGTTAATTAGTGTGACATCAATTAGCGCGTTAAAATTAAAAAAAAAAAGAGTGATCAAGAAGAGATGAGGCGAGACATGGTCGGGTATTACGCCGGTCCAGGTAAATACGTTTGTCACTTTGTTTTATTTTTGTTCCGGTTTGGCAGAGAATCCAATGTTTTTATTTTTATTTTAATATGTGATTCATGCAGGCAAGGAGCCACAAATAAAGTATCGTTTATATAATTGATGATTTTATTGAAGTATTTTATATATTAATTAAAAATTACAATAATGAAAAATCATAGTTACCAATTAAGAAGAAATTTCATTAATTTTTGCTAATTTTTGTTGCAATTACTAATGTAGTGTGATTAAAGGATGTTTATATTTGGGTGCAATATTGCGGTTTTGAAAAACTCAAAATTTAATAAGAAGGGTTACTACATTGAAGGAATTTTTGGCAAATGTATATCTAGAATTATTACAGTTCGCAATTCTTGTATTTTTTCTTGATAAATTATACAATACATAGGGTTAATTTTCAAAGTTTCCACAATAAAATGTTTTTTCTTTTATTTAAGCAATATTATTGATTTGCGCATTTTGAACGTTATTAGTGTTTTATTAATTTTCTCCTGCTCATGATCCTAAATTCTTGGATATCATAGTGTTATATGATTTTAAAAAAAGTTAAGCTCTATTAACCTTCGAGTTTTTGGAAAAAAGGGTTTGCGACCATAAAAGATAGTTTATAACACTAGAAGATATAATTATCGTTAAAAGGAACAGCAGCTTGTTTAGATAATTTGAAAAAAAGTATTCTTTTCTGTTACAAGCACTAGATATGCATTTTTGCGATGTCATGAGTTGAGAAATCAATTTAAAGTATTTGAACTATAACCAAACGCACACATTTTTAAAAGCAAGATGGAATGATACACTCTATCGAACACCTTAAAGAGGTCCATATATATGACATCAATTTGACCCTTACTCTCCAAGACTGACAAAACGTCAAATTGATTAGTTGTAGTTGATCTCCCTCTCTAAAATTCATGTTTCTAAATGTTTCTTCACGATAATACTCTTAGTCATCATCATCATAGAACTGTGTAGATATGAGTTTATCAAAAACCTTTGCGTTGCGTGATTGGATCGCTACTCCTCGATAATTTGAGAGAACATCTTTGTTACCATGAATTGGCATCAGAAAAGTATTTTTCCAAATTTGTGGAAACGTTTCTAGCTTTTGCGAATTAGCAAATAATGTATGCAAAGATTTGGCCAAAGTACACACACTTCTGGAAAGAAACTCAGCTGGAACACCGTCAGAACCAAACGGATTTTTTTTATTGTTCTGCCTTAGGACAATATACAGTTTTATGATATCTGCAAAAGACTTTCCTTCCTCCGATTTTAATTTTTGAATATGAATTCTTGACCTGGTGGCGGAGACTATCTTCTTTTATTAATTATTTTCTTACAGCTATGGTGAATGAAATTAAATATGTTATGATATGATTTCAGATGAAATAAAGTGAGTGAGATGAATGAAAAAGAAAAAAAAATGACATACCGACCACATGCACACAATACACATATTAAATCAACATGACATTATTTCGTATATGTTCTTTGCATTTAATTTTAAACATTTTTGTATCCTCTATGTTTTTCAGACTTCCTGGCAGCTTGTTATATTGGATAACACCTTCTATCAATATTCCTTTCTTGAGTATATTGGTTTCATTATGGCTATATATATCGCTTTTTCGTCTCGTCATATGTTTATGTATATCTTTCTTTTTTTCCAGTTTGATGTTAGATTTATTTGTACCTGTTAATATTTGATAAATGAATTTGGTTCTTTCAAATGCAATTTTCGTCTAATATTTAATTCTGGTATTAAATTATATAGTGTGTTCGTTGGTGTTTTTATGCCCAATTTACTGATTAGTTTAATACACTTATTTTGTTGCCTTTGTATGGAATTTATGTTTTCATCAGTCGTACTGCCCCAGATAGCGCATAGGTAATTAATTTTTGAGCTAAAGAGAGTATTATAGATACATTTTTTAGTGCTTTCAGGTAGATATACTCTTGATCTATAAAGGGCAACTGTAACAGCACATGTTTTTTTTTAGTTTGTCATTATGTCTGTCCTATTTTAAATTATCTGTAATTTTTAGACCTAAATATACAGTTTCACTTGTTTTTTTTTGACAATTTATTATTGATTTTTAATTGAATTTCAGATTGGTTTTTATTTTTTTGCGACAATACCATATAGTTGGTTTTGGTTTCGTTTATAGTAAGGCTATTATTGGAAAACCAAGTTGATATTTTTTGAAGGTCTGAGTTAATTCTAGTTTCCAACTCCAGTAATCTTTTTCCGCTGTATATGATACAGGTATCATCTGCGTATATGTATAGCTCCCCACCTATGTCCAAATCGAAAATATCGTTAATGTAAGTTATGAACAGAGTAGGAGGTAAGACTCCTCCTTGGGGTAGACCGAATTCTGTAACAAGCTCATCACTGTATGTGTTATTGACTCTAGTTTGTTGCTTTCTGTTTGTTAAGTAGCTGTTAATTAAGCTGCCTGCTTTACCTCTGATACTAGTTTTTGAAGTTCATTTATTAGAGTTTCTCTACATATTTTATCAAATGCCTTCTTCATGTCTACTAATACTAATATAACGTAGTTGTGATTATCCAATTCTTGTTGAATATTACACACAACATCCATACAAGCAGTAGTTGTACCAGATTGTTTTTGATACGCATATTGCCGTTTATTTATTATATTGTTTTTATAGATGTGTTTCTGTAATCTAACAAGAATGATTTTTGCGAAGCAAGAGGAAAGAGCTAGAGGTCTATAATTTTCGGGCAAGTTGTCGTCGCCCTTTTTAAATATAGGCAAAATGATGACCTCCTTTAAAATGTTTGAAAACGTCGAAGTGGAGAAGTGCTTTGTTTGCAAATTTTGTTGTTATAGGTATGATCTCTTCTTCTAAATATTTTGTTTGTTATGCAATCTTTCCCAGGTGCAGAAAACTTCTTTAAATCATTTATGATTTGTTTTATATCTTCATATGTGACTGAGTCGAATTTCATATCTATGTCTATATTTTTAGTAAGGGTTTCTGTTATTTTATTTTGCATTTTTTGTCTTTGGATTAATCTTAGTCGCATAATAAAGATTTATTTCGTCTGCGATATGTTTTTCATTATGTGTCATTTTACCAGTGCTGTCGATTACCTGAGTGATGGAATTCGTCGATTTTATTTTATCTTTGTTCAAAATGTTGTTTATTTCATGCCATGTTTTTTTCGCATTTCCTTCTGCATTTTTAAATTTATTTTCATAATATTGATTTTTTCTAATGCTTATTGCTGCAGAAGTAGCATTTTTCTGTTTAAGATACATTTCTTTAAGATAGTTATTCAATGGATTGTTTTTATATCTTAAGTAAGCCTTATTCCTTTTTTTGATACTATTAACGATTTAAATATTAACCCATTCATTGTTTTGTTTTCTTTTAAAAGTTATTGTCTTGGTTTCACTTTTTAGTAGATGTGTAATTAAATTAATTAGGTCAGTAAAAGTATTAATTTGTCTTTTTTCAGCACGTTTAAATTGATTTTTAATGTTATCGTAATTTATTTTTACTTTATGGACAGTTTCATATTCACCACATGACGCGTGTGTTGTTTTGCAAGTTACTATTTCAAACTGAACAGTTCCATAAAAACTTCATTCATTCAGGTTAACTTTTAAATCAATATTATTGATAAGTTTTCCAACCTTAAAATTCCCTGTTTTGTTATTGATAATCTTATAGGTATCCGCAAAGTAAGCTGCAAAACCAGATAAAATCAAGAACTTCATTGCCTGATATCATTCTATTCGGGATTCCATTATTTTTCTTTAGCTTAGCAATGTGATTCCAAAAATGTCATGGGTTCGAGCATGTGTCGGATTCTATCTTTTAAATGTATTTGTAAAATAGAGGACTTAAGTTTTTGCGATGATCTCGTAATGATCTAAATTTATTATAATAGTGTGATCTTTCAGATGCCTTGAAAGTTACGTGGAATTCTTTTTTTTTTAATACACGTATTAGATCTTTATTGAACCAGACGGAATACCTACTATTGCAGAATTTCTACTTAATTGAATTTTGGAATTGAGTGTAAGTAAGGATTACCACGTCGCGGTCGGACCATAAAAGGAACGTGTTAATGAATTGCTTCATCGATTAATAAATAAAATGAAGCAGTCATTTCAAGAATATTTTTATTATGAAATACAATCTCAGATTCAAAAAATGCATAGTAATGATTAATTCTATCACAATGAGCTTAAGAAATGTCAGGTATTTCAGCATGATCGTTTAAGGAATTTTTCAAGTATGAATATATAGTATGTCCGTTGGATCTTCCGTCGTACGTCACAAACTATCGCTTCAAAAAACGACGAAAGTTTTACAGTGCGTTCTTTTTCTAACGCATTTGGTTTACTTTATCAGAATGTTTTTGTGTCGTTTCTCGAAGCGATATTTTGTGACGTAGGACGGAAGATCCAACGGATGGACTATATGTACAGTAATCGTATTGTGAGGAAATGACGCCTTACTAAGAAGGTCTTTAGATAAGACGGATATCAAACACATGAAAATCCGTAATAAATTAAATTATTAGTTAATTTTCTACAACGAACTAAAAGATTTAAATATATTTGAAAATCCGTAAAGCTCTTAAAGACTGCAAATGTTAGATTTGGCTACCTGACCTATCAAAGTGTATTTACATACAATTTTTGGAGAAGTAAATAGTATAGCTAATACATTTTTTAACATATCATACAAGAATCAATTACATATGAATCAGAAAATCCAATTCCTCGTAGTTTACAAAATTTTAAATATAGTATGAATAAGTTTATATCTGTTTAGGTATTGACTACTTAAACGTTTTCATCGGTCAAACATCTTATAAAGGCATGCATCTTTGATATACACAGGATGTTTCATTACAACGGTTTCAAACTATTTTAGAGATGGTTTGTATTTAGACAGAAATCACAAATCAATGCATTATCAACATATAGATGACGCTACGTAAGTTTCAATAATATTTTACTGTATTATTAATAATAAATTGTTTTTTCCATTCTTCACTAGGTTTTGTGTCATCATTACCGCGCCAAAAGCGTTTGCGACCATGAATTACTGATTTCTCATCATCTAGATCTACTCTATTTCTTTTAAATATTTATAACCAACCGTTGTCATTTTATAACATGTAAACTGTTAACGTACGTTTCGAACTTATACTTCATTCAAAATCTTGTACATTCGAAATCTGATCTAATATTTTGTTCTTAATCACTCTAAATGCCAACCATTCTATATGCATAGAAGGCTTGTTTTTATTAGAGTAGAAGAAATCCTCCATGGACACCCTTATAGTAGGGAGTCCAACTCTTACCGACTAAAACCTCACCTCCGCGATGACTAATGTGACTTCAGAACCAAGAAGCCTCTTCACAGAAGGCAAAACAAACTTTTTCGAAAAGACAATTGGCGAATACCAAAAGGTGTCAAGTCCGATGCGCTAAATAATGTTCATACATGCATATGCACCAATCTATTTAAACTGTAGCTTTAAGTATATCACAGATAAATGTTATTATTTATTATAATATGCTTAAAAATATATTAATATCAACAAAATATTGATTAAAAATATGTTTAAGAGCTATTTTGATCCATTCTCTGCTGAAATTAAACACTTGTACGCAGGGAGTTTCATCTCTTACTAAGCAAGTGTCTGAATTAAAGGCAGAAAATGCATTTCTGAAAGCAGAAATGGCATCTCTTTCAAAATAGCAAATATCTACTGAAAATATTATTCGGGAAATTGAAGACAGGGAAAATAGGTTTACAATCTTCCCGAATCTCTCAACACTGATTCTTTGATTAGACGACAGGAGGATTTAGACCACTTAAAAAACAGTTTCACTGACTTAAGTACTGTTAATTTACTCTCTAAAATATCCTTATTTAGAGTAGGTAAAGTTGGATCACGACCTAGATCACTTAAGCTTCGCTTTGATTGTAAATCCAATGCCAGTAATTTTCTAAAGCTTAGCAAGAGTATGGAGCAATATCCGAGTAGGACCTGATCGTACTCCTCAACAAATGGAATTACTGAATGCAGCACGAACTGAATTGAAACTAAGGCAGCAGGGCGGCGAAACAAATCTAACTATTAAATTCATTAAGGGGCATCCTTGTGTCATTACCAACTCTGCATGAAAATCGTTACCCTCTGGAAATATTTCAGTTTTTTATCAAAACGTTCGTGGATTAAATACTAAAATCGATACTTTTTTCTCTAATGTTAGTGATTGTGATTATGATGTTGTGCTTCTTACTGAAACCTGGCTAACATCTCCTGTGAGCAGCAGTGAATTATTGAATGATTCTTATTTAGTTTTTAGGTCAGATCGTCATAATGAAACTACTGGAAGATCGAAGGGTGGTGGAGTGTTGATAGCGGTCCGTAATTTTTTTAAAGTTGATATAATTTCCACGGATTTTATTAAATTAGACGTGCCAATAATAGACATTACAGTATGTAAATTGAAACTAAAATATAGCTCATATTTATTATTCTGGTGTACATTCCACCAGACACTTCTACTGACGATGTTAAATTATTTTTTAAATTGTTATCTCAACTAAATTTTGATAATGATAACATTATTTTTGCTGGCGACTTTAACTGTCCATCAATTTCAAATTCTCTAGATAATTTTCTTACTAAAGCAACCTTTATTTCTAATTTTTGTACTTTTCTAGTCCTTCGACAATATAACACAATTAGAAATTCTTCAAATAATGTTTTAGATTTAATATATTCCAACGTTAGCTATCAAATTAATAGAGAAATATTTCCGCTTGTTTTGGAAGATTCTTATCATCCCGCTCTTAAATTTACTTTGCAATGCTCACCGACTATGGCTTCAATTAATAGTGATGTTTTTAAATTAAACTTTAAAAAAGGAAATTATTCAGAATTATATGAACATTTATGTGGCATTGATTGGGATATACTATTAAATTCCTCTGACGTTAATCTCGCTCGTTCTGAATTTTCTAATATTTTGAACTCTGCTCTTTTAAAGTTTATTCCAACTTATAAATTTAATAAAAATAAAAGAAAGTACCCGCCTTGGTATAATTCTGAAATAATACATTTAATTAAAGAAAAGAATACCATTAGAACTAAACTCAAATCTAACTCAATCTCCATGAGAGCTAATTTTCGACACATCCGAGCATTAATTAAACGTAAAATCAAATCTGCTTATAACTCATACATGTCCACCATTGAAAATCAAGTTAGTTCAAACCCAGGTCAGTGTTGGACGTACATAAACTCTAAGAGATCTAGTACATCCAGAATTCCTTCGACATTGATACATAATGATAATAAACTGGACAACCCTGAAAAGATTGTTAATGGTTTTCGTAATTTTTTTGAATCTGTTCATGTTTACCCATCTAAAAGTGTTCATTTATCTAATTTCAGCTATATTCCCAGTTTTTCCTTTTCCCTTGTTTCTGATAAAGTTGTTTATAATATTCTTAAGAAACTCCCTAATAAATTTTCTTCTGGTGATGACAATATACCTGCTTTTATTTTAAAAGATTGTGCTCCTATTCTTTGTTATCCGCTTCCAATTATTTTCAACTTATCTATTCAAACTTCTACCTTTCCTAATAAATTAAAAATAACATCAGTCTGCCCAATACCTAAATCAAGTGCCAATATTCTCAACATTAATAACTATCGACCTATAGCAATTTTATCACATATTGCTAAAGTTTTTGAACATGTGCTATATGACCAGATTTACATTCGTATTAAAGCATTTCTCTCTGATAATCAGCATGGATTCATTCCTAATCGCTCGACAGTGACTAATCTATTTGCTTTTACTCATAACATTGCTGAAGTTCTTGACTCCTCTAGTCAAATTGATGTCATATACACAGATATGTCGAAAGCTTTCGACAAAGTTAACCATAATCTTTTAATTTCTAAGTTGGATAGCTTTGGCTTATGCAATTCAACTACATCTCTAATGCCGTCTTACTTAAGTAAACGTGAATCGTATGTCACTTTCAATAATTTTAAATCTAGTTCTTATTTCCCTACGCCTGGTTCCTCAAGGATCAGTTTTAGGACCCTTGCTTTTTAACATATTTATTAACGACCTTTCCACAACATTGACCTGTCAACATCTTTTATATGCGGATGATCTCAAAATATATGCGTAAATCAACAATCATAATGATCGCTTGTATTTGCAGGACGAACTTGGTAAGGTCGTTACATGGTGTGAAGTAAATGGACTGACATTAAATATTAATAAGTGCAAACTAATCCTGTGAGGTTCATTTATTCAATCAATGCCACACTATAACTGAAAATGTTTCAACATTTAAAGATTTGGGTGTTCATTTTGACACGAAATTAACTTTTAAATATCACATTGGTGAAGTAATTAAGGGTTCATTAAGAGCTCTAGGTTTCATATATCGCAATACTATAAGTTTTAAAAATATAAATACCTTAATTACTTTATATAATGCTTATGTGAGGTCTAAGTTGAAATATCCTTCCTTAATTTGGTTTCCCCAAACCCAACAGCAGAAATACATGGTTGAGGACATTCAACGTAAATTTTTAAAATATTTATATTTTAGGAACTTTATCAAAGCATCCAACATATTTATATTTTAAGTCGGAAGGTTATTATCCTAATAGAGGGTTCGATCATGCAACGTTACTTAAAAAGTTTAACTTTCAATCTCTTGAATCCCGACGATACATATCGAGCATTGTTTTTGGGCACAAAATACTTCACGGTTATATTGATTCAGCTGAGATTTTACATAATATTAGGTTGCATGTTCCACCCTTTAGTAGTAGACAAAAGCCAACTTTTAAGAGTTTACCTCATAAAACCAATTATCGACTTAAGTCTCCAATAAACATTGTTTGTACTAACTGTAATCAGGTATCATCTTATTGTGATATATTTAATGACTCTCTCAGTTATGTCATTGCTAAATGTAATCATTCACTTTTAGTTAATATGTAACCATTTATTATTTTGGGTTTAAGTTATGCTAGTATGTAAATTTACTTTCTTCTTTATATATGTTAAAAAGGCCGCATATGGAAAGAGCTGACTAACACTTTCTTCAATGAGAAACTTACCTATTTAATCTTATATATTTATTTCATTGCCTAGTTATATTTTTATATACTTATCTTATTATCTATAAATACGTATTTTGTTGCTCTGAAGTTAAGATGAGATAGAAACAGTTTGAGCAGAAATAACAATGATATATGATTCGGAAACCTAATTTCAAAACGCTGCTATATGTTTGAGGATATCTTCATTTAAAAAAATATATGTTCAAAAAACACACTAAGAAATATATATTGGAGTAAGTATTCACATTTGGCTTTTCAGCTTCGATCCAGTTAATAATTAATTAAAATCTTAATTAAATTTTTGAAAAATTTATTACAGAGTCGTTTAAGGATAGGTAACCCAAGTCAGAAAGACTTTTATCAGTTATATTCTAAAGTTGCATGTTCAAACGTATTTATTACTTAAACTTTAATTTTAACCAATTTCAAATCGTTCAAACGATATCATTGACACATTATAATTCATGTTACCAACTGCATTAAATCAATTAAGGCCTACTCATAAAATTATTCTTTTCTCATGTTATATGTCCCAAAGCAACTACATTTTAGTACATTGATTTTTTAAATTTAAAAACTCCAATAATGTATATTTCTGTTCTGCTAATTTTGGACAAGTAAAACATTACTTGGAATTAATTTTTCTAAAACAATATTACTGATAAAACAGAACGAATGATTAAATTGTTATTCCAACAAATAATTTACATAAAAAATTAAATAAAACAATAGCTTTTCTCTAATAATAAATACAATATCTAATTTTAACAGCAAATTTTACGGTTGACAAAATAATGCGATAATTAAGTCGGAAACATGGACCAAATTGATTTTCAGTTCTTAAATTTACAAACATTTGCTTTCAACACGCACGCATGTGAGCTATAGGTAACAAATATAAGCCAAATATAAATACAACAGCCGTTTTGGAGACTCGAAATTGTGTCAGATGCGAAACACTAATACCGCTGACATCATCCAGTAAGTAAGTAAATTTTTAACGATGACCAATAGTAGATTAAATTATATGTATATATATAATATAGTACACAGTTAAAATTAAAATAAATAGAAATTATTAAAAACGAAAAATAAAAATAATATACAAGGTGCCCCGTTAATCTGGGGTAATGGACCATAGATTCCTGGGTTCAAAATATGATGATTTAACATAACTTATCAATTTGTCTTCAAATTTTCAAAAAAAAAATATTTCTTTTGTTTATAACAATTAAAGGCTTTATTTGATTTGAATGAAATGTATTATTAATAACTACCATAATATAATACATCATTTCAATTAACATGGCCATTAGTGATTGACAGGAAGTATAAAAAAACAGTTGTACCACCACATAAAAACTGAAATAACTGGTGTCTTCTACACCTCAGTGAAAAATTTTCCAAATAATCCTTCAACCAACATCATTTCCCGTTACTGCTTGCGCAGAAATCCTAACCTAATCCCAAAATACAAAACCCCTTCATTCACAATATTCGAATTAATCGCATCACATCATCCACCATCAGAAACACTGACGAGACATAAACAATATCGCCGGATTTAAATTTAAAGAAAAACACATTTATTTTTTTAATTAAGCAAACATTTTTATTTCAACATAAAGAAAAATAGTTCCGATCAAACGTGAAATACAGCATCAGGCAAATGGCCACCACAAAACCTCTTTTGTTGAAATTTTGAATAACGTTTTCGCATAAATGTGGCTGTATTTCACCAATAACGTGACGTACTTCCTCTTTAAAATGTTTAACTGTTTTAGGCTTATTCGCATAAACCTTTTCCTTCCCATAGCCCCAAAGAAAAAAGTTCATTGGTTAGATCGCACGATCGTGGTGGCCAATGTTGATCGCCAAATCGAGAAATGACTCAGCCTGGAAATTTAGTTTGCAGTAACACCGTTGTTTCACGTGCAGTGTGACAGGTCGCACCGTCTTGTTGGAAGAACATGTCCTCCACATCAATTACATCCAATTCGGGCCACAAAAACTCCGTTAACATTTCGCGATACCGCACACCATTAACAGTTTGCACATTTCCAGCCGCATTTTCAAAGAAATACGGCCCAATCACTTCGCCAGCCCAAAATGCGCACCAAACAGTTACTCCCGGTGGATGCATTAGTTTTTCGAGTATCACACAAGGATATTCAACACCCTAGTTTTGCTTATTTACGTCTCCGTCAAGTTGAAAATGTGCCTCATCTGAAAAACTGATTCTGCATTAATTTGATGATGTTCCAACACCCAATCAGAAAATCCACGGCGCTGCTCATAGTCCCTTGGCTTAATTTCTTGCACCAATTGAACCTTGTACACGTGCAAGTGCAGATCTTTCACCAAAATTCGTTGCATAGTGCTTATGAAAATGTTTAATCCTTGACCACGATGCCAAATGGAAGTTCCTGGATTCTCGGCCACAGATTCCCTTACTATGTATGTATGTATGCCTTCTGATCCATCAGCGTAAATTTGGTCTCAAACTTTTTAATTAAAAGTCTCACTGTCAATTCATTTGGCGCATTATTGTGACCGAAATCTTAACGTAATTGGCGAACTGTTTTCGCAAAACTTTTCAAAACGTTGTTCATTTGAATAATTTCTCATATTCTTAATCGCGCTCTGTACGTGAAAACGGCCAAAAAAAATCACCGTACAACTCGTACTAACAAAATGCGTTCTTGTTGGGACACCCTTTATAAAGACTGGCAAATCCCGGCCGAAAGACCGTTGGTCTATAGCCATTTAACAGAATAACTCACTAATATCATCTATCATTCTAGTATTATATTTATTATTAAAAATGTTGTGTACAGGGTGGGGCATTTACCTTGGCAAAGTGGAATATTTTCGAAAGAGAGCAAAATATGAACAAATGTTTGAAATAAATGTTTTTTGATATGATGGGGCAAAATTTAAGGTCACTGAGCATGGTTTTGCAACTTAGTTCTTTCAAGGTCATTTGAAGGTCAACTTGTTTTCTTAAATGGAAACATATATTTTTTTGATTTTTTCTATTTCTACGTTTGAAAGTTAAATTATCTAAATCATCTTTCTCTAAGATGTACTATTTCTATAGTTGATACTTGTTGAGCTACCTTCTTGATGGAACCAGAAATGTAATTTTGGCGAAGAAAAACACTTGTTATGTTCCATATTGTTACTTTTATTTTCAGTTTCCTCGCACGTGTTTCGATCATACCCGATCATTTTCAAAGGTTAAACAAATTAGTTAGGAAAACACTTGGTATGTTCGGGTATGATCGAGACACGTGCCAGGAAACTGAAAATAAACGTAACAATATGGAACATAACAAGTGTTTTTCTTCGCCAAAAGTACTATTTCTAGTTTTAATTTGCTCCCTCATATCAAAATCATTTATTTGAAACATTTTTTCATATTTTGCCCTGTTCAGAAAATATTCCACTTTGCCAAGATAAATGCCCCACCCTATTATATAGGTAGGCCTAGATAATTAAATTTATTGACAACCACAAAAGCTATATATAATACATTAATTATATTAATATTAATTGTGATGTTTTACTAAAATAAAATAAATTGTTTGAAATTTCACAAATGCAAAAACATTCATAATTTGAGAATGAAATGATTTAAAACTTTCTAACAAATTAGTTTAAATTGTAAGTTGTAAATTACAATTAACAGATTACAATAAATAATAAATGAAGATTTATTAAAAGGGGTTAAAAACATTAAAAAACAAAATTTAGTTAAAGGTTTTATTAAAATAGATATTAAACTGATACAGGATTAAATCAAATAAAGTTTAAAAAAAACGATTAAACATTTGTAACAGTCCAACATGAAAAATGAAAACGCTTTAAATATATAAAAAGTAATAATATGGTTATTAATAAAAATAGTTAATATTTAAGAAAAAAGGCCACAGAACAAAATTTAAACAGTTTTCAAAATACAAATGAAACAAAATGAACCTTTATAAATAAATATTTAGTAAATTTCAAAAAACAATCTTTTTATTTATAGTTAACTATAATTTTCTGCAAAAATTGCTATACAAACCAACATAAGGCTGTCTGCATGAGATGTGCTGCTTGTGTTTAGAAGTAATTTCAATTGTATTACAACATTATGATCAAGAAAAAAGTGTAAATGATACATTGAAGCTAAGCATTAGAATCCTGCGATTAATCAGTTTTAAATGCTCTGATTTGCTCAAAGGAAGAGTAGAGATTTATGTACAATACAAGAATATTATAATGAAGCTCTCAGGGAAACATTTTCGTAGTGAATTTGATTATGGTGCTCTGGAGAAGATAAAGAAGACATCTTGAGAGGAAAAATCTCACTTAATAAAAGGGAACAAAAAAAGGAACTGAAGTCATTTATAAATAAATCAGGATGTCCAAGGGGATAGTTTCTTCCTCGGCGTCATGGAAAAGGATGGGTTTCAGTGGAAAACCACTTTGTGATTGTGAACTCCGTCAGTGCTTCTTTCGCCCAAAATTTAAAGTATGTTTTTATTTAAATTGATTTATTGTATATGTAATTTTTAAGAAAATAATCCAAAGATAAATAAATAAATAATCTTTTTTTAGCAATATTGCTATCTAATATACATTATTCAAAATAATCAAACATAAAACACAAACACATAACTTAACTTATGAACACTTACAAATATATGTAAAAATTTATGATTGCACACAATCCCACTTAATGTATCTAAATTTGTACTTTTAATAAAAGTGATTTATATTTTATCTTGTCTAGGAGTATATTATATTCTGCTGTAGTTCTAAAAAACAATGTATTTTGTCCTTTTTACTTTCCCTATATACATAGTATATATAGGGGAAGTATTGTTTTCGTGATTTTTTTTGCAGAAACATCCGTTTTGTGGTTCCTTGAGTCCATTATACTGATTTCTGGAAAAAAATGTGTCTGTGTATGTGTCTGTCTGTCCGTGGGCTCTGTATCTCAAATACGAATGATCCGATGGAAATGAAACTTTTAACTTAAGGTTTTATCGTTCACATCTGGAACTAAAAGGCTTTTGACAAACATTTTTCTAAATATGAAAAATATTACATAACTATTCAAATAAAAGTTAAAGAAAATGAAGAACTGAACAAGTTTTATTAAAATATAATTTTCGTAAAATTTCAAATTTTTTACATTTTTGTTAATTGTAATAAACTATTGGAGTTACATGAAATTTATATAAGAAATAATTGTAGAGAATTCAAAAGTGAACAAATTATTAAGAATAGCCTTTTTGCGTAAACCTCATAGTTTTCGAGACAATATAGGGAAAGTATTATGATGGCCACCACCATTTATTGTGTTTTTGTGACCAAGAATTTTCCTGTATTTCTAGTATTATGTGTATGTAGATCATTCACATTAATAATATAATTATTGAAATAAACGGGTATCAGCCCTTTGCGGATCTTGTGCATGAATAACAGGGTCTTAAATTTAACAAATTTTACAATATCAGTCCAGTTTATTAAGCATTAAATTTATGCTGGTGTCACATTTTAGTATTGTCCTCATTCCTTTATTATGTAATATTTCTAGTCTTTGCAAATCTTCACCATTTGCCATATATAAAATTGTTCCAGAAAAATTAAAATGTGGTAATATTATTGTATTATAAATTGTTGTTTTGATAGTAGTACATCTATTTAGTAGACCAAGTTTTTTTGCATGTTGTTGGCATTTTATTGATTTAACATTCTCAATTGTAGTATTATCGAATTTAATGATATAATTTTCTGTATATATATTTTAGTGCTAATTATCATTACTGTTTTCTTATTTATTTTAATCTTGAGGGAGTTGGCGTCGATCCAATATTTTAGGTTTACTAAATCTTGATTTATTTTATGTGTTTTCTTGTAAAGTGGTCGATGTTGTATACAGGGTGTCCCATTAATGCGGGGAAATGGCTGGACAATAGATTCCTGGGGTCAAAATATGATGATTTAACACAACTTATCTATATCCAAAAATTTACGGTTAAGCCGGAATTTGTCTTCAAAGTTTCAAAATTTTTAAATTCTTTTGTTTATAACAATTGAACGCTTTATTCGATTTGAATAAAATTAATTATTAATAACTACCTTAGTATAATACATCATTTAAGTTATTATGGACATTAGTGATTAACAGGAAATATAGAAAACAGGAGTACAACCACTTAAAAACTAAAATATTTTTTTATTAGTGCATCCAATGAAAACTGAAAAAATACTGCTTAAAACATTTTTGTCTCTTACTAAAATTTGATGTCTTGTACGGTTTTCGCACAAAAAAATAAAATATATTTTTTTTATCTAGTAGAAACAAAATCTAGTTTTCCATCAAATCGAAAATATATGTTTTTCGTGGCCGTCTTTGTTTAAAAAATGAAAATTGTATAAAATAATAATTACTGAGTGTCTTTAAATCATTTATTGTTAACTTTATTATAGTTCATAAATATTCACATTTGCAGCAAGCAGATTTCTTGCTTGTATTAGGATTTTGCGAAGAAAATTGTTTAAAAAGTATTATATGTTGTTTTGGTTTATTGTATCAATTGATATTATTTAATTTTTATTCAATTGAATAAGTTGATTTACTTATTAATGAGTGCAAATCTGCATACTATATTCATATTTTATTTTTTTGTGCCAAAACCGTAAAAGATATCAAATATTATTAAGATACAAAAAAGTTTTAAAATTAATTGGCCTTTCAAGAAATATTTTTTTAGCTTTTATTGGATGCACCAATAAAAAAATATTCTAGTTTTTAAGTGGTGGTACTACTGTTTTTTATACTTCCGGTCAATCACTAATGACCATAATAATTGAAATGATGTATTATATTATGGTAGTTATTAATAATAAATTTCATTCAAATCGAATAAAGCGTTCAATTGCTATAAACAAAAGAAAGAAAATTTTTTGAAACTTTGAAGACAAATTCCGGCTTAACCATAAATTTTTGGATATAGATAAGTTGTGTTAAATCATCATATTTTGACCCCAGGAATATATGGTCCAGCCAGTTCCCCACATTAACGGGACACCCTGTATATTATAGTATCATCGGCCAATAAATGATACCTGCAATGTCTCAAATATTTGCCTATATCATTCACATACAACACAAAGAGGATACTTCCTTGTGGTACACCTATTTCAATTTGTAATGTTAGCGAAATGCTATCTTCAAGTTTTACATTTGGCGTTCTATCACTCAGATATCTGTAAAGCCAGTTTATAAATGTTCCATTAAGTCCAGTTTAATTTTTGTATCAATAGTCCCCTATCAACTGTTTCGAAAGCTCTTTTAAAGTACAGAAATACAATTCTTGCTATCTTTCCACCATCTAAATTCTCCTTCCATTCCCCAACTAAATATTGAAAAGATGTCTCGCAATTATATCCCCGCCGAAACCCTGATTAATAATATGTTAATATAATTTTTTAAGTATATGATGTACATTCTATCTCAAGTTTTTGTTAATATATGTTCCAAAATATTTTGTATGGTACCTCATTAATAATTAATTGTCCTTTTTAAGTGAAAATATCATTCTAGCCGTTTTTTCAACATTCATAACTTATTGTAAGAAAACCAATTTTTAGCTACTGTACGTACATAGTTGTCCTTCAGCAACAAATCATCGAAGTCATGATTAATGACGGATATCGGATTATCATCTGCAAATTGTATTATACTAATGCAGCAAGCATTAAATGCATATGGAAAATCATTTGCATATAATATAAAGAGTAAGGGTCGTCTCAAGTGTGACCCACCCGCTACTGGGTTAAGACATACTGTGCTTAAAAAAAAGTTAGGTCTGATAAATAGGACATAATCATTCTGCAGCTGGACGGTAAAAAGTTTTAGTAGTATAACTTTTTAATCGGTTTGCTATGAGAAACACAGTCGAATGCTTTCGACAAATTGATAAAGTTGGTTAATACATATGGTTTATTTTCTAGACCTCTCCAAATATCATCCACTATCTTAACTACCGCATGGACTGTGTTTTTTCCATGTCTAAAGTCAAATTGTTCTTTAGAAAACGAGTTATTGCTCTCGAGATAAGTTATCATTTGATTGTATAATACAAGTTCAAAGATTTTAGCTATGACAGGTTTGACAGATTATTACACAAGTATACACGGTTTTGGACCTAAGCATCCAAAAGTTGTTTTTTAAAGTAAATTGACGGAATCCAAATTAGAAACCCGTTTTTTAAAATCGGTTCTAGTTTTCGAAATATTCAGTAAATTCATTGTTTAACTACTTTTGACCATTAACGGCCATTTATTGTATTAAAAAGTAATCAGAAATGAACAGAGGTTGAACTGAGTCTTCTATACTGCTTGGGATCTGTTTCACGCATTAGGGTCCAACAATAGTCGCTCATCATGCCTGCGTCCCAAAATCCTTGGTATCGCCTTACGATTTTCGCTTTATCTTGATGTAGCCGCTCTCCTTGTTAGTCGCTCGTGTCGACCAAGTTTTGTGGGAAAAAATCAAGATCTAACTTGAAAATGTAACTTGAGAGACATTCGAGCACCAATCTTGTATTAATTTTGCAAAAAAAATGTTGATTACTTACTTCTAATTCGGTGAGTTGTGAACAACACTTTGAAATGATGCCCATGCTGTTGCTTCATCAGGCGTTAAACATTTTGTAAACTTTGCATCAACCATTAGTTTCGAATATCAGGTCTGACAAGTATTCCTTCTTTGATTTTTTGCATATGACAGTTTTGGAAACAACGTGATTAAGTACTGTAAAGCCGGTCCTTCGAGATTGAGTGCATTGACAAGTTCTTAATAAGGCCAAGTTTAATGCGAAGAGGTGGTAATAAAACGTCCTATTTACAAGTGGTACAGAGGACACGTTTGGTTGTCCTGGTTCATAATGGACACAACTCGGCCACACCTTTCCCACATAATGTTGATGGCAGCCGTGCAGTTGCTGCCCCACAGACAAAAAATAACAAAATTTCGTGAATCCAGATTGCATCCCAACCAATAGACCAATAACCTGCAATGAATATGTAAATCAATTAATATATATTTCAAAATTAAGTACAATAAATTTAATTCTCAACCGTTAGATCGCCACAAATTTTCCATTGATGCTCATTGTATTTGATCTTGATTGTACGCATTGTGTCGTAGCACTCCTTAGTTTGTGCTGCGTAAGCAATCGGGATGGATGTTTTTTTCCAATGTACTTAGGACCATCTATGAACAAACGCTATTCTTTTCAATCATATCATCATCATATCAAATAAACCTTTGATGTCATTGCAGAAACTCATATTCTTTTTTGAAGAACGGCAAAATCGCGTAATTTTTATTTTTATAAATAGTAGCTTGTGTTTTAGGGTCAAAATATTTCCATTCCTGCAACCGTGATGCAAGCAGCTCTGCTTTTTGTTTCGATAAATTCAAATTGCGAATCAAATCACTCAATTTGCTTTGCGATATTAAATGCTTTTCTTCGCCAGTGATGAAGACGAAGCTATTTTTTGGCATTTATACCGACGACATTCATCGAGCAAAAGTAGCAATCATCTCCATGATATTTCTGTTTTCTCCATAACGTTGGCACAGAAAATAAAAAGTATACATATTCATCAAGTGAGCACTTATACAGCTTTGTTCTGCACGAGTTACAAAACAAGTTCAGTACCCATGGCTTGTCAGTATTTACTAGAGCAAAACCAAAGTACTGCAAATACGCATGTTGAAGTGCATTTGTTATGATTTTTCCACGATTTGCGACCATATAACATCCACAAACGTAATGAAACACTTTAAATAGACTTTGCAAAGTTGTCTATGCATTTTCACACGTTCCGAAGCAAAATCACTGCACAAAAACAAGTTCAAAATGATGTTTAATGCAACGAGTCCAAAAGTTGACCCGAACTTGTAAACTTTATTCATTATGTCATTATGATATCCTTTTTTGAGTATAGGTAAACATTTAGTTATTTTAAGAGTACCTGTCTTTTATAGATTGAATAATGGGTGATAGGTTACATATATCCTGCGTCGCTTTGTTCTTAGTTTTATTGAGAGTATTTCGAACTTCCACAGGTGAAACTCAAAATATTCTATACAATGTCGCGTCGATAGTAGAGTGACACGCGCAGAATTTATGTTGGCTATATTGTTAGATATGGACTCTATCACTTTAATAAAATGAATGTTAAATATACAGGGGTCCGGCAGAGAAGTATGACGTTTTTGAAAAAATCATAACTTAAGAATAAGAATTTTCAATTAAATCAAAATTTTATTAGTTTAATAGGCGTTGGTTTGCCATTTAGTATTCATGTCAAAGAAAAGGTTAGGAAATATGTCGTCTAAGTTATCTCCGTTCTTTTCCATACACTTCTCGAGTCGAATTGAGAAGTTTTTCATGCATCCTTTCAACATGTTAGCCGAAATCTCTTGAATTTCTCGAGTGATAGCATTGGAAAGCTGATCAAAGGTCCGTAGTTTCTTTACAAATATGCCGGTTTTAAGATAACCCACAGAAAAAATCTCAGGTCGTAAGATCAGGCGATCGTGGGGGTCACTCGGTGTCCCCTCGTAGCGAAAAAATACTTCAAATATTATCATTACGCCTTGTTAACTCTGGAAGGAAAAATTCACTCAGCATGGTGACTTGCTTTCATAGCTGCCCTAACTCGAGCCACTGACACCTCTTTCTCCACCTCGAGGTACTCCAGGCTTTAACGATCCTCTAGTACAGAGGTTCTGCACCCATTTAAGGATGCTGTTTTACGTAAGAACATGATCATGCCTTCCAAGATTAAATTATATTCGAAATATGCGCTGTGTTGCAACCACAGAAGGCCTAGTTTCGTAAACAAATACGCGTTGCTCTAGAGGCCACGGTTTCAAAAGGTTGGGTGGTCGCATATCAACCATTTCGAAAACATTAGGATACCCCTGCTCTGAGTTATACGCGTTCCAAAAACATACTTCTCTGCAGGACCCTGTATTTGTGGGATTTTTTAGATAGGCTTCGCTGACTAGGCGTAATCTGTCCGCATATGCTTTAAATCTTTATTAAACTAGTGTACTTGTATTAAGAGTTCCCAATCGTGAATAGTTTTTTTCTGAGAAGGCTTTATTGTAAGGTCAACTAGTATGTTAATAAATTGTTTTATTTATCATTGCAGTCCATTAGATTTGTATATATAAACATAAAATTAACGTGCTCTAGTGAGTTGTTCAGTCTATATTATCTATAACTTTTATTTGAAAAATTTTATAATAGCTTTTTAAATAAAAATCAAGGAAAATAAAAAATGCCTCTGAGTAAATACCCACTTCCGGTTCACGCAATTTTTACCAAAAACTTTTTAGATCTTCCAATAAATTCCAATAAAGAAGAACAGCTTGACTTTAAAGTTTCAGTTCAAAATAAATAGCGGATAGACAGACACACACACGCGCATACACCTATACTAACACATACTGATTCACTTTCTTTTCTAAAAATTTGTTTTTCGAAATTTTTAAGATCAACAAATTATTTAATCGTGTCTCCTACTTAAAGTAACAGTATTATAATATTTGGTAGGAATTACTACTACTTAATATATTATAAGGTGAACTGATTTGTATAAAGGCCATAAATAAAATAATTGATTGACTTTATCAATGTATCAATATTTTTTAATATTTCAATAATGTTGAAGTTAAAAAGTAGATTCATTTTAAAATGTATTAAAGTAATTTAGAAAATTAGACTAATAATTTAAAAATATGAAAACATTTCGAAAATTAAAACAATAAGTCTTATTGAGACTGTTTTGTAGTCTTATTAAGCCTCACTGTTGTAGATTTATGGAATATTATGAATGTTTTCATATTTTTAAATTAATAGATTAATTTGATTAAGATTTAAACGATTCAGAATTGTAAATGCTGAGGTCTAAACGACCGGATTTTCGCCTTCGCCTACGTTGCATAATTTTAATGGAGCAAAACGTGGGTAGCAGATGTGTATGTGTGGTGCGTTATTCGGGCATAAAACTGGTAGCAAAGCAATTTCCCGCTTCAGAAAAAGAAATCTTAAATCCAAACAAACGTATATTACCCAATCAACGGATGTACACACAGAAAGGATTACAAGTCGTTACTTCATTCGTTTTCTAAATCTCGTTATGAAAAGTCAAGCCATTACGGTAACAAATAATCTGTACCATCAGAGGCGATAGAAAAAATAGATTAGAGTATGATAAAACATGCCTGTCAATTACTTTCCGTAGTTTGTTAATGAATTTAATGCATTATAAAAACCTTAGAACAATTTTCAAAGAAAATATGGAAAAAGCTATTCTCTTCACCCTAGTATTATATTTTATTTTAGCGATATACGTAGCATATTATTACTGCGCGCACAAATTGAAGGCAAATGTCGCCCTAAATCCGTCTTCACCTGAATGATGATAAAGGGGGACAGATAAAAGGGGTGAAAGTGGGAGATGCTTTGACCTATTACGTTTCACCTCCTTACTAAAAATAGTCCCATATTGTCGGTCGGGTCAGGGGAAAGAGATGTTAATTAATCAGGGGTTTGTCTGTAACGGGCGTCAGGAATCTCGAGCCCTCGACCAGGACCCAACCCATTTCTTTCGTTCCGAAGGATGCACCCTCACTATTCCTGATTAATGCCCGCCGGAACATGTCGAGTCATTACATCCAATCCGGAAATTCACCAATATAAAATAATCTATGGGATACACGGCTGAATAAGAATACTGCGAAAGACTTAAACGATATTTATTATGTCAGTGCTAACAGCGGAAATAATCGTACAAGATCAATTTTGAGATAATCAAGCATTTTAGTTGTTTAATTTATTTATTCTTGCACTAAAAAAACAAAATGTATATATAAAATTTATTAAAAAAAACCCTCTTGTTATAATTTAAAATAAAACATATATTAATTTGATAGTAAACATATTTTTGGCGTTCTGATAATATTGATAGTAATAAATGAAAAATATAATTGTTTTACAGTGATTCATTTTTAAAATATAAATAAATAGGTTCTTTTATAACTATGTTAATATCATAACAATTTATTTTTTCTCGTTTTCTTTTAATTACTTCTAGTTTGATAATGATCAGGTCTTGACTTACGAGTTTCGGTCCCTATATATACTATTAGAGTTAAATCAAAACTGCGTGGAGGTCATTTATGTCACCTCTTCTGGAATTTAATTTTCCAAGAAAAAATTCACGAACTCGCGGCAGAGACATTTTGGACATGTGTGACGTTGCTCCATCCTACTGAAGCCAAAGAACATGGTTAGGAAAGTTGTACAATTCAGGCACCAAGAAGTTGTCTACCGCTCCGAATTGATTGTAACTGCACGTCCTCTTTCATTTTCATCTCCAGTAGGGGTAGTTCTGCTTTTTCAGATTTCCATTAAGATAAAAACAAGCTTCATCCGAAACAAGATGTTAGTAATGCACTATTGCCTAGTTTAAGAAGTTAAGTCGTTGACGGCATCTTGGGTCTTTATTTCTTGTACCATTTGGAGTTCATAGGTTTTTATGCATAATAAGCTAAAATGACGATCTGGGCACATTTAAAGCACTTGCACTGATTAACACTCCACGTTCTCTGCCGTTCATAATGATCTTGGTCAGCCCGTTTTTGCTATTTCCAATTTTGTACCTTGGTATCTCATTTAAGTGGCGAAATATTACAGAATCTTCTAGAGCAATGGTCCCCAGCCTTTTTTGTACGTGGGCCACATTTGTTCTATGTATATATTGCGCGGGCCAAAATCCATGGATAGGTAAAATATTTTTATAAGACCATATTACTACAGGACATACATCATACATTTATCAAATATATTTTTTATTTTTATTATTAATAATTATAATTGCTATATAATTCATTGTTGGTCGGTGGCGAGCTTACGATAGCCTAACAGAAATATTAACAGATTTAACCTTTCATTAAATTTATTTTCCACTATTCATTGTTAATGACTAATTTGAAATCAGATGTTGTTTTTCGGATACCAATAATTGAATATTGGGGTTAAAATCTGATACGCTCATTCTTAGTACTGAGTGAAGATGATTATCTATCATACTTGAAAGCAGACACGGTTTGGCTCTCTTCAACAATGAGAAAGTTTGTTCGCATACGTATGTGTTGACAAATACAGTAATCATCTTCATTCCTAGTTTCCTTAAATTAGGATAATTCTCTGCATGTAGTTCTTCATAAAACGTCGATAAATCCTTTTCTTGAAAATTATCTTTCATGAATGTTTGACATTCTAACTCAATGAGTTCCAACTGTAATTCAATCGTTGCCGTGGAAACATCGATTGTTCATGAAAATCCGCAAATCTCTCGTCGAAATGGTTGCTAAGCAGTCTTAACAGTTCACAATTATTGATTATATTCTCTTTGGGAAGCAAACATTGATTTGTTCCTTTTTCAGTTTAGAACACGTTGAAAAATACACCAATATTTCCCGTTCAATTTGTTGTATGAATAGTTGTAATTTGGCTTAAAATATACATATACATGACAGATGAGTTTATTTTTCCCTTAAAGCTCAATATTAAGATCATTCAAATATTGCATCAAATCGCATAAAATTGCTAACTCCCAAAGCGCTAAATTCAGGAACTGGGTTTGATTTTTTAGTCATTAAAGCTTCAATCTCGTGTCTGAAGGCAGAAAGCTTTTGAGAACGTTGCCTTCCCCTACTCAACCAGCAGACTTCACTGTAGTACAATACGTCATCATATTCACACTCAATTTCCTTCAAAAATTCTGTGATTCAGAGCAGTGGCGTATTCAGGGGGGGGTAATTGGGTAATTACCCCCCCTAAGAATTATTTATTCGCTTATTTTGTTTATTCTTAAAAATTACTAATATTTCAAACAATCAAGTTAACTGTTGGTAATTCTAGTCAGCGATCTATGACAGTGCATTTTTCCATGTACACAAATTAAAATTATCTGCGCAAGCACCGTTAGAAAAGTGATGACTTCCTTTGCACGGGGGTTCCCCTTTCTAATAATACCCGACATATATTGATACTATTCGCCTCTTTGGTATCGTAAATCGTTACATTGTTTTACATTAAAAGAGCGCGATTCACATTTCTTAGTTTAATTTATAATATTTCTTGTCTTACTTGGTTTAAATGTAAAAGATAGAAACCGAAACTGTTTACACGTCGCATGTAAATCCTAAATTTTTAGTGATTGCTGATAAATTACCAATTTATTATAATTCGATCAATTATACATAAGGTATTTTTTTGATTTTAGGAATAATATATGCATTCTTTTAAATTAATTTATTCCTGATTTTTGTTGTAATTAAATTAGTAAATGAAAATTGATAATCTACGTTGGATTCATTTGTTCAGAAAATTAAAAAAAACACGATTTTTCAACAAATAAAGATCGATCTATGTCAACAGTCAATTTAAATCATCCATCTACATCTTCATTGACATTTAGCAGTAGAAATCTTCACTAGGTTGTTTCCATCATGAGAAAAAGAAGCATACAACATGTACATATAGTAATGTTGAAATTTACATTCATATAGTTAAATTTAGTAATGTTAAAGAAATTGAGAAATTTCGAATTTTAAATTGTAAAAGATACTTTTGTTTTACCCTATTCTGTACATAAAAAGGAGGAAGGATATTAAATATTACTTGTCTGGAAAACATTTTAGACAATTTAATTGGTTAATCTTTTCTAATCATTTAAAGAGATTCTTTTGCAAATATTGCTTCTTTTTTACAAAATTTGGTGGGTTGCACCAACAAGTGCCATTGCAAAAATAAGTATCTCAGACAGTATCTCAATATTCTAAATTATCAGGTAAAAATGTTGTGTTATAAAAATATTACCATAAAATTTGTTTTATAAATTCACGAGATATAAGAAATAAATTAAATATGGAAAGACTTCGACAAATTGAAGAAAATAGACATAGATTAAAACCAATAATCAAAAGTATGGTATTTAGGGGAAACAAAATATTCCCTTACGAGATCATCGTGCTGCTGGTTCTCTCTTAAATACAAAATCTATTACAAACGAGGGCATTTTTTGTGAAATTCTACATTTCGAATTGCATCTGGTGACAACTTTAAAAAATCATTTGGAAAACCATTAAACATATTTCACAAATGTCTCTTGAAATACAGTGACTTTGAGTAAATAGAATAAATAAAATGAATCTTGCTCTAATAACTTTATAAATAACACTATTGATGTTTTATCCAACAATGGGAAAATACTGCCACATCTTTTAAACAATTTATAATGATGCAGTCAATATTTTAAACGAATTACAAATTTAAATGACAAAACCGCGAATTACCAAATGCCAGAGGAATAGACCAAACCTGGATAAACCTATTATAGCAGATTATTTTTATTTATCTTTTTCCCTTTTATCCATTATGGGTGTCAGACTTATTTTCTACAATATGTCTCAGTTAATTTCTTTTACACTTCTTTACCACTGTTGCGCAGCTTGTGCTATTTTATTATTTCTTTCCATTCTATTCCTTTTCTTTCCGCTGCTTGATGCTTGATGTACTTGCTCGTTCCAACCCTTCCTTGGTCTTCCTAATTCCCTCTATCTTTCTTAGGTATCTCATTTCCATTGCATTGGTTTTTTTGTTATTACTCTCTGTGGTTACTCACGATTCACTACTATAGTCCATCCGTTGGATCTTCCGTCCTACGTCACAAACTATCGCTTCAAAAAACGACGAAAGTTTTACAGTGCGTTCTTTTTCTAACTCATTTGGTTTACTTTATCAGACTGAATGTTTTTGTGTCGTTTCTCGAAGCGATATTTTGTGACGTAGGACGGAACATCCAACGGATAGACTATATATAGCAGTTAATGTCTTTTATATACTTCTGTTTTTATTGTTTTTGCAATCTCTTTTTTCTCTAAGAATGTTTTCTTTCTTGTATTGTAGATCATTCCTGCTTTGCCTAGTTTTTCATCTTTTTCTGATTCTATCTTCCCTGTTTCCTCTATTGTTGATCCCAGGTATTTAACCCTATTTTGTTATTGCTCTCTTTTGATGATATTATATTTATCTTTTCCAGCTCTTTTTTGAATATTTCCAGGTTTTCTTCTGAATCTGCTATTAATGTTATGTCGTCGGCAAACATTAATACATATTTGCATTTTTAATAGTTTTTAATATTTCTATACCCTATCTTTGTGCTTTCGGCTCTTTGTTTGCTATTTCTTATTGCTTCGTCATTAAGTGATGCAAATAGTAACGGGGTTAATATACATCCTTGTCTCAGTCCTGTTTTGGTCTTGAAATCCTCTGATTATTTATTTCCTATTCTTACTTTATTTTTGTTATTTCTTTATTATATTTATATTGCTTTTTTTATCCTTCTTGTCTCGAGTATATGCCATATGTCCTCTCTTCTTACCCTGTAATACGCTTTTTTAGGTTGATGAAGCATATGTGTAAATCTTTTCCCTTTTTAATCATCTTTTCTGTTAATTGTCTCATTATGTATATTAAATCTTGCTTGCTTATATTTTTCTGAATCCGTGTTGTTCTTCTCCCAGCTGTTGATCTAATTTTCCTCTTATTCTTGCTTCTATTAACCTAGTCAAAATTTTCCCTGGTTTGATTGTGAGTGTATAATATAATACCTCTGTAGTTATCATATATTTTTGTGTCTCCTTTTTGAGTATGGATATTATAATTCCCTTGTTCCATTCCTCGGGTATCTTGTGATTTTTGATAATGTCATTTACTATTTCCAAGAATTCTTCCTTCCCCTTTCCCCATATATTTCATTATTTCGGCTGTGATGTCATCTATACCTGGAGATTTTCCTAGTTTTATTTTTTTTATTGCTGCCTCCAGTTCTTCGTTTCTTATTTCGTTGATTCCTCCATTTGTTTCACCTTCTATATCTCCGTGCTGGTCTGTTTTGGTTATTTCATTAAATAATTCTTTCCATCTTTCTAATATCTTCTTTTCTTCTGTTATTATACTTACGTTTTTATCTTTTATACTTGGCTGGGTTAATGTATTTTAATTGCTCATTTGTTTAATAGTGCTGTTAAACATCTTTTTGTTTTCTGTGAACGTTTCTTTCAGTTTCTTAACGAACTGCTCCCAGGATTGCTTTTTTGCTATCTTGAATTTTTGTTCCACATTTTTATTTGCTATTATATATCTTCTATAATCTTATTCTTTCCTTGTTTCCTTGTTTAAGTTTTCCAATTCTCTTCTTTTGTTTTTACAAATTGTTTTACCTCTTCTGACTATCACCTGTTTTTCTTCCTCTGTTTGTTTGATATAGTGATTGTTTCACATCTTTCTTGGGCTGCTTCACTTATGATTTCTTTGATCTTTTTCTTTTCTCCTTCTATTTTGTCTTTTTCTCTATTTTTGATTGGTATTCATTCCTAGTTTCTTTCTTTTCAATTTTTGGCTTTATTTGTTTTTTTATTATTGTTTTCGACTTCGTATACTTCAAGTTTTCAGCTTCTGTGTTAATTTATATTTTTACAAAGTAGTGGTCGCTCCCTATTTCAGCTTGTCTTATTACTTTAACATCTTTCACCTTTTCCATTCTTCTGCGTCTATTAAGGAGTAGTCTTTTATTTCTCTTTTCTTGGTCTAACTTCTCTAGTGTGTTTATGTATGTATTTGAATTTTGTGTTTGTCACAATGAGGTTGTTTGCTATACATAATTCTATAATTGTTTTTCCATTTTCGTTTCTGTTCTCATCTCCATACTTTCCCCTGTATATTTTTTGCTCTCTCTCTTCTTTTAGTTCTTTGTCATTTCTCTCATGGAGTCTTTAAACATGCTCTTTAATTCCTCCATTATCACATCGTTCTTAGATATATTTAGATTTTCCTTCTCCGTGAGTTTTTTTTTCTGTTTTCATCTTCCTTTGTTTTATTTTTGTATCCTGTTGTTATGACAACGTTTTGTTTCACTGCGTCGTTTTTCTATCTTTTTCTATTCTCCATTGCTCATTTGGAATCCTTGGAATCCATAATTAGGGCTGTCGATATCTATTTTTCCTTGTGTACTCATTTGTTTCTGTATTTCCCACTTCCTTTTAGTTTTATATATTTTAACACTACTTATTTACTTTTTTATGGACTTTTGCATGTACGTGGTTCGCTGTTTTAAGTTCCTCTGAACTGAACAGAGGACTATTATCGAATTAATATATATATATTTACCTCTCTTGAATAATATTATTACAGATCTGCAATACAGATTTAATAAAGACACGATGAATTTGTTCAAATTTAACACAACAATACCTAGTGTTTTATTGATAACAAACTGGCGAAGATTTAGATGTCACTTCAAAATCTGTTGCAACATATTTAAATAAAATTTTACCTGAAAACGTAACATGTGCAATAGCAATTAAGTCTGAATTGGCATTTTGGAAATTACATTGGCAAAAGAAAAAGAAAATCAAAGAACAATTACCAGAAAATGCTTTAGATGTATACAGAAAATATGACCCGAATATTTACTGAACATAAAAATAATTTTACAAATATTATGTACTCTTCCTGTTAGCGTTGCTTCTGCAGAAAGAAGTTTTTCTGCACTGAAAAGATTCAAATGGTGGCTGCGGGCCACTATGTCTCAAAAAAGTCTAACCGAGTTAGCTGTATTAGATATTCATTGATATATGGATATTAATATTGACAATATTATTAAAAAGCAAAGAAAATCGTTTTTTTAATAAATTTAGTTACAAAAATCTGTTTCAAATTTTACAAAATATATTATTATGATTTTATATGTGCTATATTTATTTCGCGTGTGATATTATTTTGTTTATATTTAAAAATAATAGAATTATATTTTATTTATTTATGGAATAAAAAAATATTTTCATTTTTTCAAATTACCCCCCCTAAGCCAGTTGACTGGAAACGCCCTTGATTCAGAGCGCGAGACCTGATGAAGTTCCCCGATTTTACAACAACCGTCATAGCATGTTCCAAATTTAGCTGTTATGCACAGAGTTGTTGCTGGTGTATTATGCAATGGAACGCCATTGGTGGACAATTGTTAGAATCCGCGACCTTTTGCCGAAGACGGGCAACTAATCCGTTGTGCCGTCCTATCATACTTCTTGCACCATCAGTAGTTACTTCTACAATTTTTTCCAGCTAAGCTCAAGGTCATCAATGACTTCCCAGACTTGTTTGAACAAATTTTTACTTGTAGTTGTTCCATGCCTTGCTTTTCATTGCAGCTAGCTCTTCAGTTATTTCAAACCTGCTGGAAACTCCTCGTATAAACACTGATAATTGGGCAGTATAGTATCACTCATGTCTGTCGATTAATCACCCTCAATCGAAAACATTTCAAATTGTTTTACTTTTGCTTTCAGTTGCAGCAGAAGATCTTTCCCCAAATCTTCAACACGCCTCGTAATAGTCATTCGCGATAAGATTACAGTTTCAAATGCGCTTTTCTTTTCTGGACACAGTTCCTCTACTACAGCTAAAATGCACCTTTTCACACATTCTCCTTCAGAAAAAGTTTTCGCTTCCTCACCCAACATATGTGCTACCCGGAAACTTGCTCGAACGGCGGCTTCGGTATCGTTTTTACTCTGGCTGAACAGTTTTGCCAATCCACCAATTTCTTCACGCAGTGAAGAAATTTTTGGCACGCACCAACATACAAATCGTACTTTAATTTGTGTTTGGTTTCGTAATGTCTCAATATTATGCTCCTTAATTGCGGATATTGTCTCCATACATATGAGGCACAAAGGTTTCTCGTTATGTTGAACAAAAAATATAAATTTGTCCATTTTTCTTCAAAATTCTGTACTCGGAATCAATCTTTCTCTTTTTTTCCTGCCATATTTTAGGGTTAAATCCGGATTAACTATAAAATCATTCGGCTTTGGCGCGAGGCGCTAGCGACCAACCGACGGGCCGGATGCGGCCCGCAGGCCCAAAGTTGGGCAACTCTGTTCTAAAGCCAGACTACCGATTGACATAATCCCGCGCACCTAAGATTCGTTGCTAAACAATTCAAAGCGTAATTCATCCAATTTGCCATTGTTTTGATCGACTTGTGACACAGAAAAGTGTCCTGGAGAAACAGCATGTTTTTCTTTTGCATGTGGGACCGTTTTTTCTTGAATTCTGAACTCAATCGATCCAATAATTCCATGTAATTATTCACTATTGATAATTTTGCTCTTCTGAAGATAATCGATGAACAAAATTTCATACCATCCGTTCCCTAATCTTGCCAGACGATTTTTGAGTTTTTGATCACTTTGGACGACATTTACCGGCTGCTGTCCACTCAGCTGACGATGTTTTTGATTCAGGCGTGTAGTGTTGGATCCATTTCACTTGAACAACTCCAAAAAGTGCTTTGAATCGTCGACGCGTTGTTGTTTCTGGTCTTGTATGGGCAATCGCGGCACTCACTTCGAAAGCCACTTGCGCATGACTACATTTTCAGTTTAAATTGTAAAGACACTAACTTCTGATATATATATAAGGTGTCAGCTATCTCACTGAACTTCATGTTGCGGTCTTTTAAAACTCTTTCGTGGACATTTTTTATGTTTTCCGGAACAACTGCCGATTTTGGATGACCCAAGAGTTCAGCATCACCAGTGCTTGTCAATAATAGTTGATTATTATTATTAGAGTCCCCATAATGCGTATCAAGCCACTGTTTGGCTCCAATAGTATTTTTCTCCATCAAAAAACAGTATTTAATGAACACACAAAATTTCTTTCTATCCATTGTCTTGAAAATTACAAAACCGAAATATCTAAAATGATCTTTGAACTAACGGTTAGACTATATGAAGGTTAGTACTACTCGGAAATAACATGGGCCTGTCAACGATGTTTCCATATGTGTCAGACCGGGGACTTATTGAGTGATGTGTTATGCCGATGAGATAAATGATTTTTTTAACTTGATACATGCTGTTAACAATCATTACGATGAAGTAATACAATTTTACAAAAATAATGGATTCACAGATAATAATGATTTTTTATTTAATTTAGTAAAATAAAAAGTTGAAAATCATCAATAGTTTACTATTATTATTATATTAAGAGATAATGGATTTTCAAAATATAAGTGCCTCAACAATCAACGAGATCAAATGATTTTTAAGTTTAAATTCAGTCAGTGGTGATATTCATAAAATAATTTTGGGTATAAAACTAAAGTTTTTGTGTTGCCCTCTTTTACCACCACATATTTGCCATATAATAAACTATGTTTTATATAACAATATATTACCGGATAGTTGGGAAAAGGCAAAAAAGTATTATCTAAAATTTTCGAAAAAACTGATAGGCAGTTAAGACAGTTTAGTCATGAAAGTAATATTATACCTGAGAATCAATCTGAATTCAGGTCCAATAGAAGTTGTACTACGGCATTATTATTTATTACGGATGAAATTATCTGCCATCAATGCTAACAAAATTACTACGTAGAACCTACTAACTTACATTAAAGCTTTTGATATGATTATTGAAAATATAAGACTGGCCCCTAATGCTATAGATTTCTTGTTCATATATTTATCCAATGAACCCAATATGCCAAAGTTGACAATACAATATCAGCTCAAAATATGTTACTAAAGGTATGCCGCAAGGTTCCATACTTGGACCGCTAATTTTTATAATTTATACCTCAAATTTTACTAAGCACACAAAAACATATACGTTAAAAATGTTTGCTTACAACTATTACACTTATTTTTACTCATGCAGCATCTTAATTGAGAATATTAATAAAGATTTCGATGCTTTTTTACTAATAATAATAATATTTATTCGTGCATGAAACAAGTTTTACACAAATCAGCCAGAAAAAATGCGCTATAAAGTACTTAGTATACTACAGATAGATACAAAATAATATACATATATTTGACATCTATAACTTAAAATATATTTTATGTATTATTCATGTGTTCGTGAAGCTTAATTTTATAAAAATCCAACTAATTTAGAGAATGATATTTATCAACACCTTGAAAGCGATATTAAAACAGTGTATATAAATAAATAAGTAAATAAATAAATAAATAGATGAATAAATAAATAAATAAATGAACAAATAATTTAAAATTCAGGTGGAAGATAAAATATAAATAATATCACAGAATGAAATAAAATTGAAAACTATTAAAATTAGCTCAGTAATTGGCCTTAACAACACCTAAGTGATCTGATATTGCCGTATTTAAAATTTCTACACTCAAATATTCTTTATGAGTATTGGTGAATAAATTATTATATTGTGTGAGACCATAACTTCTTAAATAATAATAATAATTTAATAAACTATATTCCTACTAAAATATATAAACACAGTACATATACTTAAAATAGGAATTAGCGTCAACAAAAAACACATAGAAAAAACAAATCGGTAAATTAAACTGTATTATACAATGTTTGAACTAAAAAATTCTTCAAGACTATACGGTTCCAATTTTAGTAAGACTTCAATCATTTTCTTTTTGAAACTATTTAAATTGTTTTCCAATTTAAGTTCTTGTGACAAGTGATTGTAAAATTTCATACACCTTTACTGTGCAGCTTTTTCCGTAAATGCAATTTATGAGTTGGATATACAAAATTATTTTTATAACGTGTGTTATGATCATGCAACTGTCTTTTCGAAGAAAATAGGTGTTTCTGTTTCCAAACAAATAGTACACATTTAAGGATATATATCGCATAGATGGTTAATATTCTATTTGTTGAAAATAGTGTTCTACACGAGAAAACAGGTTTTAGACCTAACATAACTCTTAAGGTTCTCTTTTGTACAATAAAGATCTTATTTATCTGTGGAGAACTGCCCCAATGAATTATTCCAAACCTAATTAAACTTTCAAAGTTAGCGTGATAAGACAATTTTAAAATTGACAGATCAACACTCTCCTTTAATGTGCGAATCATAAAACTTGTTTTACTTAATTTTTTTGAGATGTGTATTATATGATCGTTCCATTTTAATTTATCATCAATATTTATACCTAGGAATTTTGCTGATTTTGTTAATTCTAATTTGAATTGGCCAAGATTTATTATAGATGGTGTAACAATGTTTTCACTCTTTTTAAATAGTATACAATGTGTTTTGTTTTTATTTACAATTTTCGAACCAACCAAATATCGATCTTAAAGCTTCTTCGCCGTTTTGACACAATTCTAAAGAGTCCACTAAATATTTTTCACGATCATCATTTGTATTGAAGTGAATATTAAAGTCCCCGCCAATACTAGATGACAATTTTGATAATTTATCTTATCCAATTATTTCCGATTATCATGTATTTGGTTTTTTGTTCGTTTATTGACATTCTCATTTTCTTTACCTCATAGACTAATTCCTTCAAGATGTTTTTCATTTGTACTCTTTGTTTTGTAATTATGACTATATCATCTGCGTAAGCAATTATTTGGCTCCCTTTCGTTCTGTCTATCTTGTGTCTATCTTTATCATTACGTATTCAAATCCGATGTTAAATAAGGTAGCTGAGAGTTGCCTTAATCCATTATTTATTATGAACTCATTGGTTTCCCATGTTTCATTTGTACTAAAGCTTTTGGGTTATTTATTGTCATTTTTATTAAATTTATTATTTTTTAAGGGATTTTAAATTAAACTCTTCTTTGATTAAGTGTGCTATGTCCATTGCGTCAAAGGCTTGCTTAAAATCTATAAATAGTAATTCTGTATCAACTTTCTGTTCTCGCAATTTTTCTATTATATGTTTTACTATATAAATTGCTCCACAGTCGATTTGCCTTGTACGAAACCGTATTGATATTCTCCGACAATGTTCTTTGCGTATTCATTCAGTCTGTTTTGAATCATTGTTGTTAACATTTTGTATGTTGTACATGGTAGTGTGATTCCTCGATAATTTTTACATTGGCTTCTGTCGCCTTTTTATGTATTGGTACTATAGTTCCTTTGTTCCATTCGTCCGGCATAGTCTCAGTTTTCCATGTTTCTATATTTAAATTTCATATTTGTTCATTTACAAGTTCACCGCCATACTTTATCATTTCTGCATTAATGTTGCCTTCTCCAGGTGCCTTTCCATTTTTATATTTTCTAATTATTTCTTTTATTTCCTCCATTGTCGGTTCTCCTACCATATTAAAGTATTTGTCTGATTCCTTGATTTCTTATATTTGTGTAGTACTGTTTGTAGTTGTCGATAATTCTTTAAAGTGCTCCTTCCATATAAGTTTCTCTTCTTCTTCGTGTCCAGCAATTTTTCCTTCCTTATTTCTCATTCCCAATGTTTTCACTTGTTTTGTTTTCATTCATTATTTATTTGTTTGTAAAACATTTTAGAGTTATGGTTTTTGTATTAATATTTTATATTTTCCATCTTTCTTTGTATCCATATGTGTTTTGCGTGTCGTATAGCTTCGTTGCATTCTTTTCTTATCTTAGCGTATTTTATTTTTGCATCTTGGTCGTTGAGCTTTAACCATTTTCGTCTGAATTTAGTTTTGTCTTCTATAAGTGCACTACATTAATTGTTTCACTATCTATTTTGTATCGGTTTTTTATGGTTCCTATTTTTTGTTTTCGCGGCTTCAGTTAATGCTGTTTTGATTTTTGTTCATTTCGTGTTTACGTCTTCTGTTATTAGTGATATGTTTTCTCCTATTTTATGTTCTGCAATGTTTCTATTTTCTTTCCTTGCTTCCATATTATGTAGTTTTTACGTGTCCCATTTTGTTTGTCTATCGTTGTTGTTCTGTTTTGATATTATTTGTTCAAGTGTTGCTCCTACCATGAAGTGGTCTGTGTCTGCATCTGCCCCTCTATACGACCTCGCGTCTAATATGCTGGTTTCTCTTACTTTTCTTATGAATATATGATCGATTTGGTTTCCGTAATGCTGTCCAGGTGACATCCACGTTATTTTATGTTTTCTTCCGTATTGAAAGTTTGTGCTGACAATTTTCCTGCTGTGACTGCAAGGTTGCATAATCTTTGACCATTATCGCTTGTATTATCATGTATCGTGTTCTTCCAAGCAACTGCTCTTACATAATCTTCCTTTCCTTTTTGAGCGTTAAAGTCTCCCATCATTATTAGTGTGTCTTGTTTAGGTATGGTTGCGTGAATATTTTCGATTTCTTCGTATAGTTCGTCTTTTTGTTTTTCTTCCATCACTTCCGTTGGTGCGTACACGTTTAATATGGATATATTGAATGGTTCTACTTTTAATCTGAGGTGAACTACTCTGCCAATTATCGACCTAAAGTCTATTACATTGTCCCATATTTTCTAGTGATGACAAAAGCTGCTCCATTTCTGCCTTGTTGTTTGTTCCCTGAATAGAATATTGTGTACTGTTTCTTATTAATTTGTCCATTACCTTTCCATCTTACTTCTTGGAGGGCTGCTACTTCTATCTTATAATTAAATAGCTGACTTGATATTTCTTCCATTTTTCCATCCCTCAGTAAAGTTTTTATATTCCAGGAACATATTCTCATTGTGTTCCTTGTTTCTTGTTACCTTTATTCTTTGCATTTTTGTCATAGGATTTATTCTGTGCCTCTCCAATACTTATTAAGTAATTAGAATTATGAAATCCTTAAAATTTTATTTTAAAAATAGTCATTTAAATTATTCAATCAAAGTGTTCGCCGTTGCTTTCTTTAACTACAAGCCATCTTTTAGGTACCTGATAAATTACATATATATTCATTAATCATTTTCGGATCTCATCCACTGATGGAGCAATGTTTGGCGAATATGCCGGTTGCTGCAAGACGTCCCAATCAAGACACATTATTATGTCTTTTGTATTGGGAGCCTAGAAGAAGGCCTGGCGTTGTCATGTAACAATTTCACTGGACGTTCTCCTTTGCCAGTATACGGCCGTTTTCATTCAAATTCTTTACTCAAGCGGATTAATTAACTTTGGTAGCAGTCCACAGTAACCTTTTAATTCGCCTTCAACAGCTCATAATAAAGCACGCTCTTCATACCCAACAAAATGCATTCTTCTCGAAACAATTGAGTTTTGCGACCAATTGCCAATTGACAATCTAAAATGTTCACATAGTTTACTAAGTGTTTTGATTGTGTGCATGCTTTATGAACATAACAATCTGTTATTGGAATATTTATTCCGTTGATTGTAAATATATAATAAATAAATACATTGTGATGATTCACCAAGATTTAACCATTCTACGTTTCAAATTGTCATAGAGCATCAACTTCTCATCGTCCGTAACCATTTATCACAATAAAGACGTTTGACGCCGTTTATTTAGTAGAGAAAAACACGCTGTCACTTGTTCATTCTTTATGGTTTCAATGGGCTCATGCAGAACCATTCTTCTTTCCATCTTTCCATCAGCTTAGTTACTGCTATCTGTTCCGCAAGTTTTTTCTGCCTTTTCAGCACTATTTCCTTGTTAGGATTCGTAAAAAATTCAATGTCGGATATGCACCTTATCTGTTGCCATTTTCAACATCTATGTCTTGGCGAAAACATAATCAGATGAAAAACACATCCATAAAGTAAACACCTAACCAAAATTTTCTAAAATAACATTTCTTCCATACATACGAGATACCACCTACAAAATCTCCATAATATTAAAACAATTTTTACCATTTCGCATAAAATCAGACAATTTCGTATCTCCAAAGATAAAATTCTATCTGGTGATGTTAACGTCTGCCTGTACTGAGATACGAACATATAAGAGCCATCAAGAAAGAACTTTTTTCTTCATTTCTTGCCGAATATTCAAGGATAATAGAACCACTTCAATCGCGGTATTAGACCATTTTACAAAGGGAATAATATTTTTTTTTTATCACCTATTATCTATGCACCCAAAATTAACGAAATCATTACCGACAGTTCAACCACTTCAACGCGCCACTAAAGGACATCATTTAACATTATATAACATCTACAAATAGAATGCAACCGTAGTTCCTCAACAATCGCCACCTAAAGACGAAACGTAGTAAAAGATTTTTGCAGAACCATTAAAACATTTCCAAAATTAAAGCCGACTTGTAAACATGTATAAAACAACCTTTTGCGAAACAATATTTAGGATGTAAAGGATAAAACAAATAATTCTCTCTAAAAAATTTATCATATTTTACATTTAAACATAATAATATTACTTTTTACAGGCGTCCCCACGAGTGCGGACCTCGAGAACAACTCGAACACAAAAAAGTACACAGTAAACGACAATAGGAGAGGAAAGGTTGTGATATCGAAACTCCTGTGCCTCTTTCTGGTCATGGGAGCATTTCTTTTGGCTGTTGTGGCGGCTCTCGCCGTTTATATCTTCGTCCCAGGGTGCATAGAAGCAGCCCCGGAAGCCTTCACTAGTTTGGTAGATAGTCAACATGCCAAAAAGGATTACAACAGCAGATTGCCAAAACATCTTCAACCTATACGATACACGTAAGAAAATCGTTAATATATTTGTTTATATTATTGGTTTTTATAATTTCTTTCTATATATATAGAACTCTATAGTAGATAAAAATTAAGCATTGCTACGAAAATAAAATAAATGATTTTAACAGTTTCTTTTTAATAATTTACAGTTTAGATATAATGCCATTCCTAGAAGAAGGAAATTTCACCACACACGGTTTTGTCAGCATAGAACTCGTAGCGAAAGAAATGACTGATAAAATTATCATTAACGCTAACGATTTAGAAATAGACGCAAATTCCGTAAGGGTGAGATATTTAAAGGGAGAACTGTTTATTAGAATCGTTGACCAAACTCTGAACAAAGAAGCACAAATTTATACCATCATTCTGGAAAGAAAATTAGAAAAAGATATCGAGTATAAATTGGACATAAAATTCGTTGGACACTTGAATGATTTAATGCAAGGGTTTTATAGGAGTAGTTATGTTGATTCTGCCACGAATAAAATTAGGTAAATAAGATATTTTTTTCAATTAGTTAAAATAATAATATTTAATATTCTGCACCTTTATGAATACATTTAATTTAGATGGATGGCCAGCACACAGTTCTCTCCAACAGATGCAAGAAGAGCTTTTCCTTGTTTCGATGAACCATCGTTCAAAGCCAAATTTTCAATAAGCATCGGCAGACCTGCTAATATGTCTAGTCTTTCCAATATGCCAAAGAAAAATACTGTAAAGAGGTATGGTAAAGGCCACACACAATATCCATAAATAAATAATGTTTTTATTTAACAGTACCGAAATGGATGATTGGTATTGGGATAGCTACCAAGAAACCCCACCAATGTCTTCTTACCTGGTTGCTTTTATCGTGAGCGATCTTCAACCGTACGAATTTAACACATCGGGCAGAATGTTTACAATTTGGACGCGCAAAGACGCGATTAATCAAGCGGTTTACAGTTCCAACATAGCGCCCAGAATTCTCAAATATTTAGAAGACTACTTCACTATTCCGTATCCCCTGCCTAAAATTGATTTGGTTGCGGTGCCCGATTTTGGTTTCAACGCGATGGAGAACTGGGGTTTAATTACTTTTAGAGAAACGGCGCTCTTATTGGATAGTAAAATCGCCACCATCGATAACAAGCGAAGTATGGCTTTAACAATGGCCCACGAATTGTCACATCAATGGTTCGGAAATTTGGCTACGCCGAAGTGGTGGGACGATTTGTGGCTTAAAGAGGGTTTCGCTTCCTACTTTGAATACATTGGTGTTAATCAGGTAATTAATAATAATAGTCAATGCTTTAAATAATATTGCCCACAACAAATAATATCTTCAATGCTATTTACCAAACAGTGTTCTTGATATTTTGGTCATTGAGAACTGCACCATTGATTTACAAATTGTAACTTAACTAAATTATTTCATTTATTTTTAGTTTCATGTATTAATGTTAGTATGTAAGGTGTATTGGAAGATCAGGGTGTACCTTGGTACACATCTGAATTACATCTCTTTTTTTGTAACAGAATGTGTCTTACTTTTATGTTTGTTTGCATTAATCTATATTTGGAAATTTGTATTCTGTTGTAAAGAAAATAAAAATTATTATTATTATATAAGATTAGACTTAATATTTACAAATTAACAACTAAGTTTTTTTCTAAGTATTATTAATATGGTCTTTAAGTGTTGTTTTGTTAATTTTAATATAAACATAATTAATTATAATATTGTAAGAAGTTAGGTTATTATATTTATATCTTTCTCACTTATATAAAATTTATACTACTATATTATTTTAAGTTAATTGCACATTATTATTAGGTCATTAACATAATGTTTTATCCTAGAATCAAAAAAGTACCTTAAATGTTCTGTTAACAAATAAAAACATCAAATAACACTGTTTAAACCAAAATAATCAATTAATTATTTATAGGTGGAACCGACATGGAACATTACAGAAGAATTTGCGTGTTCTGAAATAAGAGACGCTTTTGAAATCGATTCGCTGAGTTCAACACGCTCGTTATCTTTCGATGTTCATAATACCGACCAAATTCGTCAAGCCTTCGACAAGATCTCTTACTCCAAAGGTAGTTCTTCGTTCGCTTGAGAATTATTGAATAGTTTTTTTCCGTTACAGGTGCATCTGTAATAAACATGATGAGACATTTCTTGGGAGAAGAGACATTTAAAGCTGGTTTGATACATTACTTGAACAAATACAAAATGTCCAATGCAAACCACGACGATCTTTGGAAAGCGTTGACGGAAAAGGCACATTCGATGGGCTCGTTGGAACCCAACATAACCGTCAAAGATATAATGGATACGTGGGCCAAACAACCCGGGTATCCGGTCATCACGGCAATTGCCAATTACGAGGAGGGAACTGTCACAGTATCACAGGTAAGTGTTTATATTTTTTGCCACATTTTATTCAGCATTATAATTGCTAGAAGAAGTACCATATAATATTTTTAAGAGAAAATACAAAAATATTTTATTCTGTAATAATCCTCAGTACTAAATATTTTAGAAAACAAGAATTATAAGAATTAATACGGATATAAATATCTATTTCATACCAATTAAAATGTTAGTGTCAATTAAAATTTTACGTTTATTTCCATAGGAAAGATTCTTTATATCTGGAGAGGAAGACGACGATGAACTTACCTGGTGGGTGCCCGTTTCCTATGCGACAAGTAGAAACCCCGATTTTGAAAATACGCGTCCAAAACTATGGATAAGAAATGAAAATGCGACGGTCTTCAATTTGGACACCAGTGGCTGGTGGTTGTTAAATTTGAAACAAACAGGTACGTTAGTTATGGTTCGTAATTAGTGAGGATTTTTATTGGCCATTTCAGGATACTATATTGTAAACTACGACGAACATAATTGGAAAAACCTTGTCAACAATATGATGTCCTTTCCACCTGTCATAAGGGCACAGTTGTTAGGGAACGCTATGGATCTGGCAAGGGCGGACCTTCTGGACTATGATATTCCATTCAGATTAATCCTATCGACTGGCAGACGAGATGAAGAACTGGTGCCTTACATAGTGGCTTTCGATAAACTTGCATTTTTGTATGACATGCTGATTACGACACCCATATTTGGAAAGTTTGATGTAAGTACACAATGTATATTTTATCTGTAAACTATAAAAACTTTTTTTAAATAATATCAAAATATATAGGAAATTAAAATAGTAACTTCCAAAACATTACACAGTCCTTCCTCCTTCAACCCTTCCTCTCAAAAATCTACATTAAAAGTCTCATATTATCTTTTATTGGCGTACCAACAATAATACACCCAAAAAATTGTGGTATATTATTATTGCTTTTATGAGCAATAATCTTCTTCTCGTAGGTATTTATATCTGCCGCCTTCAATGCTGCATTTGACAATACTGGCTTCAACGAAAGCCCTAACGACTCCTACATAAAGCAAAAGATGCGACGAATTATTCTTCACTGGGCTTGTAAGAGAACCGAATCCAGATGTGTCATTCAATCCAGGCACCTTTATAGAGCTTGGATGACAGCACAAAAGCCGTAAGAATGCTATTTGCATTCGCGTTTTTCTTTCGTAATAATATTTCTGTTCACAGAATAGTTCCTAATCTTCGGAAGACAGTGTACTGTACGGCGATTCGGGAAGGGGGAGAAACGGAATGGGACTACGCTTACGAACAATATTTAAAGACGAGTTACGCCTCTGAGAAGGAAACTATTTTACACGCCCTTGGTTGCAGCACCAAGCCATGGATTCTAACTAAGTAAGCATTCCCTGATACAAAAAGTGAATTGAATTTTTGGATAGTTTTAATATATAATCTCTTACTGAATATTATCAATTAACCTACGGTGTGTAATAAAATAGGTATATGTGAGTTTCTTATTTTCAGATATCTCAACTTTATAATAGACCCGAATTCCGGAGTGAGGAAACAGGACGGACTGGCAGTATTTTCTTCCGTTGCATCAAACATTGTCGGACACAGTTTGGCGTTTGATTTCTTGAGGTCCAATTGGAAAGAAATTAATGAATAGTAAGTAAAAATTGCTCTTTAGCTGTTTGTAGAACCTGCAAAGTTGGATAAGCATTAGTCAAGTAAATAAAAGTATAAAGCCAATTGTATTTGTGACTATAATACTTGACAGTTTATTGTCGAGTTTGTGAAAAGCTACCAAAACAAGAAATTAATTGCATCAAACTCAGTAATGCCAGTAATCTCACAAGCATGTACTTATATTCTCAGATGTTATTTAGATTTTAAAACATTATTCGAAATTACTGATATTTGCATTTTTCAGCTACGGAGTCGCCTTTAACAGAATAGGAGGAATGATATCCAGTTTAGAAATTTATATGAACACGCCATATCACTTATCGCAGGTAAACCTACAGCAACTCATATAAATAACTATGTTCTGATGAATTCATCAAAAAGAACATACAAAATAATCTAATCCTTTTCAACTAAACAAAATTTAATTTAAAAGTTTCAGACAAAAATTATTAATATGATTTTGGAGAATATTTTGGGCCTTTTAATAACAAACATTTCCTTTTATCCATAAATATTTATTATGAAAAGTGAATCATTCACTAAATTGTATTCAGGTAACTTTTTAATATGCATTTATAAATTTCAGTTGGAGTCGTTTAAAAACGAAATAGATTTGGGCACGACAAAACAGGCTTTTGAGAACACCATTGACAAAGTAAAGGGGAATATTCAGTGGATGGAACAGAGCTACAAGTCGGTGGAAAAATGGCTGAATGACCACAGTGAACATTTCGGCCTCTAATAAACCAACAAACTTTCCTAGTATGAATGTATAGATGGTCACCCTCACCAATGATATTTGTTTATGTAATGTACTTCCATCAGATAGTAAAATTCACGCATTTTCCAGTAAATCGTTTCAACTGGTTAGTGCATTGATGTGCATATCATTATTTAATGATGATTTAAAAAAATGAGGGTTGTATTTGAAACAAATTGTTACATTTCAAATCACATATCATTTCATCTCAATAGTCATGATAACCGTGCCTTTATCAATGTTTAATTAATTAATTCCATGTAGATGTATAGAATATGTGTATAAGTAACAAATCACTTTTTTAAGGAATTGTAATTCGCTTTTTACAAGAGCTTTGTATTTATTGTTATGTAATTATAAATGTATATGGCTTCAAAATGATACATTTATTGTTTTATAATCTATTCCGTATTTCTATAATCCACATCACTGTTCCTTTATTTGAATTATTATTTTTTACAAAAAATAACAACGAAGATTAAATTATAACAAAGTATGAATGATCAAAAATTTTAATCTCCTCTATTTAAAACTTTACTAACACCTACAAATTACTTTCATATAAAAAAACTATACAGGGTGGACCATTTAATGTGTTTTCAGAAAATATCTCCGAAACAAGAAACTTTAAAAAAAATGACCCAAACAAAAACTGATTGTATCGAAGGGGGCCATAATAACATAATATTGGTTTTTTCATAGATGGCGCTGTTGTCGCTAAATCGAGGTCAACTTAGTTTTTTTAAATGGAAACCCCTACTTTTTATTAAAAAATAAAATTCCTTGTTAAAAAATGAGAAGAATTCACTCAGCTCACTTTTTCGTCAGAGTGATAGATGGAGCTGTAATCGCGAAAAGAAGTTGTTGCATTTGGACGCTTGCGTATTCGAACTTCGCGCGCATATGTGTGTGTGTGTGTGTGTGTGTGTGCGCGCGCACCCGCGAACATGCGCGTCTAAAATCACCAATAATGTACGTTACATTAATTTGTTATTTTTGAAAAAGAATATGAAATCATCTCTAGAGCAGGTGCTCAAAATGATGGCCGTTCATCTCGAGACATTTTGCGATCCTTGTTTGAAACGATCTCTGAACTTCTCGTAGGGTGTCTCTGTTGATGTTCGCACAAGCATTGCGAATACGCTCCTTCATGTTATCAGGCGTCGTCGGTATGTTGGCATAGCATTTGTCCTTCAGCAATCCCCACAGGAAAAAGTCCGGCGCTGTCAAGTCCGGCGAACGTGCCGGCCAAGGCACCGGACCTCCACGACCAATCCACTTGTTCGGAAATTGGCGGTTCAAAATATCTCGGACGACACGCGCAAAATGTGCAGGGCAGCCATCGTGCTGATACCACAGTCTCAATCGGGTCAGCAGAGGGACGTCTTCGAGTAAAGCAGGAATATGAGCCGTCAGAATTTCACCGTATTTTTCAGCATTCAGATTTCCGTCGATGAAGTAAGGGCCAATGACGTGATCTCCCAGAACTCCGCACCAAACGTTGACGCTCCACGGTCGTTGATGGTCCACTTGTCGGATCCAATGTGGATTCTCCTCCGTCCAATAATGCATGTTATGCCGGTTGATTTGGCCACGATTCGTGAACCTTGCTTCATCCGAGAATAGGATCATGGAAACGAAGTTCCGGTTGTTGCGTATTTGCTGCTGAGCCCAATTGCAGAACTGCACTCGATGTTGGAAGTCGTCGCCATGAAGTTCTTGATGCAACGATACGTGGTAAGGATGAAATTTATGTTGATGAAGAACTCGCAAAACACTCGTTTTGGAGATGCCTGAACTCCGTGCCAGTTGACGAGAACTTATGTGGGGGTTGACTGCAACTGCAGCTAAAATATCAACTTCGGCGTTCTCCTGGGTTACGGTGCGTCTTCGATGTCTGGTTCGTTTTAGGCTGCCAGTATCCACAAATGAGTTGACGATCCGAAGAAAAGTCATGTGACTCGGATGATCTCGATCAGGATACCTCTCCGCGTACAAGCCACACGCATCAAGTGCATTGCGTCTAGCTTCACCATACACGAAAATCATGTCGACCTTTTCCACGATAGTATACTTCACCATTTTAACGTCATGTTTTGACAACATAAGGACACTTATTTGAATCGTTCACAAGACGGCAGACGTCACACACACACACACATGCGCGCGAAGTTCGATACGCAAGCGTCCAAATGCAACAACTTCTTTTCGCGATTACAGCTCCAGCTATCACTCTGACGAAAAAGTGAGCTGAGTGAATTCTTCTCATTTTTTAACAAGGAATTTTATTTTTTAATAAAAAGTAGGGGTTTCCATTTAAAAAAACTAAGTTGACCACGATTTAGCGACAACAGCGCCATCTATGAAAAAAACAATATTATGTTATTATGGCCCCCTTCGATACAATCATTTTTTGTTTGGGTCATTTTTTTTTAAAGTTTCTTGTTTCGGAGATATTTTCTGAAAACACATTAAATGGTCCACCCTGTATAAGTGCTTTCAAATATAAAGTTTTATCTATATAAAAGTGAAGATGAACTTTCAACATCTATCAGCCTCATCAATGAATTACGTATTAAGTGGATGCTACAACTAATCAATGAAATCATTCAAAAAACAAATAAAACAATGAAATAAATGTTGAAATTCCTTATTTCCTCTTCCTGACAAAAACTATTTTTATTTTGTAAGATACACAGGGTGCATATGTACTACAAAATAAAACTATTGTATAGTGAATAATACTTTCTCTCTCCTATTTAGTAATAGTATTGAGAAATCCAGCTTTCTCCACTAAAACTCAAAATTGTATTTATTTTTAGAACATTCGTTATGTATACATTATTATTAATAATTCGAGTAAAAACTGATATTACTGCCAATTCAAAGTTCGTGCAAGACCTCGATTGCACATTACTACTAAGAATGATCAACAGTTGGAAGAAAGAAAAACGTTGAAATTAAAAGCAAGTGTTTTAATTAATCAAGATAATTTTATATTTCACCACAGATTAAGTGAGAAATTCATTAATTATTGAAGTGACTATTCCATAATTAGTTATGGTTATTTAAATATTATGTCACACCAAATGTACTCAAATTTTCCACCTATGTGGAAATTACCTTTTGCGTCGTTAAAATTCATTTATCTGTTATAACTTTACATGAATAATAAAAACACATACACTAATTAGTGATCAGGGAAAAAGAATAAAGATGAGGAATAAATATTTATTTAGTATATTTATAAATCTTCATAATTACAATATATACACATAGGCTCATATAGATTATTTGCATTAATACTAACAAAATACTCTCCGATATCTTATATCCCTTTCCACATACGGTTATCCTATGCGTACTCGACACCAGTGACACATACAACCAAACCGTAAACAATAAACTGGAGGATGGAAAATATCGTTTGCAAAGAAATCGAACACTCACAATATGTACAGCAAATACCAAGCATGTCGAGCAGAGGGGGTTGGGGATTTAATCGCACATAGGCCTCATCACCTGAACACCAACAATGGAATGTATATATCATGTATTTATATATATATATATATTTTACTTTATTTACGTCTAAACATGTGTGTATATGAAAAATAAATCGCAGATCGGCATTCGTTTTAATACTGGATTCTTCCCAAAATTAATTTTCTACTCTTAAAAAGCAACTAGTTTTAGAAATCTCTCATAAACTATATTAGTCTCAACATTGCTCGTTTCTATAGATACGAAAGAATATTTTTCTTATATAGCGTGTATGTATGTGTGCAGGCAGATCAACAGTCATCAATGAATTTATATTTATTTAATCAATATATAGCGTATTTTTTCTGTGAAATCAATGTGAAACATGAAAGATAATAAAAGCTTTAACAAGTACTGATAATAAAGATTTTTAAATTTTCATATTAACATCCCATTGGTATATTTGTATATTAGTATAAATGATAATTTTATTTGGCACTGTTCTTTAGTTGCCAAAAGTCTGATCCAATCATAATGCAATGTTTTGCATAATTCACATATAACTAAAACAATAATACAAACAATTATTTGTATATTGTTATTCATTTTATTTATTTACTGTTTCTGATCTAACTGATGAAAATACCTTTTTACAGCTATTAATAATTTCATGAATTCAAATGAGAAGTAAAATTCAGAAACACAATATTAGAAAATGGACACTATATTTATGACAAAATATCAAGATAAATCATTTCAAAAACTTAAGGCAGTAAGCAACGAGTATCTAGAGTCTACAAGTTATCAAGCATTAATAATACCATTTAATTTCCTGAGTTATGTGAATATTTAAATAATGAGTTTAGAATACAACACTAACAGTTTCTTTGCAATTAATTTATTATTAACTAAGTACTTATTATGAATAGCTTATTGGTAATGGTACACTTAAAATGTACATCTAAAGTAATAAATAAATTGTAAACAAAGTATTAGTGATTTATTCCAAGTTTATTAATACCATTACTTAAAAGTTAATAATATTTGGGAATATATCCCAATATATGTCAATATGTTTTCATAAAATATTTTTATTACTTCTTGAATGTTGTTGGGGTTTACAATTTTAAGTAAGAAATTGAGAAAACACTTAATTAAAATTACCTGTCTTGTATAAATCAACAGACAAAACAAAATAAATAAGAATAAAAATGGTGTAATGAGTTTATAGTGAATGAATTGATTAATCTTGTTTTATCAATTGATTAAAAATAAAACTATTTATAAATACATCTGAAAAACTACTTTTCTGTTATTTCTACACTAAATAGAATATAATATAGTAAAAAACGAAAATATATAATGACACAATATGTGATTAATAAACTTTTATGCTCAAAATTAAACACATTTACGAAATATCATTGGGCGGACATGGAAAATATGAATATAATTTACACACTATTGCATTATAATGTAGCTTAATAAAAAATGACATTGATCAATTGTAAATTGTCGTATTCACTCACTCAGTCATATAATTTATTTATTTTGTATAAAAAATGCATCTTCTTGTTACTTGGGATTACTATATATTTGAGTACATTTTTAAAAACATTACCCCCTCACAGAATAACATCACAAGCTTGTTCCACAGTTGATTCCACTATCAGAATTTCATTCGTATATGTATATATAATTTATGCATTAACAATTATTAAACATCTATCTATCCAAACAATTGATAATTTAATTCACGGCAATCATTTATCGCCTGCACACTGTGTTATCACAATGAATAAAATCACTAATTAATTTTCAAGACAGGTCTCACGCCCCACAGTTAAAGTCAAGGTAAGTACATTTTGATGTGTGTAAATATGTATGCCCTCTCTGTAGGGCGCGTTTTGTACTTGCAAAGTAAAAAATAAAAGAGGAAGGACAGAAGATGCAGATATTTTAAGGCATTTAAACGAAATAAAATAAATGTTTAAAGTACAAGAAAATTTAATTTATAACTGTATTATTTATCAATAATTTTCAATTAAAATAATGTATTTTGTGTCTTGTTCATTCTATATTCAACTTTCTACTGACTCAAATACTAAACTAAATCATTCAACTCAACCTTAGAAATTTTAATGAAAATTCATTAAAATTAAGAGTATTTTTTAAATGACTCAAAATATCATTGCAATTCTGGGGAATCAGGCTAAAATATCAATGTACCTAATCATCTGCAAGTGTTCCCTCAGTGATTTTTGAATAAAACAGGAGATAGGGAGTTGAAGTGGAGCCAGGCTTGTATCCCAACAGATCCTGCAGTTGCTGACTAGTAATCGGCCTGACAGACTCATCGTCGCACTCCAGCCACATATCTTCACGAACATCGTGATTAGGTGATTGCCAAGGATCCTGTCCGTTGCGCCTTGAGTAATTGATTGCATTCTCTACTACATTCTTATTCATCTTTACGCCACAACAACTTCGGCTACGACAAACGTGCACTGGACCTAGAGCAGTCTTAGCAGCAATTCCATTTTTGTGCTCAATCACTGCGCTTGTCAGTGCTTTGGGTTTAAAATACTTGAATATATTAATAGATTTCTCACTACTGCTAGCTGAGAGACTTCCTTTGGGAAGATCGCGAGGGCAGTCAGTGTAGTCTTCCAATTGGTCGGAAGCACGTACATATGCAATGTAATGACCTGAAGCCAATGCACCACCCAGGTGCATAATTACACAACACAACTCATAACGATGTAAAGCTGCTTCACCATCCAACCGGCAACATGATTCACAGAAACATGCCAATCTCAAAGGTGTAGGCATATATGTATTAACCTTTTGCACACCAGCAGTTGTTGTGGTGAATCTTTTTAACTGCAGCACCATTATGTTGGGTAATTTCTCAAAAGACACTTCCCTACTGGCCTCATTATACCTTATACACCTTTCACACAAATATTTATTTGAATCACATAATTTTTCAGAAGTGACACAGGCCTTCCTATAGATTTCACTAGGATCCACTTTAAAATCTTCATCAGTGAAATTAATGGGGACAGGTATATCATAAAAAGGCTCCTTTCTTTCTGTTACACTTTCACATTCCAAACACTTCGTTCTTCGCAGTGTCACCCCTTCAAAATCTTCAGCCACAAAATTATAACAAAATTTTTTCCTCCCATTTTCTTCCACTAAATTTCCATCCTCTGTATCTGTAGTACAGGCGTCACCTTCTTCTTCACTAATTGGGGACTTTTCTTTCTTCTTTCCTGATTTTTTCCATGATCTTCGCATATTCCATAGCTTGCTATTTGAAGTTGCTGCTGTTGTAACTTCACAATCTCCAAGTAAATCTGGATAATTCTGTACCTGCTGTGTCAACAGATCACATGTCTCCCTTATATTATCTAACAAGTACACCAATAATTCATGGGCATCCTGTTGTTGGTTGCCCTCAAAGATGTAATTGGCTTCTCGAACCGCCTGCAGAAATGCTACTGGTTGATAAGTGTCATTTGAGTCCTTTTTCCTGGTCTCTTCAAGATTATGTAACGTCACAAATAGTTCATGCAGCTTCTCGGTCACGACCTGCACCTTCGATTTTGGAATAACATCATTCATACTTCCCAATGATAGCAGATCCTTGCTGCTCGTACTTCGCGAACTTGGTCCTGATATCGTCCCCATGTTTCTCCCCAGAGATGAACTTTTAGCCTTGTTCTGCACTAACCTTGCATTCAATTTGAATAAATCGTCAACTAAATGGTGCAAGTTATGAAGGAAAGTTGGCGCAAAGCGTAACGTATACAGCACACTATTCAGGTAACAAGTGTTTCCCGTGTTTGAAAGAGTAGCAACGGGACACTCAAGTGGTTGATCACCAGCACACCTGTGGTGGTCGTTGGACGACCTGTATCCGTTTAGCATGTTTTCCTGCAACTGTCGCTTAGAGTTGTGGTTGCCCTCGTCTTCCCCTATCTTACGCTTCAGCTGGCCAGATTTTACCTTATGGACAGCGCGTTTTGATAGGGACAACTTGTTTCGTTCGAGAATCACATCATCTTCCAGCACTGTCATCTTCCTTAGTGAACCTACAATATAATTTTAATTTACTTCCAAATAAAAAAAATATATTTACATGATTGTATGCATGAATAAATAGGCATTAAACAGCACATTAATTTACATTTTTTTGTAAATTTTACTTAATAATCAAAAATAAATATACTTTTAACTTATCAATCACTGATTTTACTTTTTAGAATAAAGTTTTAATTTATTAACTTATTAGAAAGATCAGGTCTTAATTTTTAAAACATATTTTATGAGAATTAAATGAGTAGTTTTTATTATATAAAAGAGCAGAATTATGCCGTTTTAATTGCTGTAATCAATAATTTTTAACAAAATAAATTGTCAAAAAATATTTTAAGAATGTATACTAAATAAATTTCATAATAATATGATGACATAAATATATTAAATGTGAAAATTTAGTTATTTAAATTGTACCTTTGCTGATTATACTGTTTCTGCTTCAAAATCCAAGACTGTCACATTAAAAGTGTCACAATAACAGTGTCTCTTTTACCACTATCTACTTAGTTCAAACTGCAATCTTACAGCAGAAGCGATAGATAAATTAATAAATATGAGAGCTACGAGATTTATTCCATTCCAGAGGGACTCGCTGGGAAGACTGTTTCATTACGCGGTTGCGGGCGGGATTCTTGGGAGAATTACGGGACTATAGATGCGGGAAAGGGTACAGTTTCTGAAGGCGTATACTCACATGTGTAATATTCTTCGGTTTAATGGTGAGACCCTCTTTTTCGTATTATTTTTGGCAATTAACACTTCCCAAGCCGTTGCCTATTAAAAAACCCATTACAACCTGTACTTCGCTGCCAACCTGTGCAATCAAAAATTTCCAGCTGTCAATTTGTAGCGCGAGATTTAAATATTGTTTAATGATTTAAATACTCTAAATATCCTCTCAATTAATAAGTAATCAATTAATTACCAGTAGATTAATAAATTATAACATATTTATTAACATAATTAATAAATTATAATAAATAATAAGTTGCGTCTACACAAGCGATGGTTTAACATAAACTTTACAGTAGGCTATGCCCCATTTTAAATTTTAAATGTTATTTATAATTGTTAATATTAAAGAAACTTTATTTTTATATGGCTACAAATGCCTGTTGTTGTAAATTACCCAATTAACAAAAAATAGCTTTTAAGCATACGTGTTCGGTACCATTCGCCATAGGATTATAAATTATTATTATTTTTTTAATAGTATGGCGATATTTAAAATTTAAAATAATCACCATATTCTAATATGAAAATTATATATTTTTTTAAATTCTGACAACATAATGAGTATGTTTCTATTTTATGTATTTTCTATACACAAGTCATGTAAATATTGGTGCACCTGTAATTTGACAGCCGTTCATGTAGGCGGGGGGAGGTCAACAGCTCTCATCGCCCAATCGTATTGTGCAAGACAAATCTAGGCCTTTCATTAGCCAATGGCGAAGTCCGTTTCAAAGGCACAGGGGGTGTCACGGGTGTAAAACGGGCTTTGTTGTTATGACGTAAACGCGGAGAGAACGGTCGAACGGTCCGTTCCCGTTGAAATAATAACAGAACTTGTGTGTCTGTGAGGTTATTAGTGATGCGGTCGGATTGATCGCCATTGTGCCGTGCGCGGGATGTGGCCCAGCTGAAACGGACTCTGTGAACGAGCACAGGAAGGAATAAAGTGTCCGGGTATAATGGCCAACAATAGGAGGGCACTGCTGACCGCTTCGATGGAGCCCAACTCGAACGACCCTCTGCGCGACTTGTTCGAGGCCTGCAAAACGGGCGACATCGCTCGCGTTCGCAAACTCGTAACCCCACAGACGGTCAACGCAAGAGACACCGCTGGCCGAAAATCCACGCCTCTTCACTTCGCTGCAGGTAAATACTAAACAACAACAAATACACCTGATTATGCCTGCCATTTACTGCACATCCCAATAAATAATAACTATATGTAATAATGCAAACCTTGTTGAAGTGTCATAAAATGTAATTAATAGAACAACACCTTTTAATTAATATAACTGATTTCATTACAATTAGAAAACATAGATTAACATTTGTTAACAAATTATTTGAAGAAAATTAATGGATATCATATTTTAGTCAAAATACAAATTATATTGAATGCTATGAATCAGCCCAGTAAATAAATTGTATATAAAGACATTTCAACACTGAATTTGCATTGTATATAGCAAATATTTTTAGAGAATTTTCCATATTATTTCAGGTTATGGTAGGAAAGATGTTGTAGAATTTCTCTTATCAAATGGGGCTTCTATCCAAGCAAGGGATGATGGTGGACTGCACCCATTGCACAATGCATGTTCTTTCGGCCATGCTGATGTTGTTCGTTTACTACTTGAAGCTGGTGCCAATCCTAACACAAGAGACAACTGGAATTATACTCCCCTGCATGAGGCTGCTATCAAGGGGAAAATAGATGTTTGTATAGGTATGTTTTTATATCTAATTAAATTTAAAACATAAGAATTATATAAATACATCCATTATTTATTATTTATATAAAACTGTAGTCATTATATTCTGTTTATATCTCTATAAAATTTAAACTTACTACTTATCAATCATATGTTGAACAAATAATCTTGTTTTAATATTTATGTGTGTTTTGCTTTACAACAAAACCATTTAAAATTTCTCAAATGTAGATTACATATGTTTCTAGAGTAGATAATGTTTATTCAATTATACAAAAGTTGTTAGTGTTTATATTTATAGCAACAAAATATATTTATCACTACTAAATTAACTAAAAATTCTATAATGTAAGTAATTTTTTCAATAATGAATTAGTTTTTATAGCCGAAATTTGCTAATTATTAGGAGATAATTATAACAGTAAATATATTTATATTATCTATAGACCTTTTATAAATGTGTCATTTTAATATCCATTCGAACATTGAGAGTACTCTTTATTTTAAGACATATTTCTAAATGTAACACACTTGTCTGTCACACCTATTAGTTAGGTAATTGTAATTTGTTCAGGAAGTGGGGTCAATTGGAGATCCCCTGGGATTGACTAACAGTTGAATGAGTCAGAAACACTTTTATCCCATCTTGTCCTTAAGCATAATGTAGTTGGTGGTAATTTAATAATCAGATAGTCACACTTGTTTCTCACCAACACGATTATGGTGCAATTTCCTTGTACAAGGAACGATTCACCTCGAACCATAAAGTAATTAGGTGAAAGTTTCTGGCCAAGGCCAAGATCGAGGTGATTGGTTGCAATCATCAACTTCAAATTCATTTTGTTTTGCATTGTACAATTTTCTAATTATTTAATAACAATTGTAATTAATTTGTTTATAATTGAATATAATAATTATATTTTTCATTTACTATGTTTATTTCTATATGCATATATGACAGAATTTTCATTTTAATTTAAAGAGTAATAAAATGTATGAATTATTTAATTGCTTTTACTAATTTATTTTAATTACATCAACTTAAATTAATTTTTGTTCCAAATTTATCATAATATAGTCATTCACAAATTATTTAACGTACATTAAATCATTTTTAGCTCATTTTACAGAAAGAAATACGTTCAAACTAGTGTTGCTTTGATAGTTGTACTATTTGTATTCAATGTCTGTCGAAGTATTAGCTAGAGAAGTAGTTGTTTCAAATTAATTTGTTTTGTAGTCTTAGTAAGACTCATTGTTGTAGATTCACGAAATATTTTCGTATTTTTAAATTTATTATTTAATTTAAAGAGATTAGTTGAAATGTTATTCTTTATTATTTATTATTAAATTATGCTTTATAATAAAATAAATATTTATTTAAATAAACAAAAATCTAATAAACACCTTATTTAGCTCATATTCTAATATGTTTTTTTGAAAATCAAAGTTTAATTTAAGTTTTACTACAGACCCACCTAAAGACACATTGATCATTATTATTGTAATAGTTGCATTAAATTTTCTATTATTAATACATAATGATAATTTAATATCCCCATAATAGTCTTTAAATTATTATTTGACTTCATTCTTAATTGCCTATTGCCAATTGTATTTCTTTTTTATACTTCCATTTGTCGTTGTCATTTTAATTTCTATTTTATCACTTTCTTTTTGTTATGGGAGAAAGTCATTATGGTATAATAGAGTTTCATTTATATAATGGTAGTTCACTTTATAAATAAAATAAAGATATCTAATACAAACTTAAAATTAATTAATAGTACTAATTGACCATCAGTCATGTGATTCACTGTGTGGATTAATTCTATCTTAATCTTGAATGGCACTGATCATCCATCCTATACAGACTATGATCAATAATGCTTAACTTTTACAATCTCTTGTTCTGCACTCAGCTATTATTTTCTATCTCACCTTGTAAATAAAAAAAAAATACTTATTTCAGCTTTATTACAACATGGAGCTGATGTTAACATTAGAAACACAGAAGGCAAAACTGCATTAGAATTGGCCGATTCCACAACACGACCTGTGCTAACTGGAGAATACCACAAGGATGAACTGTTGGAGGCAGCCAGATCTGGAGCAGAAGACAGGCTACTTGCCCTCTTAACACCAATGAACGTCAACTGCCATGCTAGTGACGGTAGACGTTCAACACCTTTACATCTAGCTGCTGGTTACAACAGAAACAGAGTTGTACAGATACTGCTACAAAATGGTGCAGACGTCCATGCAAAAGATAAAGGGTAATTGTGATTTTAATTTTCTATATGGGATGTAATATGTTACTGTTGATTTTTTTTATTTCTCATGAAAAATGCTCTAAGAAAAAATTTAATGCGTGCTGAATTCTTTATAGTATTTAAGCAACACTTTTTCTTATTTATTTAGTGGATTAGTGCCGTTGCATAATGCCTGCTCATATGGTCATTTTGAAGTAACGGAAATGTTGATAAAACACGGTGCTAATGTAAACGCAAACGACCTCTGGGCTTTTACACCTCTACATGAAGCCGCCTCTAAATCCAGAGTGGAAGTCTGCTCGCTATTGTTAAGTGAGGGAGCTGACCCCACACAATTAAACTGCCATTCCAAGTCTGCCATAGACGTTGCCCCTACAAGAGAACTTCAGGAGCGACTAACTTGTACGTAATTAGTATAAACTGTAAATGTTTTTAAATCAATCAATGATTCATTTATATTTTTTAATGTTAAAAGGTTTAATTTGTATTAATTATTTTATGAAGTTATATGTTATCATGAAGCACACTGTAGACACTGCAAACTATAAGAGTTCTTAATAGTTATGTGATTTAGTCTATGTAATAAGTTTTCTTCCTATTTGTCTTCAATTTTACACAAGCATATTACTGAGATTACATTAAAATTACTTATAATCTTTTAATATGATTCAGATGAATATAAAGGGCACTGCCTGATGGAAGCAGCCAGACAATCTGATACAGCGAAAATAAAAAAATATCTGGCTCCGGACGTGATTAACTTTAAACACCCGTATTCCGGTGATACCGCTCTGCATGCGGTGGTGAACTCCCTTTACCCCAAGAGGAAACAAGTGCTGGAACTTCTGATAAGAAAAGGTGTTAATCTCAATGAAAAGAATAAGGACTTTCTGACTGCTCTTCACATAGCCGCTGATAATTTACATTATGATCTCATGGACTTATTGCTCAGACATGGAGCCAAAGTTAATGCTTTGGATGGCCTAGGACAAACAGCCTTGCACAGGTGTGCAAGAGAGGATAACGTACAAGCGTGTCGGATATTGCTGTCATACAATGTTGACCCAACTATCATTAGTTTACAGGGTTATACGGCGGCGCAAGTTGCATCAGAAAATGTGCTCAAAATTTTACAAGGTAATAATAAATAATAACCCTTATTATTTAACAGGTTTAATTTTATGATTCTAGAATCAATGTTAATTACAAGAAATATTTTCTCTGCTCTTCTTATAACAGAGAACAATAGATCTGTTAGTTCGCAGTTCACGAGAGGCTAACACACCTCACTTAGTACCCTATTTAACCTATAAGAGAGAAAATAAATCTTTAAATAAATTGACCACTGATAGTAGTGTTTGGCTATCCTATTTCCACTGTGTACATACCTAGTAGTACTTATATTTAGATGTACATATTTTCAAATATAGTAAATACATTTTGTTTAATAAATTTATATCTTATTCTTAATAATTCTCAAAAGTAGAATGTTATTAATTTAATTATTTTTTAGATCCTCCCAGCGGTAGTGCTGATGTGGAATGCCAACTGTTGGATGCTGCCAAATCTGGAGATTTGGACCAAGTACAAAGACTGTTAGGTTCATTTCCGCATATTGTGAACTGTAGGGATTTGGATGGAAGACATTCCACTCCACTACATTTTGCATCAGGATATAACAGAGTCTCAGTTGTAGAATATTTGTTGCAATTAGGGGCAGATGTCCATGCAAAAGACAAAGGGTGAGTATGTTTAAAACCAAATATTTTCAATGGATTTATTTTTAATATTTAGTGGATTGGTACCCCTTCATAATGCCTGTTCCTATGGTCATTATGAAGTGACTGAATTACTAGTGAAACACGGGGCTAGTGTAAATGTGGCAGATTTGTGGAAATTTACACCACTACATGAAGCTGCCGCAAAGGGAAAGTATGAAATTGTAAAACTGTTACTGAAGGTAAATAAATATAAATTTTTGCTACTGATTTTATCCTAATAGCAATTTTTTTTGTTTAGCATGGAGCTGATCCGAGTAAAAAGAACCGTGATGGAGCCACACCTCTAGACTTAGTTCGGGACGGGGATCAGGATGTGGCTGACTTGTTGCGAGGAAACGCAGCTCTGCTTGATGCTGCGAAGAAAGGCAATTTGGTTAGAGTTCAGAGGCTAGTAACCTCTGATAACATTAACTGTAGAGACGCCCAAGGTCGAAATTCAACTCCTCTACATTTAGCAGCAGGATACAACAACGTAGAAGTGGCAGAATTTTTATTAGATCATGGCGCAGATGTTAATGCTCAGGATAAGGGAGGACTAATTCCATTGCATAATGCTTCCAGCTACGGTCACTTAGACATTGCAGCTCTGCTCATTAAATTCAACACGGTTGTGAATGCTACAGACAAGTGGGGCTTCACCCCACTCCATGAAGCTGCTCAAAAGGGAAGAACACAGCTTTGTGCCTTATTGGTAAGTGAGTATTGAAATGTAATAATTTAATATTATATACGAGTATCTTTAATAATGCAATCAATTCTATAAGCTTTTAATATATTTTTAATATTTAGCTTGCACATGGAGCAGATCCATTTCTTAAAAATCAAGAAGGCCAAGCTCCAGTGGATTTGGCATCAGCAGAGGATGTCAGGTGTCTGCTGCAGGATGCCATGGCCTCTCAGCAAGGAGTACCCACTACTTCTTCCAATGCAAGCAGGCCAACATCAATATCTCATACCCCTACACCACCAATCATGCCACCTAGTACAACAGAAACCGTGGTGATGCCATCTGGAGCCTCGATGACCCTTTCAGTTCCTGTAGCAACACGTGCGAGTATGGCCATGTCAGTCGCTGAAGGTTGCTGTTCTTCCCCTGTCAAAGTCGAGGGTTCCGAGAATGGAGGAATTATTAACATTTCGTCATTCCTTGCAAGGTACATAAATCTTATGTTATAATTTATTTTAATTCATAAATTGTAATTTTTAGTCTCAATTTGGAACACCTATTGGAATTATTTGAGAGAGAACAAATCACGTTAGACATCTTGGCAGAGATGGGACATGAAGATTTGAAACAGGTGGGAATTACAGCATATGGATTCCGACACAAGTTGATTAAAGGAATGGAAAGACTTGTTACAAGTTGCGGGGGTATGTGGTCAACTCCATCCAATCCAGGCACACTTTTAGTAGATCTTCTAGGAGACGATAAAGAATTTATTGCTGTTGAAGAAGAAATGCAAAATAGCATTAGGGAACATAGAGATAATGGACATGCTGGAGGGGTATTTTCCAGATATAATATAGTTAGGGTAAGACAATCTGTTTCTACATCTACATAAATTATTAATATAATAACCTTTATTCTGAATATAAACAGAATAAAATATATATTTATATAAATTTTATACTTATTTAAATGTTTATACTATAAATCAGTTTCACTTATCAAAAGTAAAAATATATAAAGTAAGTTACTATTTTCTATAATTATTTATTATGCTCTAGATTCAAAAAGTACAAAATAGGAAACTGTGGGAAAGATACACACACAGGAGACATGAGGTTGCAGAAGAAAACAATAATCAAAGCAATGAAAGGATGCTCTTTCATGGTTCACCTTTCATTAATGCCATTGTGCAGAAAGGTTTTGATGAGAGACATGCTTATATTGGTGGTATGTTTGGGGCTGGAATTTATTTTGCAGAACATTCTTCCAAAAGTAACCAGTATGTGTATGGAATTGGTGGTGGAACTGGTTGTCCTACACATAAAGACAGATCTTGTTACATTTGTCACAGGTAACTAAATAATATTGTTTAAGAATTACCAATAATTCTAATAATTTCTTGTAGGCATTTATTACTCTGCAGAGTAACATTGGGCAAGTCTTTCCTTCAATTCAGTGCAATGAAAATGGCTCATGCTCCACCAGGACACCACTCAGTAGCAGGCCGGCCATCTGCAGGCGGTCTTAACTTCCCTGAATATGTAGTGTATCGTGGAGAGCAGGCGTACCCGGAATATTTCATCACCTACCAGATTGTGAAGCCTGAGGACTGCTCGAGTAGCACAGACTCGGATGTCAGATGATTCCATCAAGAACAATGGCTTACGGTCCACAACCAGTCCAACACGAATAAGACAATGTGGTGCAGTGTGCTGTGTAACGTGCTCCGTTGTTTAATGCCCGCCAGAACTAAGTGCAGTTGTCAGGAACATTGTAAGTAGGTGTGATGCGTATTTTTATTATTATAAAGGGTAGAGAACAGAGTTGGGTGGTAGTATGTATGGAGTTATAGAGGATCCTTTATAAGTTCGTTAATATGTGATATCTTAAATTTTATATTGTATAACGAGACGATTTTGAAATTATTATAATTACAAGTGCGAGTGTCAGTGTGTGGATTCTTTTGTAATTGTCGAATATAATCTATTTTTCATTTCGTGGAAATATTGTACAACTCGAAATTTAAATGTTTTATATTCAAAATATTTGGGTTATTATTTCAATAATATCCTTTTCCTTTTTTACTACTCCTATACTGATCCTAGTATGTCTTTGACAATAAGATATGAATTAAGAATGATTATACATATCCAGAGTGGATTTACAAAACTATATTTGTCAAATTTAAATTAACATTCAATCCAACATCAAAACAGATTTTGTATTTAGTTGCCATATTAAATATGACTTAACAATACTTGCATCTTAAAAATTCTTGTACGAAACTAGTTACTGTGGAATTCCCAATTTAATGTCAATCAAATAGTATTTTGGCATTTAAATATTTGATTAACTTTCTGTAAACCCATTAATGTTGTTAAAGTATGTTTACTTCTTAGACTAATAAATCTAACCTGGAATAAATAAACAAATATTCCTAAAAGAATATATATCCTGGTTACATTTTAGTACTAAAACTATTAACTACTATTTGTAAGAACACTAATAAAATATTTTAAAATTCTTTGAGAAGTGTTACATTTCCAAAATTTCTCTTGCTATTAAAAGCTAATCATATCATGGCCAGTATTTAGAAATTTTATTAATTCAATATTTATTGAATAGGATTTGGGTTATATTTAAAAGATAGTAGAATGAAAAAAAATATGTATTAACAAAAATAGATAACATACATAGTATATAAATTTTGATGCTGTACATAAAATATATCACAACTTTATATAATAAAATTACCAACAAAAATACATCTATTTCTACCATATAATATGAGGATTCCCAAATGAAATTAAAGCTCCAGTTTTTTTATTTTATTTCTTCTCTAAACTCAGCTGACTCTTCACATCTGCATTTAGATCAGGGTACAGATAATTTTGTTGTTGTGAAGAAGTACTTGGTAAATTTTCTTTGTTCCTGTCAGTAGCTGTAAATACCACAGCTTTACCAGTTTGTTTAACAGTTGATTTAGCTAAACCCTTTGGTGTGAAGAGTTTGGCATTATTCCTTATGGCCATAAGATTCCCAACTGTACTCAATGTTTCATTTGCTAATTCACCAGCTGGATTGCCATATCTTGAAATATTAAATTGATAAATATAATTTATTATGATTACTACAATAATTAGTGTTCTAAACTCCTTTTTTATCCTATTTATATTATTTGATGTGAATACTTACTTGTGTTCAACAACTTTAACACTGTTTTGTTTGAGATTTTCTCCTAGGATTGAAGCAGATGTTTCCAATCCTTGATAAATTGTAGAGAAACCTTCTACAGCTCCTGCAGCAACTGTGAGGACACCTTTGACTTTATCCGAAGCTTCCTCTTCACTCATATTAAAGCCAGTTGTTAGTAATTTGGTTCCTTGTCTTTGAATGTGCGGAGCTAAGAATTGGCCCAGTTTTGAGGTGGCTATACCCACTTTTTCAGCTGAAATTTAAAGTTACAGTGTCTAATACTAATTACAGCTTTATTTGAGAATGTTTACAGTTCTAATAGGGCTTTATTTTTGATGTATTTTCTGTTAATCTAAACAAATATCAATACCACAACCTTATAGAACTATAAGAATATTTTTATTTCAACCAACTAATTGTTGAATCTTCTAAAGCTGGAATAGGAGTCTTCTTTAAAAACTGTTACAATTTTTGTTATGTTTTTTTTTACTTTCCCCATATGTACAGTGAAAATTTTTATACTAAAATCTTAATAGATACATATTTTAATATCCAGAAGTCACAAACATAACATTCTAACATCAGTTTATAAATGTCACATATAATATTATTCAATCAATATATTGTTAATAAACATAACACACAGTTTATTCCTTACTTCACTTGTTTATTAATTGTTAAATGTACATTTCGTTCACAAGGTGAACATTATCAATTGGTTTGTTATTAATAATGTTCACCTTGTGAACGAAATGTACATTTAACAATTAATAAACAAGTGACGTAAGGAATAAACTCAAAATCATTATGATTAAACTGTGTGTTATTTTTATTTACAAAACACTTCATGTAAACTCGAACCAACAATATTGATTACAATATATTGTTGTCAAATTTTATACATTATATCAATTATTTGTCATACCTACAAACCCAGTAACTTCAGCTGCCTTGTTAGTTGCATTTTCAGCAATTTTCAAGCCAGTTTGCACTTTTTCGGGCACTGGTGTTGCTTCTGGTGCTGGTTGTAAGGTCCCTATAAGTTTTGGTGTGCCATAGTTGATCAGATCTCCAGCTTTTTGGGCTCCAAAAATAAGCCCCTTTGATATGTACAATGCTCCTGAAAATACATTAAATATATTAATAACATATAATTTATAGATTACTATAATGATGATGAATGATTATGATGATTTTTAAATTTTGTTATTGAATGTCCCAAACGCACTCTGTATTATACAAATGCCCTTTCTCCTACCCTACGCCCGCCCATTTGCCACAACGCAATGGCCAGACTGAGATTGTTGGACTATACTTTCAAAAATACATAAGAATAATGAAAAGAATTGTTGAGACCGTTACTACGAGATAATCCATACTGAATTGTAAAGTAATAAGATTAATGTTAACCAATTTTTGTTAGTGCTATACTAGGGGATTTTTCTTTAGATTACACTCTATTTAAAGCACATTTCACATAAAACAAAAATATTATAATCAAATAATAGTGTGTATCAAATTTTAAGGATGTAACTTACATTTTAGTTTCTAAACAGGTATACCTAGCAGAAGTTTATCTGTCAATGGCATAACAAAAAGTCATTTAGAAAGAGTAATAATGTAAGATAAAAATTCCTAAATTTTATTCAAAAATTCCAGTGAAAGTTACACTGTATGTGTATGTTTCTATTTTGAAATAAGAAACATACCAGAGATAATACCTCTAGAAATAGTTCCACTCAGTCCAGGTTCCTCTATATATCTCCTACTTCGAGTTATCCTTAAATCAGGCTTTGCATCTTGTATCACAACTCCGTGTAAAATATTTTCAAATAGTTCAAGCACTGCTCCATCAGCATCATCAGGTAAGATTATTCCAACAGAAGACCCTGTAAATTTTAAATTAAAGTATTAAGGACTACACCCAAAACAGATGTTTTAAATATGTTTTAACTAAAAAATAATTACCAGGAACATCTGAATGGAGATCTGGTAAAATAAATGCTCCGTAATCAGTTCGATAGCATGGAGATACACCTGGAATCAATGGGTATATCCAAGTTCCAACTTGCAGGAAGGCTATTGGAGGTACTCCTTCCTCCTCGCCTAGAATTAAGAATTATTTTATGATAAATTTCTTTTTAGTTATAAAAAAATTATGAAAATATATTTAAATTTACTTCCGGTTTCATAATGTTTGGGTTAAATTTATATTAACATTGGTCTGTGCTAGTTATTTTCAAAATAAAATAAAGTTAGTGATTTTTCCACATTATCTTCATTTGTTTTTTTACGCACTATTTCTCCAATAAATAAATAAAATTAATTAACACAATAGAGTGGATGTAGGTGGCAATTTAATGAAAAACTAGAACTACAATTGAAAAATAAAAACCACAAAAAGAATCAAATTGTTGCTTTAAGTTATAAAATAATTCAAAAATTGAAAATTAAAATCAATTAGTAAATGTGTTTGGCTATGGATCATTTGATCCTTGTGTTGTGTTTTTATGTACTTTAAAAAAGTGTCCCCACCAAAATTATCATTAAAAATTAAAAATGACTTTAATGTCATTATGAAACCATGTGTTATTGAAAAATATTGTCTTACTATCAATTAATGCAAAATTTAAGGTCAAAGCTTGAGATGTAGATAAAACAGTGCCATCAGGACTGATGAAATATAGTTTAATCCCATCATGTGTGTAAATAATTTCAGCAACACCATGCGGTGTGTTTATGTGCAAGTTGTCCAGAGCCTCCGCTAATTCTCCGTATGTTCGAGGTCCACTGCTATCTGATGACGTTGACATTGCATCTTCATAAGAAGGAGGAGGTTCTTGGTAAACATAATTTGGAGACGAAGTGATGCTGGTGATACGTGTGAGAACCTCTGCACGGGTCTTCTTCATTTTCTGCACCATGTTACATGCCTGTTGCCAGGTGCTATCAGGATTTTCCGGGCATGTTATTACCACATTCAAAGCTCTATCAAGAGTTAATATGCCCTGTTTGTATTTTTCCACTGCCTAAAATGTAAAAAATATAGATTCAGTAATTATATACAGGGTGTTAGATAAAAAACGCCCAACGCCATAACTTTGTTATTTTTTAACCGTTTTGAATCAACTAAATAGCAAATTGAATGGCCGTTTAAATACTATGAAAAGATAATATATTTTTTCAAAATTAACTTTATTAACAAATAAATCATCTATAAATTTTTAAATGGCTGCATATACTTTTCTTATTTTATTATACTAGACATTATTTTTCTGAATTCAATGATGCTTAATAGGTTAATTTTAATTTAATATTTATGTTAGAATAAAAAATACCAAAAAACTTATTTATATGATATTTTCCAATAAATGTAGTCAGTGTTGCGAGTTTCGCGAAAGTGCGAACGCACATGTCAAGACGTGCGCGCACATGCCACCGCATATGCGCGCACGTAAGATGACACGATTTTACATTTGTCTGTGCGACCCGCAGAGGCATACTCGCTGTCGGGAGTGATTAATTCCCGAACTTTTTCTGCCTATGAAATTTGATACGGATAAACAATAATATATGTTCAGTGCTCTATTTATAGCAGGGATAACAAGATAATGGGATAATTACTAGTAGTTAAAAATATATACTTTTATTTTATTACACACTAAAAAATGGTGAAGAAAAGGATATATTTTTAAGTACTAGTAAGTATTACTCTACTCTTCTACGTACTCAAATTGTAACGTAGTAATTGTTACATGAATTGTTAGGAATAAAATGTCGACTGACTATTTCTAACTCTCTGCGTAGGTTTGATTCTTAAGACTGGCTGCTTTAGACTGGCTCTTTAACACTGAATCAACCCCACTTCGTTGCGTGATAATAATATTAAAATATAATTAGCAAGCATAACATTGAGAAGCAATTTCTAGAAACTCAAAGAGAAAAATATTTTTTAAATAAAATAAAATAAACTTTGTTTATATCACACACAGTTTGATAATGACCAGCTGAATTGTGTTGAAACTATAGTCACTGAAATAATAAAGTGTGTGATATAAACAAAGTTTATTTTATTTTATTTAAAGTTATAAAATATGTATCACAAAGTGAAAGCCTCTACAATCAAATATTTAGAAAAATATTTATTTATCGTTAATGTGTTTTGGACTGGACCTTAATGGTATTTACGAGTGATAAAGAGAAACGCGGAAAATATTTGTATTAGAGTTAATGGGCTATATTCGCTATTCCTAATGTTATCTATGATGATTAATAATAAATTATACATAAAAACAATAAACATATAAATTAACAAGAAATATCATATTCAACATATAATACATATATAATAATAACAATAATAATAATAAAATATATAAGTCCTTATGTTGTAGAAAATTCACTAATAATTAGAAAAAACACGAAAATATTTCGTAAAATCTACGATGTAATGAGTCTTATTAAGACTAAATAAAAAAATAGATATGAAATAGAGATTTTTTTTAGATTACTTGAGTAAAAGATACTATGAAAAATTTCTAAAATTTTTCCAATTTTAGGAATAAAGTATTAATACATTTGAGATCCATTCATAAAACATATATGTGCATCTATTAATTTAACAAATTCGCGCACAAGTTTTAGGATTTTACCGACCACATATATGATATATTTAGTGAATATAATATCCACCGCTGAATAAACCCTTGTCAAAACTTGTTTTCCTTAAGCATGTATAATTTTGCAATATAAATGATTATAACATTTATTAAATGAATGCACCTAACAAAGAAAGTTACGCAATTTAAGTTACAATAGAAATATACACATAAAGAAATACTTTAATATCACTGCACATTATCACACTCACTATTTATTGAATTTTTCATCGAAATAATTTTACATATAGGAACCTTTTTATATATAAGGTCATTAAAAAAATACAATTAAAAGAAAATATAACTGGAAATAATACAGAATAAATTTAAATATTAATAATACCAATATGCTACATTAATAGTAGACAAAGAAAGATATATTGAAATGATGTTTATTAAATTTAAATTATTTTTTTGATATATATTTCAAACAATCAATAATTCATGAATTTACCAGAATCATATCCTAGACATTGCGCTAAAGATTTGTACGGTTGTACGAAAATAAATATTATTTCACATAATTATGAACTCTCCAAGTCTTTTCAAATTTAGTTTTTTTATAAAATTCTCACATTTGCCCGTATAAAACTTATACTTTGGAATTGTAAATATCTTATTTTTATTAATTTTGGGTTCTTTTTAAATAGCTTTCTTCTTTCTAATCGGCTAAATTTAAATTGCAATTAAATGGTAAAATGTCTAATGCTTCTATTGATTGAGTTTCGAAAACGTCTGTTTTGATTTTATTAATTTCGAAATTATTTAAATATGATTATTTGATAGAACTACTTTTATCTCCAATCATTTCTGAATCATTAATTTCATAGAAGTTATTATGGTCAGTTTTGATATTTTCCTTGTTAGTGGATTCATTCAATTTTAGTTTGGTAGTGGCATTAACAATTTTATCTTCTGATTCAGTATTTTGAATTTGGGAGATTTGTATGAGTTTGTATTATCTACATTAAACTCGGTAAGTTGTTCAATATTATCCAAAAATTGTGTCTCTTCTGATTCTATAACTTCGCACGGTTTTTTATTTATTATCTGTGTTTCAATGATTGTGTTTGTATGTTCATTTTTCTCAAAATTAGAATTATTGTCAAATGTACATTCATCTACAACAAATTCCCTCGCAAGGTTCTAAAAATGCATTAAAATTTAATTTTCTATTTTCATCAATTTTATCGACAAAGATTGGATTACTATCTGCCATATTTGAACAATTGTCTAAGTTTGGTTTGGTTTGGTATATGTTATTATTAGATTCACTATAGTAAGTAGTATGTAAAAATCCTGCTTCTACTGGCTCAGGTTTTACGTACGTATTATTATATGATTGATTTAAATATTGATCACTGTAGTTAAAATAATTTTGTGAAATGCTGTTTGACTGATGAAATTGATTTTTCCATTTAATCAGCTCTTGTTTCTTATAGCATTTTTGCTCTGAATGGCCAAATGTATAACAAAAGTTGCAAGTTATTTTAGGTCGTGAAGTGTAGGATTGATTAATATGATTATTATAAGTACAATTTTGGGTAGAATGTGATCGATTATTACAATTCTGACAAAATTGATTAACATTATAATTATTGAACGTACTATCTGGAAAAGTTGCCCTTAAAATATCTTTAATTACTTCCCAATCATTAATTTTCTTTGAAATTATCACATTTGCGATATCTGCACGAATTAAACTATATATTTTTACTAGCAAATACGTCTTTAAATTGTCCGATAATAAATTCATTGCTTTGTCGCATCTTTTAATAAATATTCCTAAATTATTATAAGGGTATTCAAATTTATGATCAGCTAGAATACTTCGCGCAAAAAATAGCTTTTCAATATTATTAGACATTTTGATTAATTGAGAACTGGATTAATAAAAAAATATATTGCAACAAAATGGTTCCTTTAAAATAACAAAAATTGGGTATCTTCTTTGCTGTTATGTTTTTCGGTGTCGGAACTGTTGATTTTGATTTCTGCTGTTGCCCGCTCTCCCCTCTCCCCTTTCTCCGTGAAGGTGGTTTTCTATAAAGTTTAAAGACGAAAAATTCCTCCGATTTGTGCTCCAGATCTTCTACTGTTTCTTCAATGTGGGGTCTCAGTTCTCCCCTCAGTGTCTGCACGGGTCCTCCAGGTGGTCTTTTTCGGCTTGTCTGCTCTCGACATGGCTCTGATGTTTTGACTTGCATTTCAGAAGTTGGACGTTGATGTCGTTTTCTCCTCAAACGAACAATAGCCAAGAAATCCTTACCAACTGCGCCATAAATTTTGTAACGTTACTCTACGACGACATCAAATTGGTCACGTTATTCTAACGGTTTCACCGATATTGTGATGTGCCGCTCGTTACTAGGTTCTTTTTTGTTGATTTCTTGGATTCGTTGATGAAGTCACAGTTACGCCATTTTAGGTCCGATTACGTAAACTTTAGAATTCTGATGTAACTTTAAATTTATTGGAGAACTGTAGTAATTGTTACATGAATTGTTAAGAATCAAATGTCGACTGACTATTTCTAACTCTCTGCCTAGGATTGATTCTTAAGACTGACTGCTTAGGACTAACTCTTAGGCTGACTGCTTTAGACTGGCTCTTTAACACTAAATCAACCCCACTTCGTTGAGTGATAATAATATTAAAATATAATTAGCAAGCATAACATTGATAAGCAATTTTTGGAAAATCAAAGAGAAAAATATTCATTTATTGTTAATGTGTTTTATGAGTGATAAAGAGAAACACGGAAAATATTTGTATTAGAGTTAATGAGCTATTTGCTATTCCCAATGTTATCTATGTGAAGAGATGATTAATAATAATAAATTATACATAAAAACAATAAACATATAAATTAACAAGAAATATGATATTCAACATATAATACATATAACAATAGTTATTATTGTTATTATACTAGGGGTATATTACAAAATATTCAAGCAGAAAAAAGATAATGGGATGATTAAAAAAACAGTCTTAAAATAATACTGAAAATATTTAGTCATTTGGATCCAAATGTTGTATTTACCCAAATTTTTAAAAATAATACTGTTCTCTAGTGGCCCATTATAATAAAATAAAAAACTATTTATCATAGTGTCCATTATAGAATTCTAATACATACATATTTTATTTGAACTTTGATATTCTTGCAACTTTTTGTTGCAAACAAATATGATTACTTTATAGTTACTTTTATTTGTACCAGTAATTCTATTACAGTATTTTTTTTTAGATTGTAAAAGTAATATAACCACTAAACTGTAGTAAACATTATTTCATAACCTTCGAAAATAAAACAAAAGTTTATCGTTTTGCCAGCATCAAAATGCATTTTTATTGCGAAAATTTCCGTGCAGAATATTTTTTGCTCAATATATGTATTTGTAAATGATTATATTTTGCAAAAAGTTTTTCTTTCTATAACTATTAACTAGTTTTTAATTTTCATTCAAAATGGCTACCAAACAAATAAGGTAACCTATGCATGTATTTACTTTATTTTACAATACGAAAAATTTTAAAACAAAGAATTCAGATTTCAATACATGCGATTATTAAAATTCTCGAATAATATGCCTAGCTAAACATCAATACAGACAAATATTATAGACATTTCAGGAAACTGTTTTAAATAAACAATATTGGTTATCATTATGCTTTATATTCTATCCAACAATAGTGCTAGCAATGGAACAAACTATTATAATAAATTTCCATTTTGTACTTTTTCAATTTTGAAGTTGATACATTTTTGATACACCACTGATTATTGGAAATTATAGAAATATATTTTAAAAAAAAAACAAATGTTAATTATTTAAAAAAAAAAACTATTAAAATGTTGTTGACAGTTTAATTTAATCAACCACAATCAAATCGAAGATTAACCAAAGTCTTTATAGCATATCCCTAAAGTAAACATTTACTTTGAATATGATTATCTGTATTTATTTAAAAGCTGGAAGAAATAAAAACAAACTGGCTATTTATAGCTGTTACAATTAAAATGAATTTTTACAATCAACATAATTTACTTAAATATTCAACATTTTGGATGAAATTCAGTTAAACTTATATATAGCCAATTAATTACGACTGGTGTAATTACACTAATTAACAATACATACATCATTAGGCCTCTCCTGTTCTTCCAGAGTAATTGCCTCTTCAATTTTCATATAGGCATCATCGTGAAACCTTTTTAGCCGGTCGAAATTGCTAGTCCAGCCCCCTTGCGAAGCTCCGTTCCCCATTGTTCACCAAAATCACCGTTGCAGTGTGTTGCAACTCGCCGACCTCGACACCTTCTAGGTTATAAGTAACATTTCATAATAGAACCACCATTGGTCGTCCAAGTTTAATTGGAGTTGGATTTCCTATTAGAACCAAACAATCTCCCCCCTTGTTTCTCGTTATCAATTTCTAGATAAGAAATGATTTTTCTAGAAGGTCGGTTTGAAAAACCCGCTCTATTCCGACGAATTTAATTGGTGGAATTACGAACATAACGCCACATGTGGTGTTTTCTCGCACTAAAACGCGGCGCACATCTTTCTTTCTCGCAGAGTTCTCGAACGGTAGCTGAGCACGTGAGGTGCGGTAGTCATTTTTTGTGGAAAATCTACAAGAAAACGCGTGAAAAATGTTATCCGCTGCTAGAATTATGAGCCGCAAAGCTCTTGAATGTACCAGAGTAGGTACAGAAGTGATCGGCAAGCGACAGTTTTCGCATTTGATGAAAACCGTAAGTACGAAATGTCATCCGGGGAAAATGGACGTTTTTTTCACCTCACTATCGGTATAGAACACGGCGAACATTATGTAACGATTTACGCCGGGGTTTCGTTTATATTGTGTAAAACACCCGGCGTGAAGAATGCATGGTTGGTTCTAGCCGGAATACGTCCTTGCCGAAATGTTGCATCATGCATGGTTCATAGGTCTGGCGTTTAAAAAAACGTGTCCCGGGTTGTAGTATTAATCTCGTTTAACTCTGTAGATTGAATAGAAGGTGTAGACCCTCCATAAATTTAGGGTGCACATAATCAATTTTTAAAAACATTGAAATTCGATTAAAGAATTTTTTCATCCATTTTGTTATAACCTAAAAACAATTATTGTTTCTCGATTGATTAATAATCCAAAAATATTTCACCACTGGTTTAGTGAGAAATTAATCAACCTGCATTCTGCATAAATGCTTTAAAAAAGTTACCGTAATTGTACAATTAATTAAATTGTAGGACATCTTTCTATTAATAATTAACATTGAAGAAAATGTGGCGACAATTATTATAGTCGAACCATCTACAGCTGACTGTAACTCATGCATTTTTTTTACTAAGAACGGTGTAACAATCTATCTCATCTTATCATCATTCTAGGATGACCAAGATGAAAGACAAAATTGTTGAGCAATGAATCGCAGTCAGCTCTCAGCAGCTCAGCTATATAACGGGTGTCCAACAATTATTGCAGTCCCGGGTGGCGTTGGAATAAAAAACGTAGGTCGATTAAATAATAACTTAAATGTGCATTAAAAATGTCAGTTCATTTATTTGCAACATGTAAGAATCGACCTACGTTTTTTATTCCAACGCCACCCGGGACTGCAATAATTGTTGGACACCCGTTATATGGTAGTCCATTTTCAGGGTAAAATAAAATATGTACTTTTCATTGGCTTTCACTATTTAAAATGTTAAATAAAAATTGTTATAATTTCTCTTGATAATTAACTAAATTTTGTAAACCTTTAATTGGCCTAGTATCTCTCAGGTATAATACCTAAATTATAAAATTAGCTGCACATTAAATTTAAATTAATTTGAAGAGCATTCATTTTATTTCAGTCACATATAAAGTATCGTCTTTATTTAGATTTGTGTTTGTTTATTCTTTAGCAATATTACATATATTTTTCACCTAAAAAATTCTGTTTTGTAACAATCCATTTTTATATGACAAGAAATTAATAGACTACTTATTACAAAAAGTATATAATTTTTACCACAGAGTAAATGCCACCATAATTTAAAAAAATGAATAAAATGAACCATTTTATTTGATGATTTTGAGTTAGTTAGTTATATTATAAGAATTGTATAGATTTCAATTTAGAATTAGATTATTCTGGACAAAAATAAGCCATGAAGTTTAAAACAATAAACAATAATAAATATAACATTCAACATGCTGTAAGGTAATATATAAACTAAAAATTTAATAATAATATTCCTTTTCTATATTCTCTATATTGTTTTAAATTGAAAATTGTATTTTATATTTTTATAATCTAATTATTATTTATTATTTTTCAGGCAAATTCATACTGCATTAACAATAAATATGACCAAGTTCGATTCAAGTGAGTATTTCCTTTTTTGATTGTATATTTACATCTGTATTATTTTATTTATTTATTTCATAACATTTGACCATAATGTGTCATTTTTAAATACAGTTAATTAAATTGTGCATCAAAGAAAACAAATGTATGTATTTTTTACTCAAATTTATGAGAAGAAGCCCAAAAATGATATAAAATAAGATTGTGGTCACTCTTATATTTCTAATAAAAATTATGGTGTTTGTACAAAATATTTTATCATATATTGTGTTTTGTTCATAAAGTGTCAAGATAATATTACTTTCAAATAAAATATTAAAAGATTGTACGAAAATTAATCGTAAATGGTTGTGACTGTCACTAAGTGAGAATCCATACTTACACTGAATTTCAATTCAGTGTAATTAAATTGTAATTCAAATTATTAAACTTCTTGGATATACTTAAATAAATAATACTTCAAAGAAATTATTCACATGTTATAAATTTGTAATAAATCAACTATTTCTATTTAAAATATATATATTTTTTAACAGATCTGAGGGTGTTAAGGGTGCAGTCATCGGCATTGATCTTGGCACAACAAATTCCTGTGTTGCCGTCATGGAAGGAAAACAGGCAAAGGTCATTGAAAATTCAGAAGGCTCGAGGACTACTCCTTCCATTATTGCCTTCACAAAAGAAGGAGAAAGGTTGGTGGGTATGCCAGCCAAACGCCAAGCTGTCACCAACTCAGCCAACACATTTTATGCCACTAAGCGTTTAATTGGAAGGAGGTTCGATGACGCGGAAGTAAAAAAAGATATGTAAGTTCAACCAATTATCAATTCATTGTAATGTGACTGTACAAATAACATTTAGCTTTAACAAGTTTTTCATGTATAGTCACAGGTGGTCATATACTCTAATTTTTTTATATATGTATATCAAATAGAGTTTATATTCATTACATTGTTTTGCCATTAGTAAAATAAATATAATGTACAATTATGTTATAATAATCAACATTCCATATTTTAGGAACAATGTCTCTTACAAAATTGTACGTGCTTCAAATGGAGATGCTTGGGTGCAAGGATCAGATGGAAAAATGTATTCACCTAGCCAAATTGGAGCCTTTGTCTTGATCAAAATGAAAGAGACGGCTGAACAGTACTTAAACACCAAAGTTAAGAATGCAGTAATAACTGTTCCCGCTTACTTTAACGACTCTCAACGTCAAGCCACTAAAGATGCAGGACAAATTTCTGGCCTGAACGTTTTGAGAGTAATTAACGAACCTACAGCTGCAGCTTTAGCTTACGGCATGGATAAAACAGAAGACAAAATGTGAGGAAAATTACAAAATATACATTTATTTGCACTTTAATTTAAAGCATAATTCATAAAAGAGTGTTTACTTACAAAATTCTATTACAGTATTGCAGTTTACGACTTGGGTGGAGGAACTTTTGATATCTCCATTCTCGAAATCCAGAAGGGTGTGTTTGAGGTGAAATCCACAAATGGAGACACTTTCTTGGGTGGTGAAGATTTTGACAATGTTCTTGTAAATCATTTGGTTTCCGAGTTTAAAAAAGAACAAGGGTTAGATGTAACTAAGGATCCAATGGCCATGCAAAGATTGAAGGAAGCGGCTGAAAAAGCCAAGATTGAATTGTCCTCATCATTGCAAACAGATGTTAACTTACCCTATCTAACTATGGATGCATCTGGACCAAAACATATGAACATGAAGCTGACCCGTGCTAAATTTGAGAGCCTCGTTGGAGATTTGATCAAGAGAACCGTCCAGCCTTGCCAGAAAGCCTTGAAAGATGCTGAGGTCTCAAAGTCTGATGTAGGGGAAGTTTTGCTTGTTGGTGGTATGAGCCGTATGCCCAAGGTTCAGGCTACAGTCCAAGAAGTGTTTGGAAAACAACCTAGCCGTGCTGTAAACCCTGATGAAGCTGTTGCTGTGGGAGCTGCTGTGCAAGGAGGAGTTTTAGCTGGAGATGTTACTGATGTGCTACTCCTTGATGTTACTCCATTATCCCTTGGTATTGAAACTCTAGGAGGTGTCTTTACAAGATTAATTGGACGTAATACAACCATTCCTACAAAGAAGAGCCAAGTATTTTCCACAGCTGCTGATGGCCAGACTCAGGTTGAAATTAAGGTTCATCAAGGTGAACGTGAGATGGCATCTGACAACAAACAACTAGGACAGTTTACCCTCGTTGGAATCCCACCAGCACCTCGTGGTGTCCCACAAATTGAAGTCACATTTGATATCGATGCTAACGGTATTGTACACGTTTCCGCACGTGACAAGGGCACTGGTAAGGAACAACAAATCGTCATTCAATCATCTGGAGGTTTAAGTAAAGATGAAATCGAAAATATGGTTAAGAACGCTGAACAATACGCACAAGCTGATAAGGTTAAGAAAGAAAGGGTTGAAGCTGTCAATCAGGCAGAAGGAATTGTACACGACACTGAAACCAAAATGGAAGAGTTTAAAGATCAGTTGCCAAAGGAAGAGGTTTGTTGATTATTTGTTATTTATGGTGAACTTTTATTAAATTTTTGAATTGTTTTATAGTGTGATAAACTTAGAGAGGAAATTGCTAAAGTTAGGGAGATGCTAGCCAAAAAAGATGACATGGACCCAGAAGAGATCCGTAAGACCACAAGCACTCTTCAGCAGTCATCACTTAAATTGTTTGAAATGGCTTACAAAAAGGTATGTTGCTTATTTAACTAAAATAATTCAAAACTTATTTTTCCAATATTTGATTTAATTCTTTATTATTGAGCTTTATTTTTTTTAATTCGGTTTAATAATGAAACAATAAAAAATGTTAATTATATTAAATCAATTGATTGTATTTTATTTGTTTAGATGGCAGCAGAGAGGGAAAGCAGTGGATCACAAAGCAGCAGCACAGATCAACAGCAACAGACCACAGATGAATCAAAAGAGAAGAAAGAAGAAAAGAATTAAATCGTCACCATATAACTCCAGGACATTAGTTGGTGCCATCGGTGGTAAATACAGTGATCGGTTTTATGGTACAGTTTAACGTTATGTACCTGTACAACCGCGTTGTGTAAATATATAGAAGCGTCGCTGACCTCGGGCTGTGATGTGCACCGCGTTTTCGTTTCTTTCCTGGTGCAATTTCAGCTTGAGAATTAGCGATTTTGTACTGAAGTATGATTGAGTGACTGAAGTGTGTGGCTGTTTGACGTCGTGTGCTTTATACATATAGCTCAGTGTTTACTAGTTGTACAATTTTTATTCAATTACTTTTTGTAATTATGTTGAAAGATTCGTTATAAATCTCTGGTGATAATATATTTCCTAACAAAAATATTTATATTTTTTTGTTCTATTATATCTCACTTTTATCCTGATATTTTTCAAAATGGATTTTCAACTACAACAATTACATAGTACTTTGTTTATGTGACTAGTATGTTTTTTATATTTATTTAATCATAATTCGTATTAAAACCTATTGCATTTCACTTTTTAATATTTTCATATTAACTTAATTTTACCTCAACATTTAAATTGAAAGGGTATTGTTTCAAAATGGACATAATATACATAATTTAAAATTATATGTATTAACAAATTTAGGACTTAAGCTTTAACCTATTAAACTTATCAAGCAATAAATTAAAACTTAAGATGTTAATTTTGAACTATGCATATCTATAACAATAAATTATTTGTGGTAAAATCCTAGAAAGTATCTTGTATCGAATATTAGTAGCGGTAACCATCATGATGATTATTTTGGTTAACTTGCTGTAATATAGAAGTATAAGGGAAGTTGGTAAAATAAATCTGAAGAAATTGTTTGAGTTTTAAAATCTTTAAATTTAATATTTATGTTTAAATATATTAATATATAATATTCATGTATATACATAGAAAAAGAACATATGCTCAACAAGTATTATGTATATTTGATATGAAGACATGTAAGCTAACTCAGTCCTTTGAGCAGAATTTCTTGTATTTTGTGTTGTTTTGTAATTAATAGCAACGAATGCAAATAAGTCAGGTACGCATCAAAAGAAACACTGGAACCGCACAAATTATTTACAATATTTTTAATCAATCATAACAAACTTATTCTAAGGAATCCCCTCGACGACAGCAGTCTCGTCCAGCGTATGTAACCAGTTGAAGATCATCATGTTCCTTTCGTACTTCGACAACGGTTTGCCGCGCTCGCGTTCCACGTCCCTTAACGTCAGAGGGAGGTTCTGGTTAGCTCTTTGCTTTGCTACTCTTAGGACGGCGGCGTTTGCGCTGCTAATGGGCGTGCTTTTTGTTACCGGCGAGCTGCCGGGAACGGTAAGACGCACTGGCCCGGGGCCGGCTGTGCTTATGGTGTTGCTACTGTTGGTGTTTGGACAGTCGGTGCTCACACTAGCGGCGGCCGTTGACGGTGTCACTTCGATTCGGTCCAGATTGAACTCGCTCTGTGACAGTCTTTCTAGTGCCTTATAAGTTGTCAACAGCCGCCTTCTTATATAATTTTGTCGTACCTGAAAATATATTTTAATGTAAAAAAAGTAATAATTTTAAGTCTGCTTTAATGCTATCTTACAAAAGTTAGATTTTAAAACTCAATCATGTTATAACAGTTTTAAGAATCTTATAATTGAAATCTTAGATGATTTTTTTAAAAAGGTTATAATAAAAATTATTACTAGAATTAATTAATCAATTGATTTTAAATGTGTTTAAATGAAGTTTTACTTGAAGGATCGCCCCAATCGCTCTAAATAATATCCCAATTGGGGGTATCTGTCACCAATCCCATTGCTGACCCGTAGACAAAAAATATTTAAGCAGAAACTTCAATTTGAAATAATTTTACAAGTAAAGGGTTTGAAATATTACCTTTTTATTAACAGATCGTATAAAATCGGCAGCTGTGAATGTGGGCGGTGCGGGTGGAGCACTCGCCGGTGGGGCGGCCGTGTTAGAGTGACCCCCGTGCGGCGACGGTAATTGCGAAGTAGAAGCCACGTCCCCCACAGCCACCCAAGTTGAACAGGATCGTGATGTGTGATCCAAGCGCCCGTTTTCGAGCAAAAAGTTTGATCTCTGCAAGGTGTTTAGCGCCAATTCGGAAACGGCACTCCTGAGCGCAGTCAAATTTGGCGTGTCATCTGGCGATGGTAACTGGCTAATATCACTCGTGCTAAAACTCTTCTGCAATCCAACCGCTGAAGATAAGGCCGCGCAGCTTCTTATCAAGTCGGTTTCTTCTTCAAACCATAGAATTTCTGGTATATCCGCAGGCCTAAAAACGAATATATTACAAAGTTTTATCCATTCACAAGAAAACAACAAACCAGCATAAGTTCTTTAGTAGATTCATAAATTTAATAGAAATTGATTTTGTTAGCCAAAAGTGACATTAATATCCCATGAATAATAAATATTAGTTAACTAAGAAATAGCCGTAAAATGAATTACCGAGAAACAAAAATCGTCTATGTAAAATATAAATTAGGTAATTACTTAAGTAATACAGATAAGTAATAATAATCTCAATAACGAACGAAAAATAGCAAACAAAAGAGTACATCTAAGTATACTAACCATCTACTAGACGAAAGACATTATTTCAATGAGAATTTCAAAATTCTGTATCAAGAAATTAAAGGATGGAAATTGAACTTCCTCGAGAAACAAATTAACAAAAGAAAGTTGATAACTAAATGGACATTTATGTTTACCCACTATTAAATATGTTTAATTAATATTCAAATCACTCACAAACTTGCCCTAATACTATTTCTTCGCCTTAAGAAGTTACAGTGTGGCGAAACAATTGGGGCTATTCTCGGCAATAAAAGTTTTTTGAAAATTATAAAAGTGTTCTTACTTTAACATTTAAACATAATTTATCGATTAAAAAAATAATTTAAGATAAAATAGATACTGTAGTATTTATTTATTTTTTTGCAGGATATTTATAAAGACTTGACATGCGCGTTGATTGCCGTATGTTTACTTACCTATTGACGCCCCCACGATTTTCGGGATTGGGGCTGTGGCCCCTCACGAACTGATCGCTTTTACTGAAGGAAAGCAGCCTCCTCCCGGCGTGAACGTCCGAAGCCACTGAAGAGACGGAAAATAGTGATAGATCTGTGGTGACGCTCTCGTGCGAGGGCGACCGCAATATTCTGCAGGCGACGCTGAGCACGGGCGTTTGCGGCGTCAACTGGTTTTCCGCGACGCTCTCCGTCGAAGCCATTGCTATTCACATCGACTTTACCGATGTTGTGGAATTTTTGCGACACCGACGCGGTGTGTACGAGCGGAGGAATCGAGGCAAAACACGCCCGAGGACAATCGATATTTTGAGAGACGCGCGCCGCCGACGACGACATTATTTCGTCGCCACTACCTGATGCTTCAATTAATTAATTAACATTCGACACAGAAATAAGTATGACGCACTTCCAATACATTCAATTTTTTTAATAGCAATGACAAAAATAATAAGCTTTAATTATTTTTTAATACAATTTTAAATTAAATTTAGATGTTCAAATTTAATATTTATTAATAATAATTCAAACAAAATAAATATTTTATTTCTCTAACTTTAAAAGTTAGAGTTCTAAGATATAGAAAATATTTCTATCTTTTATAGTTACTAAGAAGGTACTATTTTCATTTAATTGGTTTAGAAATGAAATTCAGTGTATTATTTTCAAATTTTTATATGTTCTTTTCATTTTTAACAACTATTACATGCTCGGCGTTATTATTACAGTTAATGTAACATTTCTTTGTTAGAAAAATTCACTTATAACACCACAAAATCACTTAATAAACTTAGTACATTGAACCAAATATTTAAATAGAATAAACAACTGCAATTGTTTTACTTTTATCTTTTTTATGGCTAATTATTTCTGTGATAATAAGACTTCAAAATAATCTATCGAATGAGGCCATAACTTATGGTGTTCGTTTAAAAAATATAAATTTGCGTCATATATATAATGTATTTTATTAATATGCGTAAAATTATCTACAACTTTGTCCTTAACCGTTTTTTCTATCTGTCATAATGACTTCATTCCCCATTCATTTAGAGAACATCTAAAAAAACTCACCCTGTATAGGAGAAGGAAATTAAAATTTCGAACAGTTAGATGCTGAAGCCCTACATGCATTTGAGCACAATTCAAATATTTAAAAAAAAATGAGAAAATCTCCTAATACTTCCTGGGCAGTGGCGGTTTAAGAATTATTTGTTCGCTTATTTTTTTAATTCTTACAAATTACTAATTTTTCAAACAAACAAATTAAGTGTTGGTGAATCTAGTCAGCTATCTATGACGGTGCATTTTTCCAAAACAGACAGGCCATGTACACAAATTAAAATTATTTGCGCAAGCACCGTTAGAGAAGTGATGACTTCCTTTGCACGGGGGGGGGTTCCCTTTTCTAATTATACTTGACATATATTGATACTATTCGCCTCTTTGGTATCGTTAATCGTTACATTGTTTTACATTAAGAGCGCGCGAATCACATCTCTTAGTTCAATTTATAATATTTCTTGTCTTACTTGGTTTAAATGTAAAAGATTGAAACCGAAACTGTTTGCACGTCACATATAAATCGTAAATTTTTAGTGGTTACTGACTAATTACCAATTGTTTATAATTCAATCAATTATACATAAGGTAATTTTTGATTTTAGGAATAATATATACATTGTTTTAAATTAATTTATCTACTTCTATTGGATTAAATATTTATTGTTCATCTAGATTAGAACAAATAATAGTATATACCGTGTGTCCCGTTTGAAGACGCATCATAGGGAATTCCCATGTAAACTTTTTAATTGCAGTTTGTATTCTATTATTGAACGAAAATTATCAAAATAAAATTAAAATGATTCATTCATCTGCTAAAGTTATTTTAGAGGTTTTATTTTTGTTTCAACTTTGGTTTTAATCGAAATACAGCTTAAAAAGTGTGAACAAATATTCGGTAGTAAAGTCCTCAAAATGGTAGTTGCTATGAAAAGTCAGTGTTTGTCATCTAAACTGATTAAGCCAGAGACAAGTAATTATTGTAATATTTGAATCAAATTATAATTCAATTCAAAATGAGTGCTTACACCATAAAAAAAGTTCAGATCATCAAATTGAGTTTTGGCGGACATTCTTCGCGTGATATTTGCGAATTTAGTATACATTTTAAAACCCGTCCAGTGCCGTGTCAATCAACAATTATTAGAATTAATCAGAAATTTGAGGGGAATGGTTGTGTAAACTGAACATATTGCTAGGATTAGATTATTTAAATTTAACATTTTCAAGCAAGTGGAACAGCAGTGGTGGTGGTACATAAAAAAAGTAACAGAGCACAAGAATTTAAAAATAAGCATTTGTAAAATAATTGATAAAACTCCTTTTTAAAAGTAATGATTTATTTGTTATAATTTCTTCAAATAATCCTTTATGTTTATTCTTTACATAAACATTATTTTGAATAGTCTAATAATTGTAATTTAACTAAATACAGTTTTAAAATTTTGTACACAATAAATGAGAAATACTTAAAAGAGTCTTATTTTGTTTAGAACAATTGTACCTCCTGGGTTAACTCGTTTCAACAAGAATATTGAAGTTGTGCCTTTGAACTTGGCATCTGTAATTTTAGATGTTATATTCTGACTTTTCAAAGCACTGTACTGTTCCTTTTGTAGTGTAAGCACTCATTTTGAATTTATTATTTTTTGTGGGTTATACAATTTAGATGGCAAACACTGACTTTTTACAGCAACTACTATTTTGAGAATTTTATTATCTGATATTTGTTCAAACTTTTTAAGCTATATTTCGACTAATACTAAAGATTAAACAAAAATAAAACCTCCAAAATAACTTTAGTAGATGAAGGAATTATTATAATTTTATTCTGATCATTTTCGTTCAATAATAGAGATACAAACTGCAATTAAAAATTTTACATGGGAATTCCCTATGATGCGTCTTCAAACGGGACGCACAGTATAATTAAATAGTGTGAGTTATGAATCATAACTCACGCTATGAATTATAACTCACTGATATCGATCAGGTTGTAATGTTTTTTCTTTGAATCTATATTTTCAAGTTAGCTGAAAATTGACAAATGTCAAAAAATATTATATTAAGTTAAATATTTTACTAAAAGTTGTTATTGTCTTAGATAAAGTATAGTATTCAACTCGTGACAATGACAATAACTCACTTGGATGATTATAGCACTCGCTTGGCGGCTCGTGCTGCAAATTTCATCCGCGTTAGTTATTGCCTAAATTACTTTTGTTGAATAATATAATAAATAAAAATTTACATTGATAAAGTTAAATCTAGTAATGTTGATGAAATTTAGAAACTTCGAATTTTAAATTGTTAATGGAAACAAAATAATACTTTTGTGTCACCATATTCTGTACATTAAAAATGGTGATGTGGCCATCATAGTACTTTCCCTATATTTTTCTAGAAAACTATGAGATTTACGCAAAAAGGCTATTCTTAATAATTTATTCATTTTTTAATTCTCTACAATTATTTGTTATATAAGTTTCATATAACTCCAACACTTAATTAGCAATTGGCAAAAGATGTCTAAATTTTCATTATTATTTTTTTTTTCTCAAAAGTTAAAAATTTTATGAAAAATTCGTTTAAATAAAACATGTTCAGTTTTTTATGCTCTTTAACTTTTGTTTGAATCGTTTTTCAATATTTTTCATATTTAGAAAAATATCACCAAAAAACAAAAAAACGTCTCGAGTAAACATCCACTTCCGGTCTATGAATGTTTACCAAAAGCTTTTCAGTTCCAGTTTTTAATGATAAAACCTTAAGTTTAAAGTTTCATCTCAATCAGATTATTCGTTTTTGAGATACAGCGCCCACCGACAGACAGACAGACAGACAGACAGACAGACACACACACAGACACAAATTTTTTTTCCAGAAATTAGTGTAATGGGTTCAGGGGACCAAAACGGATATTACCGCAAAAAAAAAATTTCAAAAAAAAATCACGATCACAATACTTCCCCTATATTTCATATAGGGAAAGTAAAAAAGGGGGAAAGGATGTTAAATCTTACTTGTCTGAAAAACATTTTAGACAATTTAATTGGTTAATGTTTTATAATCATTTAAACGGAATCTGATGCAAATGTTGCTTTTTTTACAAAATTTGGTGGGTGCACCAACAAGTAGTATTGCAAAAATTAGTATCTCAGCCAGTATCTCAATATTCAATATTATCAGGTAAATATGTTTTTTCTATGTCATAAAAATACTAAGTATAACCATAAAAATTCAATTGTTTATGCGGAACATTTTATAAAATCATTAAATACCCCATCACGAGATATAAGAAATAAATTAAATATGGAAAGACTTCGACAAATTGAAGAAAATAGAAATAGATTAAAACTAATAATCAAAAGTATATTTTTTGGGGAGGAACCCTACGAGATCATCGTGACGCTGGTTCTCTCTTAAATACAAAATCTTTTACAAACAAGGACAATTTTCATGATAATGATAATTATAATGGTGTTACTCATGACCCTATACTTGAATTGGAACAGATGTTCCGTTATGATGGAAGAATTGAAGGATGATGTATTGCAGTCATCCTTATCCAACGTTTTTAGAGCACCATGATTAAACCATGCTTTAAATTTGTCCATATCAAAATGTATGCAAATACAGGCTGCTCGCAATGCAATTGGACCATTAAAGAAGTCATTTAATTTTTAATGCCTCGACCAAAAGATACCATGTGATAAACTCGATTTTTAAACATTGTGGAGTTGTTGGAATTAATCTCACAATAAATTCGATTTGTACTCCCAATTTTCACAGTTATGCTCCGATAATTTTAGAAATACGACGAAATACGAAAACTTTGAGTAAATGGATAAATCTTACGCTAATAACTTGTACCTTTATCCAATAAGAAGAAAAATACCGCCACATCGTTTAAACAATTTATAATTTTGCAGTCAAAATTTTAAACGAATTACAAATTGAAATGACGAAACCTCGAATTACCAAATACCAGAGAAATATACCAATCGTGGATCAACCTATTATAGAGGATTATTTTTATTTATCTTTTCCCTTTTATCCATTGCGGGTGTCGGACTTATTCTCTACAATATCTCTCAGTTATTTTCTTTTACACTTTTTGCCACTGTTGCCTATCTTACGCCATTTGTCTTATTTCTTTCCATTTTATTCCTCTGCTTTTCGCTGCTTGATGTAGTTGCTCGTTCCAACCCTTCCTTGGTCTTCATGATTCATTTTTAATCTAGTATCTTCTAATCTGTATATATGACCCAGCCATCCTAATTGTCCCTCTTTTATTGGTTTAATATTGAGCTGTTGAGATGTTTTCCTACTTCTATATTTCGTACTTTGTCTCTTCTTGTAATTCCCTCTATCTTTCTTTGTTTTCACATTTCCATTGCATTGGATTTGCTGTTTTTACTCTCTGTGGTTACTCACGATTCACTACTATATAGCAGTGAATGTCTTGCAATTCTTTTATATTCTTCTGCTTTTATTGTTCTTGTAACCTCTTTTTCTCTAAGGATGTTTTCTCGATTGTGTTGTAGATCACTCCTGCTTTGCATAATTTTCATCTTGTTCTGAATCTATCTTCCCTTTATCCTCTATTGTTGATCCCAGGTATTTGAACTGCTGAACCTGCTCTATCTGTTTTCCGTTTAACTCTATTTTGTGATTGCTCCCTTTGGATGATATTATCATTGTTTTGGTTTCGTTTATATTTATCTTTTCTAGCTCTTCTTTGTATATTTACAAGTTTTTCTTTGGAATCTGCTATTAGTGTTATGTGGTTGGCAAACATTAATATTTGCATTTTGAATAGTTCCATTATAATTTTATACCCTATCTTTGTGTTCTCAGCTCTTTGTTTGCTATTTCTTATTATTATTATTATTGATGATGACATCTATATCTGGAGATTTTCCTAGTTTTATTTTCTTGATTGCTGCCTCCAGTTCTTCGATTCTTATTTCGTTGATTCCTCCATTTGTTTCACCTTCTTCATCTCCACTATGGTTTGTTTCGGTTATTTTGTTAAAGTATTCTTTCTAATATCTTCGTTATTTCTGTTTTATATATTTCCGTTTATACTTGGTTGGCTTAGTGTCCTTTTATTCCTCATTTGTTTAATTGTGCTGTAAAACATCTTTTCGTTTTCTATGAACATTTCTCTCAGTTTCTTACCGAACCGCCCCCAGGATTGCTTTTTTGCTATCTTGATTTTGCGTTCCGCTATTTTATTTGCTATATCTTTTTATATCTTCTAAAATCTTGTTCTTTCCTTGTTTTTATGTAAGTTTACCAATTTTCTTTTTATTTTTACAAATTATTTTACCTCTTCTGACCACCACCTGTTTTTCTTCCTCTGTTTGTTTGATATAGTGATTGTTCCAGAGGTTTCTTGAGCTGCTTCAGTTATGATTTCTTTAAATTTCTATTTCTTTCTGTTTGTCCTTTTCTCTATTTTTGATTAGTATTTATTCCTAGTTTCTTTCTTTTCAAATTTTGGCTTTTTGTGTTCTTGTTTATTATTGTTCTGCTCCTGTTTTAATTTCTATTTTTACTAAGTAGTGGTCGCTCCCTATTTCAGTTTGTCTTGTTACTTTAACATCTTTCACCTTTTTCCATTCTTCTGCGTCTATTAAGGAGTAGTCTATTATTTCTATCAACTTCTCTAGTGTATTTGTGCATAGTTTTGTGTTTGAATTTTGTGTTTGCCACAATAAGCTTGTTTGCTATAAATAATTCTATAATTCTTTTTCCATTTTCGTTTCTGTTCTCATCTCCATACTTTCCCCTGTATCTTTTTTGCCTTAATAAAAATATATTAAAATCCTTATATTGTAGAAAATTAACTAATAATTAGAAAAAACACGAAAACATTTCGTAGATCTGTCATACACTAATCACTTACAAACCATTTAACATATATTTAATCATTTTTAGTTTATTTAAAATTTAGTTTAATTAGACTACAGTGTGAGTTTTTTTCTATGTTCTCTATGGGAATCTCGGAAACTATAAGATATAGAGAAACGGTTAAATGGGGAAAGAAGTGTAGATTTATGAGACGGATAAAATTCCACTTTCAAAGTTTTCAAAAAAGTTAAGGGTAACTAGATATTTTGAAAAAAGTAAAAAGTGTCAATTTTTTCAAATCAATATATATCGGTTATTATAACAGATAGAAAAAACTGTAAAGAACACAGTTTTTTTGATTGATTTTGATTTTATAACCTACTTGCAACTGACATACGTAGAAACAACGTTTTTCGCTTTTTTATCAAGGCTAATTCAGTTCATTTGTCGGGAAATAGCTAACTTCAGGTTATTCAGGTGAATAAATAGCAACTTGGTGTTTATTCACTTATAAATTGACGTGATTGGCTAAAAAATATCACATGCCTCATTTTCATTGGCTACATGCAATAGGAGTGGAATAGTCGCTATTATTTTCTGAGATATGACGCAAACTTACATTTTTTTAAATGGAAATCATAGTTGGCTATGGCCTCATTCAAAAGGTATTTTTTTTCTCTTTAATCCAATATGACATAAGACAGAGTTATATCTAAAAATAAGTGAGTTATAGTCATTTTAAATTTTATTATAAATAAAAAAATGGGTATCCATAAAAAATATGAACGTAAAACAATTGCAGTTGTTTATAATAATAGCAATATTGTAATTATTAGTTTTACAGAGATAAACCAAAATGAAACAACAGCATAAAGTAATTCTGTAATTATCAATATATCAATGGGAGAGACAGTTTGCGTCATATCTCGGAAAATAAAAATTTTCTGATTATTTTTTATTAATCTGCATAAAATTATCTAAAACTTTGTCCTTTACAGTTTTGAAAAAATTGACACTTTTTACTTTTTTCAAAATATCTAGTTACCCTTGACTTTTTTAAAAACTTTGAAAGTAGAATTTTATTCGTCTCGTAAATCTACACTTCTTTCCCTATTTAACAGTTTCTCTATCTCTTATAGTTTCCGAGATCCTCATAGAGAACATCGAAAACAACTCACACCATTCAATGTCTGTCTAGGTATTAGCCAGAAAAGAAGTTGTTTCAATAAGTGATTTGTTTTGTAGTCTTAATAAGACTCATTGTTGTAGATTTACGAAATGTTTTAGAATTTAGATTAAGATCTCCCACGATTTTATTGTATTTAACATTTTTCTTGTGCCATTTTCTCGCTGTGATGTCTTGTTTTTTTAGTTGCTTTTTTATTCGTACTCCTTTCCATTAATCGTTATCTTTCGGCATCCTATTCTTACTCTCTTTCCTTTTGATTTTTCTTTTCTTGCTATTTCTCTATATTTTGTACAAATTTTTCTTCATTATTTATGTATATCTTGGACCCTCTTAGATTTCCTTATTTACTTTTTTATTGATTTTTGCATGTGCGTGGTTTGCTGATTTAGGTTCCTATGAACTGAACAGAGGATTATTATCGAATTAATATATATTTACCTTTCCCGAATAATATTATTACAGATCTGCAATACATATTTAATAAAGACACGATAAATTTGTTCAATTTTAACACAATAATACCTAGTGTTTTATTGACAACAAACTGGCAAAGATTTGGATATCACTTTAAAATCGATTTTTTAATAAATTTAATAAGAAAAATCTGTTTCAAATTTTACAGAATATCTTATTTTATGTTTTTATATGTCCTATATTGTTTTCATGTGTGATATTATTTAGTTTTTATTTAAAAATAATAGAATTATATTTTATTATTATATAAATTATACTTTTTGATGTTGATTACTTTATATTTATGGAAAAATATAAAATATTTAAGTTTTTTTTTAAATTACCCCCCCTAAGCCAGTTGGCTGGAAACGCCCTTCCTTGTTCCTGGGGTTTGGCAGAAAAAATATCCTTCTTTATCTCATATGACACTAAAATTAATGAAAATGTCTGCATTTTCAGTTCAACTGGAGAGGACTATTTCAAACTAGTCTTGTGTGCATTTAACTTCGAGGAATCGTTTGACCTGAGATAAATCTAAAAACTTATATTTGTGTACCAATCCCTCAAATTAAGAGATTCATATCGAACAAAATATTATTAAAGATTAAGGTGACTTAAAGAATTTTCATATAGTTTACATGTAAAATATTGTTTCTTTGTTTTTTTTCTGAAAATTAATTATTTCATCTACAAATGCATAATGATAATTAATATTAAAATATATTATTTATAAAATAAATATAATAACATCAATTATTATTACTTAATTTTAACATCATTTTTCATTATTGTCATTATCTTTGCTTTGATTGCCTTAAACAAATATTAGATTAATTTAATATAATAATTTTAAGTAATAAATGATACTAAATATAGAATGATATGAAAAAAAGTAATTTGTGATAAATGTAGTATATCAAATACGTTTCTCAAATATTTACTACAATAACTCTAGTCGATAAAAACATACATTTTTTTTTTCATGATTTATTATCAATTATTTCAAATTTAACCATTTAGAAGTGAATAAGATTTGAGGTTGCATAACTTATCTTAGCAAATAAAAAAGAGCATAGGTATTAGAAAATTGGATCATTGTACAGGGTCCTGCAACAGTGCGTCAGGCTTTCCTAGCGCCTTTCTCGTAAGAGATAGAAAAAAATGTTTCGTATAAAAATTTATTGATTTAAAAATCTCTATGCCGTAAAATTATTTTCAAATATACAGGGTGTCCCAATTTTGCGGTATAACAAAAGCAAACATTTTTTTAAATGGAACACCCTGTATATTTTTTCATTTTCTAATTTGGATAATATTTTATAACTTGAACCTTTTTCTAGTTTTTAATTTCGATATGGCATTCCCGAGTGATTGACCTTTTTCTAAAAAAAAAATGTAAAAAGCGGAAGTTCACAAAAAAAATATTCTGATGTTCTATTTAAAATTTAAGAAATTTTCTTTTTCCTATGGTTGTTCATAAGTACTGTTTATGTACCAGTGTTAAAAATTTTTACTTTTGAGGAACCCTGCCTTTGTATCAGACACGCCATTTTCTAAAATTTCAAAATGTCGTAACTCTTTTTTTTTAAATGGAATCATACATTTTTTTACATTTTATATTATTCTGCATCTAATTTTCTACAAAAAATATTAAGCATACCCTATACCTAAAAGTGATATTTTTCAAGATATAAAAGAATTTATATTTCAAACTGTCCTTGAATACGAATTTGTTTAAAAAATAAAAATTGAAATTTTTGATATTTTTTGCCAATTGCTAATAAACTATTGGAGTTACATGAAATTTATATAAGAAATCATTATAGAGAATTTAAAACTGAACAAATTATTAAGAATAGTTTTTTTGCGTAAAGCTCTTAGTTTTTGAAATATAGGAAAAGTACTATGATGGCCACATCACCATTTTTAATTAACCATTTACTCGAGCTTTCAATCCATTAAAACTATATCTAAAAATTGCCATAATATGATTTCCACGTTTACATGCTCAATCAAATATTCAAATCAAACAAATAAGTTAAATTTAAAAACTTCCGAAAAAAAATAAAATAATTAAACAACATACCAACTGATATCAACAAATTGTATTCGAAAATGACTAGATCTTGCATTTCATAGGGTTACCGGCTCTATCAATTTTAATCTAAATTAATAGCAATATTAATGTTAACAGAATTATTAATTTATTATTATTTTGATATTATTGAATCATCGTTTTTAAATTTTTAAATTGTTTAACAAAAATCTCAATCCTAGCACTATTAAGTTGCATAGTTGACCACCATGAATTTTCGATCACCCCCTACTCTACTCCTATGAAGTTAGCTTATAAAAGTCCTTTTTACAAGGGTTAGAAGGAAATACATAACCTATTAAAAAAAACTTATAGTTAAATCTTAGTGTGTGCAGCGCAATTTTCGACGTTCTTGACACTATTTTGTAATTTTGTAAAAAATGCGGAAGACAACTTCCACGGGATAGATTCTAAAATAATGATCCTGTTCGTACATTCGCTGTACTTCGTATTGAAATTCGCGCTTAAGTTGTATAGAGAACGGAGGGCCGCCCGGGAGTTTGTTGCGGGTAAAGACACGCGAACCCGCGCGGAAATCGACGCCGATTTGGAAAGGTTCTTTGAGGAGTCTTTGATTTTTGATCCACCCGTGTTCAGGCAGAGATATGCGGCCGTACAACAAGTGCTGCTCGACTCCAGGTGGAGGAGTGATATCAGTAAGGTGGTGGATTTTGGGTGCTCCGAGCTGGGATTTTTCATCTACTTGAAGCACCTCTTTGGCGTCAACAAAATTTTAGAGGTCGATTTCGATCTAGACGTGCTCAAGAATTACAAGTATAAAATAGAGCCATTGAATGCCGATTTCTTAAGTGGGAGAAGCGATCCGTTGTTAGTTGAACTGTTATGTGGGAGTATCAGTGATCCCGATTCCAGATTATCCGACATTGATGCTGTAGTAGGTATTGAAATGTAAGTAAGATTATCCTAAAAGTACATATTTAATTAGAATGTGCCGAATACTCGAATGTAAATACATTTTATTCTCACATATCTCATTTACAATAAAGTATGATCAAGCATTATATAGATGAGTTTCTAATTGTAATAATACTGGTTCAATTTTGTTAAAAGCATATTTACTAAGAATAAATAAAATAAATAACTCTAGAACTAATTTTCAGTGCTATTATTAATATTGATTATATTTAGAAGATAATAATGATCTTCTTAACCATTGACATATTACTTTTAATGCTACACTTAAAAAGTACTTCTTCTATCACAAATAATATGAAAATGATTTTTAATTAAAATTGTTGTGAATATACACGCTGGTGGTGGAGCATTCAGTTACGGCCCCGAACTGACGTGCAGCAATGTTGGTTTAGGTCAGTAGTTGGATGGGTGACCGGTGCCATTCACCATTGAGATACAATTAATGGTGCTTTAGAGTGACGGGGGTGATCCTTTAAAGTAACAAGCTCATTTACACACACACACAAATACACAAATCACACGGCAGAAGGGCCACGTGGTCGATAGCTTAACACTACTACTACTTGTTGTGAATAATCATTTAATTGTTGGCCATTACTTATCCTAAATTGCCTACTTTTATTAAACAACTATTCTCTTCCCAGAAAAGTTGAAACAAGTTAATTTTTTTTTTAAACTGTCCTGTAAATGAGGAACATCCCAAAATCAAAAATTCCATTCCAACTAAAAATATATTTTACCCAAAAATATTCAAAACATATTGAATCATCCTTAAGTTACATATCTACTTATAATAAAATAATCCATTATTTTTATTATGGTATGGCTTAAACTATGTTCACAATTATAACATTATGGTACCATTTTCGTTTTGAAAATAACTATGCAGAAATTTATTCTATTACATTTTGTTCTTATTTATTGTTTATAATAATACTTACTTTAATATAAATATATATTTCAGAATTGAGCATCTATATCCAGACACCTTAGAAGCATTGCCTTACAACATTTTTGGGTACATTAATCCTCGTATAGCCATTTTCACCACACCGAATGCTGATTTCAATATCCTCTTTAAAAACCTAAAGGGATTTCGGCATTATGATCACAAGTTTGAGTGGAGCCGTGAACAATTTCAAGATTGGTAAATACAACAAACATGCAAAACATGAATTTGGAAAAGAATTTCAGAATTAACAGAATTATAGTTAATATGTAATTATTTTTTTAGGGCAGAAAATGTATGCATGCGTTTTCCTGAATATTCAGTCACATTTCATGGAATAGGAAAAGGTCCCAGAGGAACTGAATCTTTGGGAGCATGTTCCCAGATGGCTGTATTTACACGAGAGTATACCGCAGTCTCCAAAGAAGTACCATATGAAACTGAGTGCCATGATTGCTTTAATCACGAACCGAAGGAATCCATCGGAATTTGCACATATTATTGTTACACGAACCAGTTGAAGTCTTTAAGAGACCTGAACTGCAGTGCTTGTGATATTATTACTGATAATTCTTATTATAAGTTAGTGGACAGTGTAGAGTACCCTTATGTGGTAGACAATAGAACGCCCAAAGAAAAGTTATTACAAGAGGCCATGTACATCATATACAAGAATGCTACATACCACAGCAGATTCTATAAAGAGGATTCAGGTCTGATCGAGATCCCTCTACATGAATTTGTGCACAACCTCGATGGACACTTTGTGACAGAAAATGAAATCAGGTGTGACAATCTAGTCGTCTCTGGACCAACGTCATTATCATGTCATTTCAAAATTCATTGTGTCTTTAACTATTTTCCAGGGGTTTATTGGTGGAAGCTGAATTTACTGTGCGAGAATGTGTGTTGGAAGGGTCGAATGATATCTACCCATGCGTTGTTTATGATCTCAACATGGACAAAAACAGCTCTCCGGACACCAGTTTTGGAGACAAGTCAGAGCAGGAGTATAATGTAAACATAAACATCGACTCAGAGTCTGATTGGGAGTGTGAATATAAGCGCGCAAATCTAGCTGGGATAACTTTAGAAGAAGGAAGGGAGGAGGAGACGGCGTTGAGTCCAGTAAGTGGTGCTGAACCGTCAGAGCAGTTATTTGATTCAGGTTATCAAAAATCAATAAGCAATGCTGAATGGTCACCCACTTCACCCTTGGATGGGACATTTGAGGAGCACTTTAACAGCTTTATGAAATTAGACGTAAACGATGTGAAGGAAAATATGAAAGGTATATAATATATCCTTTTTGTTATAGTTCAGTAATAACACAAATTAATTTTTTAATTACTTAATGAGATAATTATAATACAATTAAATATAGAAAAATTTTACTCTTTTTTCATCTATTTAAGTAAAAATGCAGAGAATTTAAAATAATTTTCTTTTTAACAATATGTAGTGCATACATTTTACTCGCCTGAGTATGTTTATCTTATTTTAAAAATTGAGTGAATTAAGAGAGGGTGTTTAAAATATTTGTCATTTTATCAAATGGATGGAACTTACCCACAAAGAAATATAAAGTATTACCTTTTATTGATACACCATGATTATGAATACTTTTCAAGTCGAAATTATAGTAGTGCGTGCAATATTGTTTAAATTCTTAGACAACATAGTTTACTGTTCACTGTTCTGCTTGGCAAGGTGCAAATTGCTGTGTACTTGCCTTCCCGCTACAAAAATACTTTTAACCTAACAACTGTCGAATGCACTGAACTCATCAATTTTTATAATTAGCAAATATGAGAATAATCTTCTAGAAGATATTTGTTTTTCTTTTCCTGGGAAACTTTTATACTTTTAAAATTTTATTTTAATTCCAAAAATGAATAATGAATTTACTGCTTTATATAATGTTTTAACATGATTTTATTAGCATTTAGCAATTAAAAAAAATATATAGTAAGTTACTTTGAAAATTGTTTAACATTTAGTGTACAACTCGAACTAACTGATGATCAATATGTTTGTTATTTTATTTCATTAATTTTTTTAAAGAACAAATTCCATTAGGGGAAAGAAGTGAAACCAGAATAATTGACACACTTCTTGTAGGTTTTTATTTTAGAACAACAATTTTTTTCAGAATTTAAGAGTGACACACTTTTATTAAACTCTTCTCATACGTGATTTATTCATTAGCATACAATCGCAGGGAATTATATTTGAAGCAAATAAACAATCGTGTGTATTCAGAGCGGAGGAACATTATAGCGGGCACTTCATGTAGAAGGTCTCCCGGAAGCGATTGCCAGCCCAGCACGTCGACAGGCGAGAAGAAGAAGAAACGCAAAGGCAAGAAGGTGGTAGACGAACAAGAGGATGAGGACTACGAGGTTGGAGAAGATTTGCGGATCTTGGCGGACTGCATCGTATACAATTCTCTGAACATGCTGAATGTGGAAGGGGACGCGGAACAACCTGTACCGGCCGATGCTGCTGATGTGAGGATAATGGAGGTAGTTGTTCCTGAGGAAGAGATAGAACCGGCGCGTTATCCCGCTGTTGAAAACGGTGACCTCGCCAATAATAATAGAGATGATGAAGGAAATAATTATCCGGATGATATTCCTCTATTACAATTGGATTTTGTTGATGATGCTAATAATGCTAATGAAAATAGAGGTAACTTTATGCCTGTATATTTTATAAATCAGAAATTATTATATAGGTAAACAATCATTATATCATTATTTTTAAAACAATGTTAACCTTTTAACGAAGCGATATAAGTTAATAAATAGCTTTAGGATTTAAATTTCGAATTCAATATTGTGAACTGCAATTTTTTAGATGTAGATGATAACGCAGGTGAATTAGATGTACCAAACATGCCAATTCTCGACCCAGATCAACAGAATAGAAACGATATTCCCAATCAACCAGGGGGCGCTCTTGAACCTGAACCGTTGGCTATTGTAGATTATGAAGACGATGAATCTGACGCAGGCCTTACCATTGACGATCCAGCTTTAAACCATGCCAGTAGAGAAGCACTTTTCGATCCCGATTCACAACTAGATATGCTAGAAGATTTTCCTGAAACTCGCCAAGACGTGGAGCCAGTGCCTATTCCGGTAGTCATAAACGTAGAACACATTGTTGAGGACCACGTTGACGTAGGTAAATGAGGATACTGTATTTCCTGGATTTGCAACTAAAACAAAAATTATAGGATTGCCTAACGAGGCGAACCCTTTTCCCAATTGGCTGCTGCAACTGCTCGGACAACAGATAGAGGAGGAAGGAGGTGGAAACCATGATGAACCACATTTTTACTGCCAGGGTGATGGTTTAGGTATTCCAGCAAATATGCATGTTGGCCATATGTTTAGATAATGTTTTTAGGAGTACATCCATCCATAATTGAGGTAGACGTGGACGATTCTACCTCGGAATCGTCGAGTAATGATGAGGCACAAGCAGAGCAGACATTATCAGAAGAGGACGTAGGTCCGTTACCTGCAGATGCAACCTCTGATGCTCAGAATATACAATTGGTTGGACAAGCGATACCTTTGCGGATGTCGCAGAGTGCAGCGAGCAATGATAGTAACGATGAATTTTTTGATACGGTTGATGAAGATATGGGGAATCCTGGTACAAATATTAAGAAATAAATTATTAGTCAATTTGTATGACTTGTTATTATTAACGTTTAGCGTGTTGATTGATGTTTGTGATATCTTTATTACAAGACTGATCCAGTTTATATCATTACAATAAATGATGTTCATTTTTGAGTTGCCTTGTTTCAATATAAAAATTCTAGTATCCTTTAAGTTAAATGTAAAAGTTTATTTTGTACCCTCACCTTTTAATTTTCGTAACAACATGTATTCATGATTCAAATATTCTAAATTCATCTACTTGACAGCAAGTACTCTCCTGTAGATAAACAGCAGGATTTTAATTACTTTAATATAAGTTTTATCTGTTATTAAATTAAGTTGGTGCTTTTACTAACTTTATGAAGCCAGCAAATACACATTAAATTGATAATAAAATAATTTGTGTGCCACAAAGTGATTCATACAATTTTGTTTTTAGTGAAAAGTTATGACAATAACTGCATCTAATAAGAAATTAACACTTTTAATCTAAATGGAAAGGAAGAAATAAATTCTGCATATATAAATCTATTCTTTATTAACAACTGTATTGGTACGGATAATTCTTGGTACTAATTAATGTTCTTAGAGGAACATCAACAAATTACGTTATGATAAAATTGACATATGTATGTATATTCATTACCGCATATTAATAATGAAATATACTAATAAATCAAATCTAGGCTATAATGGTCCAAGATTCACAATTCATAGCAAAATAAAATGTTGGTATAAGGCTATTTTGTTGATAGTTGAAGCATCAGTCCCCAAAGGTATGAAAAATTATTGCTACCTCTATATCTCAATCTGGATGGAATGTTTAAATCCCTATTTCTAATTACTATCTAGTGTAAATGATAAAAATTCTTTGGCTCTTTTTTTGTACGTTTCCATGCATTACAGAGAAGTCCAGAATTTGTAATTAATTTCCAATTCAAAATTTATCAAAATAATATAGAAATAAAGTCTAAATAAAAATAAGATATTTTTATACATAAATAACAATTCTTCTTATTTCTAATTACTGTTTTAGAAAATTTAATTAATAATTGATATAAACATAAACATGCAGTATTAATATAATAACTGCAGTCCCTAGGGACAGCTTTGGTCAAAAATTATATTATAATTGAATAAAATGATATTAAATACATATTGTGTTAGCATTATTAATTAATTTTTTTATCACTGCTTACTAATTCGGTACCTTGACATCTGTTTTCTAGTTTATCATACAATTTCTATTTAGCATAACAGCTATCGAGCAATACATTACCAGTAATTCTGGAGTTCTCTCTGTGATGCCGAAAATAGAATATATCTAAAAGGAGATCCTTAATGACAGTCTTATTTCTACGGAGAGAGGTCAAATGGAGCGGAAGTTCTGATTTTTAAATGCATTGAATTAGCAGATTCAATAATATTCAGGTGTTTTACATACTGGCAACAGTACCAATATGCCAAAAAATATTTCAGCCACCTGCAGGGCCAACTGTATGGCACATATTATATACTCAAATCTTATCGCAAAGCTTTGCCACAGCAGAAAATATACCACCCCTATGGCAGAAGGAATTGTAAACAGCAGAGCTATGCACACTGGCCACCCTAAAACACAAAATGCGAATTACTTTATGTAAACACACACACACAGGTAGACAGTTAAAGGAAGTGAATAAAGGTACACTTACATTTTTCTGTTAAATTTCCCTTACGTGCTATTATCACCCGGAAGAGCTCTAAAACGCAGACTGCTAGCAAAATACCAAAATCTGTACCGAAAGCGGGCATGGGCTGGTTGAGGGCCTTGACGACGTTCATGCCTATTTCGCAAATGGCAAAGAGTCCGAAGTAGTAAGAGTTTAAGTAAAGGAGCACCTCGAAAGTTAGGGATACGTTCATTGTATAATTCTTTTTCAAAATTTACGGCGATTTTTTTTGTGCATGTAAAGATCAAACATGACTCGGCCGGTAACGTTCGTCTTTCAGCACCATCTTTCGTACACTATTGAATACTGTTCTGCGTGTTAGGGTTGCCAAATTTATTTGAGAAATAAAAAAAATATGTGGATATTTTATATATATTTTAAGCAACACAATATTAAATTGTAATATACGCAATAGTAAGTATAATGATTTGTATAACATAAAACAATCATATATTACTAATATAATAACCTATAATAAATTAATTTAAAATTTGTAGTCTATTCTTAATAAATCTCGATACGATTTTTTGCGGTCGTAGCTGCCATTTATTTATATCTTCTTTTGGTGTTGTCACCTGCAAAAATACATACAATATATCAAAGTAAGTTAGTTAAAAAGTCTTAATTTTTAAAAATATCTTGTTTTTTGAGAATAAAAGTTGCACTTGCTTATATCTCGGCAATTGTTGTGGTCAAATTCTCAATAAAGAGCATTGATTTCTAAAAAGTAAATCAACAGTAATCAATTTAATGATTTACTAAACATATTTGTCAGAATCCTCGCCGCAGGTGGATTCAATTTATACTCACTTCTCATTGATCGAGTACAACATAATATTTTATTATAAAAATTTATTATTATATTCAAAATATAATGTAATTTTTAAGTTCCCAAAAAAAAATGAAAAAAATAAGTCACTATTCCTTTTGATTTATTGTTTGACAGTAAGGACTTAGTTTTTAACCTGAAAATATTTTTAAAAAATTAGAAAGTGAAACTTTCAAAATGTTAAGTAAAGTAAAATAAAGCACAATAGATTTATGAAACAGAATATGGAAATGTCTAAAAAGACAATTAATAACTGTCAAAAAAGTAAAAATGGAAGAAAATCACTTCAAAGTATTCTCGACTTGCCACAATATTTTCAATTGTCCTAACATACTTTCAACCTACACCAATAAATGTTTCAACATACTATCTTACTCTGCAATTATTCTGATAAATATTTTTTGTCCTAGGCATTGAATTGACGAGGCGGATACATGACGAAACTCCATAACACATTGAAATAAAACAACACAGTTGGGAGGGTTTCTCATTTATTGTTGAACACTTCATTCGTAGTATTCACCTGCCTGATAAAGCTACCGTGTGGCGAAACATGTTGAAGTGTTCAACAATAAATGTGAAACCCCCCAACTGTGTTGTTTTGTCCTAGCATTCATTATCTTAATTACGTTTCACTTTCCCAATAAATAATTCAGTGTAAGTATGTATTACCATCTAATAATAGTCGCAACTATTCTCTTCATTAGTTCATTGCTAATTCATTTGGCCTAGATTAACAAACTATTCATTGTCCTAGCGTACTCTTCACCTATCCCAATATATTATTATTAATCCTAGCGTATCCTAAACATATCATTGCCCCGATATACTCTTGATCTTTCCCGATAAATGAATCATTGCCCTAGAGTACTCTTGGTCTAGGTCAATACTTTATTAAATGCCATAGCCTAAAAAACATAATTGAAAGTTCCAAAAAAGTAATTGACAAATAAATAATTCTTTCATTCTCAATGAGAAGAGAGATTTGTAAACAAAAATGAAAAATCCTATAAAAAAACAAATGACTTTTTTCTTCCTCAATTCCAATTGTTTTCGGTTATTTTCAACAATTATCTAAACTAATTTTTTTAGTGATTATTTAGAATTGTTTTTTGAAAAAATATAATTAAAAAAAAAACAGATTATTATTATATCTCAAACAAATAAAAACAATTGATATTAAGGGTTGTTTATAGAATAAAAAATGTTTCACCACGTGATAAACGAGAACCAAATTCAACAAAAAGAAAAAAAAAACAATTGAGATTTATTAAGGAACATTTGACAAATCTTAAAATAAAAATATTAATAACGTAAAGAATCAATCCCCAAAGAACATTTTTAAATTTTTGAGAAAAAAACAATTTAAATTAGAGACATGTTTAAAAGGGTAAACATATCATTGACTAAATAATGGAATAATCTAAAAAACTGTTAAAAACGTTACAAAAAGATATGAAAGCGAAGCAAAACAATTGATAACTGTCAAAACCTTGAAGAATTGTAATAAATTTTTCCCAAAAAACAATTGACAAAAAATCACTATTGTATTATAAGGGATGTCTGTAGATATACAGGGTGAGTTTTTTAGATGTTCTCTATGGGGATCTCGGAAACTATAAGAGATAGAGAAATGGTTAAATGGGGAAAGAAGTGTAGATTTACGAGACAAATAAAATTCCACTTTCAAAGTTTTCAAAAAAGTCAAGGGTAACTAGATATTTTGAAAAAAGTAAAAAGTGTCAAATTTTTCAATTTTCATTAAAGTCGTCGTGGAGGTCAACCCGACGGAGATAACTGCGCTGATGAACCAGTGCCTCCGGGAGGGAAAAGAATCGGCTATATGTATGACAGCAAGACTCGTATTACATAAGAAAGGGAAGTCTAAGAAAGACCTAAGAAGATGTAGGGCGGTATACCTCATTGTCAGGTGAAGACATTGGAGAGGCTTATGGTGGAGCGGACGAGGGCCTCCATGACAGTACGGTTTCCGAAGGGTCAGGTCCACGGAGGACGCCTTGATTGAGGTGAAGAAGCTGTGAATGAAATTAACTGTGGACTCAATACGATTCTCGTTTACGAAGGCGAGGAGGGTACAAAAGAGAGTTGAACCCCTCAAGGTTCGGTGCTGGGCCCCTCCTCTGGAATGTGGCGGATGGTGGAGTGTTTTGCCTGCCGCTGCCAAGGGGTAGAATTGATCGGCTTCGCCGACGATCTGATTGTAGTAAGGAGTAGGGGTATCGGAGAGCTTAGGGCTGGCACAGTGACTACGATATAGAAGTACTACTCGCTAACATGGGAAGGCCAAGCGAGGGGAGGAGGCTATTGGTGGCGGTGGGAGTTGCGAAGTTGCTTTACACCGCCACAGCATGGGTGATGTCGGTCGAATCCAAAAGGAACGCAGACTGCGCGGTATAATGTGTATAGGTACCCTCAGACATCCCGCAGGGGTGGTTGACGTGCACAGCCATTTGGGAGTAGCGACCCCACGTACCCGAGCCGTTCATTGCACACACACGCAAAAAAAAATAAAAGGTACCCTCAGACTAATAAGAGGGTACCGTACGGTATCAACAGTATCACGTCCCCGAGAAAAAAGGAGAGATTTTTAAATGTATCCTGAATTTAAACTCTTTTCATATTATGAAACAGTTTTATGGAAAAAACTTCAGTGCAGAGAAAGAAATTGGATTGCCACATCACCATTTTTTTAGAAAACATACCATTCGCCATTGGGATACAAATAATGTTGCTTTAGAGTTATTAAATTAAGAAGCTCATTTACTTACGATAGACAAACACCACTACTGCTAAGTATACTGTTGCCGCCGAATCGCAACTTATCGGCGATTAAAATACCAAACTCATCTCAAGGGTTTAAAAATAACGTATACAAAGACACGTTTTCATTTAACAATGGAGCAGATGAAAACAGCAGATGCTAGTGGTACAAAACTCCGAAAAATGCCTTCAGGCGGCCATAAAAACGGATGCTGTTGTGGTTTGTTTTTCGCCCTATAAGCTTGGACTCTTAACATCTCTAGCTGCCCCCACAGATGCTTCTACCATCTGTCTCGAGTATAGGGGGTTGGCCTCAATGGTGACCCTCAGATTGGTCATTGAGGTCCCCACCGCACATATTGCCCTACGAGTTCTATCGTCTCCCCCTAAGTTCTTCACTCCCTCCTTCTTGCCTGCCATGCCGATGTGGTTTTCTATCCTGCCACCTGTAGATCATTGGAGAACCCTATTAAGTCCACCCTCTTGAATGTGGCAGGTACGTCACGTTTCAAAGAAGTGGTCCCAGTATGGATCCCTGCCTCTCGTTAGCTGCACCTCCTTATTACTTAGCCACCATACTCGTAGACTAACTGCCTGTTCTCCAGCTATTAACCATGTTTACGAGGTAGCCTGTCTTACTTACTAGTACGATCTCCAAATTCTCGTCTGTTACCTTGACCTTCAGCAGGTCATGAGCTGCTCGGCACCTATTCAAGTTTTACTCCATGTGCCCCTCGTCCTAGTCACCGCGCCCGAGGGTTCTTTTTCTGTAGATACCGCTTCCGACGTCTCCCCCTGTCTCGTCCCCTTTGTCTTCTTCCGTCCCACACCTTCACTCCACTTATTGTCTTCCCTACCCCTAATCTACCCCTGCGGCTCCTGCTTGGCTCCCAGCCATGCCAAAATGTCATCTACCTTGTTAGCCAGGGTCCTGAGCTCCTTTTTTAGTCCTGGGTAGGCCTCTTCTCTCTCTACCGATGCCCCTTCTTCGGCTTTTGTCGTCGCATGCCCCTCGCTCGGGTGCTAGTCGCCCTTCCCGACATGTCCCTACATCTTCTTCTAGCGTCTCTGACCCGTCATCTCTCATGTTCCCACGACCCTCGTCCGTCTGTGTCTCCGCGTCAGACATGATCCTGATTTCCCTCAAGCCCCCGGATCATCTTCAGTACAAGCTTCTTACCGTGTATACATTTTCTTTTATCTTGAACTCGATATTTTGTTTTTTTTCACCAAGGTCACGAGCCACTTTATCCAGCTGCTCGTGTATGTTTATCATTTTCTCCTGCAGCTTTGACAACCTCGACTCGCTCTTCGGGGAGATGGATTCGTTTCTCCTCATCTTAGCCGCCTGGCTATCGTCGCACGTGAAGCTCATTAAGCCTATGTTGGGCTCCACCAGCGTTGTCGGAGCACTCTGCGATGTCTGGCTTCCTGCTGCACTCAAGCACAGTTTGACGATAGGCCTGAGTTTACCGCTCTCATTAACTATATCTTTTCCTTTGTTTGTTGCCGTTGTCTGTCCTTTGATTATTTGATATTTTCAAATGTTGCTCCATGACAGAAGTGTGCTCGGAAAGATGGCAAGGGTACTGAAAGTGGGGTGCCCCGGGTACCTAACCTTGTTTTTTGTAGCTGGGAGGTGGAAAATCTTTTATAGACAGTGTGGGAGTCCCCAGAACTATACTAGTATACCCACTAAAAACCACCTCCCCAAGTCGCCCTGACTCCCCGCGGAACCGCCGTCTGGCATTACTTCATAAATTATAAGGAATGTTCGGCTTCGCAGCAGATTAACGACATGGCAACAAAGTTAATTATCCTACACCCACAAAAATCCATCTACAAATAAGATGGTACTATTACCATCTCCTTCGGAATAAGGGAGAAGCACGAAGCCCAACAAGCCACCAAAAACAAAACACTCAGCTCCGAGAAATCAATCGAGCAACATCTCAGTCATTAGATATCATTCCCTATAGAACTCAAGTTATACTTGTGCGTAAATAAATAGTATGTATATAGTCTGAAATCCATCAGTTTTAATTAATCAATTGGTTCTTCGAATTATTAAGTTTGGAATTCCGAAAACGTAATATATTACCTGGTCTCCGTGCAGTCTATTTATCAAGGTGACACAGACAATGGCTGATTTAATTCCGGCTTGATGCGTAAGTGCACCGAATGGCACGCATTCCATTTCAATATTGCGCACTCCGTTGGCGTGCAATTTCTTCAAATAGGCCAGTTTGTCGTCTTCGCTGTAGTTGCAAAAGGCTCCGTCCAAACGTCCTTGTTCTGTTCAAATAAATAATAATAATTATTATTTAATATATAACATGATAAATCAAATAAAACAAATTATTTCTAGATTTCAATAAATTTATATCCTTAACATTTTCCAAGACAATGTAGTTTACAAAATATTACATAATATATTCCTTGCTATGATGTAGCGACACAAGAAGAAGACAGATTTTTTTGACCAAACTATTAAAAGATAGCAATTGATTAAAATTTGAAAGAAAAAATACAAAAATAATTATATGTTTTATTAATATGTACTGGGTTGGTCCGCCCCTATTGGTTACACATTTCCCTTCTCTTCGTAGCATCGATTCTAGTAGATGAATATCTTGTATTATCCTCCGCAAATCGTTCCCTAGAAGCTTTGCAATATGAGGACGAACGTGGTTTTGTGAAAAAGTGCGTCTTCCTACTGCTGAAGAAATGAAAGAATATGATCGCCCCTATTGGTACAGTGGTGGAAAGAAAGTTCTCAGGATAAACATATAAACTGCGAGGGCAGGAGAGTAAACGAGTGGGTGATGGAAGAGGGATGAGAATTTTTAAATGTATGTACAGTAGGGGATTGGGAAGGGAAGAAAACCTACATAGGTCCACAGGGATCGTCAGTAATTGATTACATAGTCATCAAGGGGCTGGCAAGAAGAGAGGTGAGAAAAATGGAAGTGGAAGAAAGTATGGGATCGGACCATCTACCATTAAAAGTAATGATACGCGTAGGCAGAGATAAAAAAGATAGTGGAGTAAAGGCCATTCGAGATATGAGGGAAAGGCTAAAGACGGTTCAGTGGAATAATGTTGGAGTTAGAGGATATCACAGTGGAATGCGGAAGTAAAGGAAAGGGGAAAAGGGGAAAGGCGTGTACGTGGTTTGATGAAGAATGTCGACATGCAAAAAGAGAAGTGAGGAAGGCAATGGGAGAATGCATACAGGGCGGGGGCTGGAGAAGTAGGTGGCAGCAACTAGAGCAAAAAGAGTGAAAAGAAGAAAATACAGGTTTTTGAAGAAAAGAGTGAAGAATTAAAAAAGTGTAGAAATGAAGCAGAAATGTGGAATATTCTGAAAAGAGAGGAAATAAAGTGGCAGATAGGAATACCATTAGAGGAATGAACAAAGAAATGTAAGAGTTCTAGTGGAATACCATGTGGGATAGGGGACGGAATGATAAGGGGAGACAAGGAGGACTTCACGGAGGAGGAGGTGCAAAGAGCGTTTGAGGGGGCCAAACGAGGAAAAGCAGCTGGACTGGACAGATTGACTGGAAGGATATATGAGAAAAGGGAAAGAGAGCTTCTAAACGGAATTTGGAGAGAGATAGACAACATACCGGCAGCTTGGAGAGTGGCAGTAATATGCCCGGTGCACAAAGGGGGAGATAGCACCAGCATCAACAATTACAGGGGAATCTCGTTGATGAGCAAGATCGCCATGATGTTAGAAGGGGGAGCTGAACTAGGGACCAGATATATTTATCCTGGCAAGGATAGCTGAGTGTGTGATAGAAGAGAGAGGTAGTATGTATGCAGTATTTGTGGATCTTAAAGCACCGTACGATACAGTTCCGAGGAAGAGGTTGATAGAGTGCTTGAGAAGGGAAGGAGTAAGTGATGGAATGGTAGAGTGGATAAGAAGAGTGTATGAAGAAACGTGGGCTGTGGCGAAAGTGGGAATGAATGTATCAGAGAAATTTAGGACATGGATAGGGTTGAGACAGGGCTGCCCGCTGAGCCCTTTAATATTTAACCTGTACACAAGCGAGTTAGAAGGAGTACTCAGAAAAGGGCAGGCGGGTGGGGTTGTGATTGGAAGAAGCAAAGAGTGGATGTTGGCATATGCGGATGATATAGTATTGGTGGCGAGAGATTGGGAAGGGATGAAAGATATGCTGAAGAGAGTAGAGAGGTATATGGATAAGAGAGAACTAAGGGTGAACTTTGGGAAAACGAAGTGGATGAGATTTAGAAATAAAGGAAAGGAAGGAAGAGTAAAAGAGCTTGATTGGAAGGGGGAAGTAATTGAGACAGGTATTTAAGTATTTAGGTTTCATTTTTAAAAGTACTGGTGGATACTTGGAACATATAAAGTGGGTGCAAGGGAAGGCAAGGAAAGCGTGGGGTATCGTGTGGGATAAGTGGGGAAAATGGATAGCGAATAATTTCAGAGTGGCATGTAAACTGTGGGATGCGTGTGTGAGGCCAATTTTAATGTATGAGGTGGAAGTAAAGGGGACAAGTGGGTATGTATGCTTAGAGAGAGAGCAGTTGTGGTTCCTGAAACATATGTTGGGAGTTGAAAAGTTGACACCCCGGTACATACTGTTTCAGGAAACCAACATAATGAGTCTGCAAATTGAGGCAATGAACAGAGTGGCGAGTTATGAGATGAAAGTGTGTGGATTAGAGAAGGAAAGACTGGTAAAAGAGGTATGGATAACGTGCGTAGGAATGGGGAAATGTAAGTGGAGAGTAGGGCGAAGGAAAATAAAAGGGTAGGGGTGTCGGAGTGTGAAATGAAGGAATGGTTAGAGCGTGGAGTGAATGTGGCGGCCTGGGTAAAAGAAGTGGAAATTCAGGAAAGGCGGGGATGTATTGCAAGAAGTGCATATAATGATATGTTTATAAGGTGGCAGGTGCACGGAAGGACGCCAAGATACCTATGTAATAGCGAACTCAGTAGGGAGGAAAAGGTCATCTTGGCGAGAGCAAGATGTGGGCCAGGCGAGAGAGGAAGGAAGGGCTGGATGGGAGAAAAGTATATTAGATGTGTGCTATGTGGGAGTGGAAAGGATACGTGGACACATTTAGCAGATGAGTGTGAGGGAGTGTGTGAGGAATGGGTGGGAAGCAACAAAAAAGTAATGAATGGATGAAAGAGGATGGGGCCGGGGTAGATATTCTGATGAGATTGAAGTGGGAGAAAGAAGTTAGAAGGGAGTAAAAGCAAGAAAGTGTATAGTATTATATTTATATGAATATATGTATGCCAATGAAGGTCTTTTTTTTTGGTCATTCCTATTGGGGTCCTCAATTCTTCGTGACATCGATTCTAGTAGGTGGTCGATAATATCTTATATTGTATCCCAAGCAACCTGTAAATTGCGTTGAAGAGCTTGCAGTATCTGCGGAAGTTGTTGTATGTTCTTCACTCTTCTCTCTATAATATCCCATATATGCTGAATGAGCAAGAGATCAAAAGATTAGAGTGGCCATAGAAATATATTGATATTATCCTCCGCATAGAAACTTTTGCAATTAGAAAACGGGCATGGTCTTACTGGAAAAGTGGGTTTTCCAACTGCTGAAGAAACGGAAGAATATGGGGTTTTATCACTTTATCCACATATCCATATAAATGACATTTTAATCAATTTCTAGCTTTTAATAATTAAATATTTTTTCCAAGTTTGGCCAATATATAACAGGCGTTTTTTTTAAATAAAAACATATTTTTATTTTTAAGTAAAGTGTTAGTGAAAAATGTAATTTGGTGATATTTACTTATTATTCAAGTAATACGTTAAGATATATTTACTTACACATTTATTATGTTTCTCTAAAATTTTGTTTTTGTATTTTTGAGACGTACCTTCATAGAAATCTGAAGCAGCCATCGTCTTTCCTAGGACTGTTTTAAAATCGTCTCTGGGATCAGTATGCGATTGTATTTCTTGAGCAAGTTTTTTGTCTAGAATTGAGGGCCTCTTCACTAACTTTCCCAAAATTGGCTAAAAAGAAATGAATATACTAAATATGTTATGTGTTATATTTTAATATGGATACAAATAAAAATCTGGAGGAGAAACTTCTGGAAATTTCTGGAAAAAAAAATTCTAAATGAAAATTTTCTAAAAATTCTAGAGCATCCTAGAAATTTAGACCAGTTGAAAAAATATCTTGAAATCGGGAAGAGAAATTACTGAAAATTCTTTTAAATTTTCTCGAAAATAAGAAAAGATTTCTAGGGGAAAATTTTCTAAAAAAAATCTAGACCCACCAAAATTTATAACTTTCTAAATAAGTTTATCTACGATTGTACAGAAAGTAGACGCTTTTTGCATCATTTTTCATTTTAAAAGTGGCTTTTTAAAGCACTCGTGCTTTTTTACGTTTTTATTGCACGTAATGTCAAAATGTTTTTATTGCACAGAAATGTCAAATTTGACAGATGAATATATTATAGCACAAATTTTCGGCGAAAACCTTAATTTTTTATTAATTGATACAAATAACAATAAACTATAAATAAAATATATAATACAGGGTGCGGCAAAACAGACAGTGCAATTTGGAACGCTCAGTACATCCCGTGTGGTGGGGGTACCTACATGGGAAAGATCTCATTGTGTCGGGGGGGTCGTGCCGTTTTTAGTCGTTACCATGGTTTGGTCTGGAGAACGCTCCCAAGAAATGTTGACCCGGATCCATGCGAGGTCAACTTTTTTCAGTAGTGACGAGGCCTACTTCCACCTCTGTGGAGGGGTGAATAAACAACATTTTTGATACTGGGCTGTAAATAACCCAAGGCAACTTTACGACAGACCACTTCACTCCCAAAAAGTCACCGTGTGGTGTGCGATTTCCAAATTTGGGATGATTGGGCCTTATTTTTTTGAAGAGATATTGGAAATTTTTTTTCTACCTTGTTTGGAAGAACTGATGGAGGAAGCAGATCTTGGAGACATCTGGTTTCAGCAGGACGGGGCTACGGCCCATACTGCTCGAGTTTCAATGACGAAACTGCGACAGGTCTTCCCTGGGCGCCTTGTTTCTCTGAGAGGTGATGTGGAGTAGCCCGCACGCTCCCCTGATCTGAGCACTTGCGACTTCTTCCTGTGGGGCTACCTGAAGGAAAAGGTTTTTAGGCATCGACCTCGCACCTTGGAAGAACTCAGGGATCGAATTCAGGAGGAAATCGCGGCTACATCCATCGAGATGTGCCAAAATGCGGCCAAAATTTTCAGAAAGCGCCTTCATCAATGTATCGCTGCTGGAGGTCATCATCTTTCCGATGTCATCTTCAGGACTTGATGCATAAAACGGCAAGATGTACCCATTAAGATAAAATAAACCCCATTTCTTTAAATTGCGCCGTTTTCTTTTAATAGCCCTTCAAAACTGCACTGTTTGTTTTGCCGCACCCTGTACAAACGAAATGGCAGATTTAAGAACTCTGAAGATTTCATTTAATGCAAGTCGAAGCGATTACAATAAAGCGAACATTTTTTCCATAAATAATAATGGCGGCCGACATTTGTGCAACTTGTTTACTGATTGCTAAGTAACGCTTTCATTAGTGCACTGCGGTTAATAGTTATTTAAGGTACAAGTGTAAAAAGTGATGCTTTATTGCACGAACTGGCATTTAAAAACACGAGCGAGGAACGAGCGAGTTTTTTTAAAGCCAGGAGTGCAATAAAGAAACTTTTTACACGTGTGCCTTACAAAATTTTATCTTCGATCGTAAAGGATTTCAAAGAATATATTCTTATGAGTAATATTTTAATGTCATTTCAATAATTCAATTAATGGAAACATATTTTACCCGCAGTGCACTAATGAAAGCGTTACTTAGCAACCAGTAAACAAGTTGCACAAATGTCGGCCGCCATTATTATTTATGGAAAAAATGTTCTCTTTATTGTAATCGCTTCGACTTGTATTAAATGAAATCTTCAGAGTTCTTAAATCTGTCATTTGGTTTGTATTATATATTTTATTTATAGTTTATTAGTTATTTGTATCAATTAATAAAAAAATGAGTTTTTCTTCGAACATTTGTGCTATGATATATTCATCTGTCAAATTTGACATTTCTGTGCAATAAAAACAGTTTGACATTACCGTGCAATAAAAACGTAAAAAAGCACTAGTGCTTTAAAACGCCACTTTTACAATGAAAAATGATGCAAAAAGCGTCTACTTTCTGTACGATCGTAGATAAAATATGTTTTCATTCATTGAATTATTGAAATGACATTAAAATATTACTCATAAGAATATATTCTTTGAAATCCTTTACGATCGAAGATAAAATTTTGTAAGGCACAAGTGTAAAAAGTTTCTTTATTGCACTCCTGGCTTTAAAAAAACTCGCTCGTTCCTCGCTCGTGTGGCCATTTTCTAAACTCTAAACTTTTAGAAAAAAAAATCTTGAAAATCTTAATGCCTCATAGAAAATCTTGGCAATTTAAAAGACGACTTCAAAAAAACTCTTGAACTCTAGAGAATAAATTGCTAGAAATTTCCTGAACCCTCGAGAAAATAATCTAGATTTCTAGAAGAAAATTCTAAAAATTCTAGAACCTCAAAGAAAATCTTTGCGATTTAGAAGACAAGTTGAAAAAATCTTGAAATGTGGAGAAGAAATTACTAGAAATTTCCTGAACTCTCGAAAAAAAGTCTAGATTTTTAAAAACAAATTTTGGCCATTTTCTAAACTCTAAACTTTTAGAAAAAAAATCTTGAAAATCTTAATGCCTCATAGAAAATCTTGGCAATTTAAAAGACGACTTCATAAAAACTCTTGAACTCCAGAGAATAAATTGCTAGAAATTTCCTGAACCCTCGAGAAAATATTCTAGATTTCTAGAAGAAAATTCTAAAGATTCTAGAGCCTCAAAGAAAATCTTTGCCATTTAGAAGACAAGTTAAAAAATTCTTGAAATGTGGAAAAGAAATTACTAGTAATTTCCTGAACTCTCGAAAAAAAGTCTAGATTTTTAAAAACAAATTTTCTAAAAAAGCCTTCATTTAAATCTTTGCAATTGACTGGAATTTGAATTCTACAAAAAATCTAAATTTCTAGATTTTTTTAAATTCTAAAAACTAAAAAAAAATAATCTTGATATCTGGAGAAATGGCTGAAGAGAGTCTATATTTCTAGGAACAGATTTTCTAGAAAAATCTATAGCCTCCAAATCGGAATAAAAGTTACTGGAAATTTCTGAACTCTAGAAAGTTCTGGAAAAGATTTTTTTTTTAATTTTTGAGTCCTGAAGGAAATCTTTGCAATTTATAAGACAATATTAAAATCTGAAAACAGCCTCAAAGAAAATTCAATAAATATTAAAACGAACTTTCTAAAAAAACTCCCGAATAAAATTTTGATAAAAATTCTGGAAATATGAAGAAGAAATTACTGTAAACTTTTAGAATCTTCTAAAAAAGTTTTAGAAATCTACAAGAAAAACTTGTGAAAAATTCTAGAATCTTCGTTCAAAATTCTTTGGAAAGGAAGAAAAAACTGAAAATATGGAGAAGAAATTCCTGAAACTTCCAGTAGCCTATAAGTTAGTTCTATAAATTTAGAAAAAAAAAATCCTAATAAATTGTAAAGTTAAACAAAATCTTGAAAGAACTTTTTGAAAAATCTAGATCTCTCGAATAAAATCTTTGCTAAAAATTCTAGAAATATCTTTTTATTTATTAGATAAGAAAAAGAAATTACTGTACACTTTTAGAGTCCTCAAAAATAGTTTTATAAATCTAAAATGAAATCTTGTGAAAAATTCTAGAAACCTCAATGTAAAAAAACTAAAAGTATGGATCATCAGAGAAAATTATAGAAAAAATTGAACAAAATATTCTACAAAAAGTACGAAGAAATTTCTATAAATAAATATAAATAATGACTTCCTGAAAAAGTTTAAATAAAATCTTTGCTAAACTTGTAAAAATTTGTAGAATTTTCGATGAAAATTCTTTGGAAAGGAAGTTGTAATAAAAACTAAAAGTGTGGAGGAGAAATTTCTGAAATTTCAAGAATCTTTAAAGAACAAGTTACATTTTTTCTCATAAATTAAATTTTTTACGACAAACATGTCTTAATAAAACTTCTTCAGTTTCCTTCAAGTTATGTAATATTTTTCAAATTTGGAAAAATATCAAGAACAATAAAAAAAAACGCCTCGAGTAAACATCCACTTCCGCTTAATAAATGTTAACCAAAAGCTTTTCAGTTCCAGTTTTTGACGATAAAACCTTAAGTTTAAAGTTTCATCTCAATCGGATCATTTGTTTTTGAGATACAGCGCCCACAGACATTTCCCCTATATATACTATATAGGAAAAGTAACAATACATCCCCTATATATACTATATAGGGAAAGTAAAAATGAAGTGAAACATGGGAGGAGGTCAAGGTGCTTGGAGAAAAACCGTTTCAAGGGCGAAATGTGCGAGGAATGCAAGGGAGTAGAAGAGGATTAGGTAGATGGATGTAGAAGCGTGAAAGTAGATGATAAAAGACGAGATACTGTTGAGACGAGAGTATAGTTTAGTCACGTATTGTGTTAGAGGAAAATGCGAAATAGAAGGTTATATATACTTACAATTTCATAATCAGTACGAAGCATACCATCAACAGCTCCATCGGACACAACAACGGTCCCAGGTTCGACACCAATGCCTCCACTCGTACCAATTCTGATGAAAATTGGGTCAACACATTTTGCATGGTGCATTAATTTAATCATTTCGTGTAGAAGGATGCTAATAGAGGAAATTCCCATACCGTGCTAAAATAAATATGCTTTTGATATTATAAAATGGTAAATAATATTAATCACTTTAATTACAATTACTTTTTAAGCATTTATCTTAGGTAATATTGCCATATTATTATAACAGGAAAGTCTTCATTTATAATGTATTATAATCGTTGCGGTTTTGTGGCTTATCATATTGATATATAAATATTGATGAACACTTAATTTATAAATTTTCCTTGTTAATAAATAGTTCTCAGTGACGAAAATGTTAACTCTTTAGTTTCGTTTGATTAATGGGTGTCGTTTTTTTGAGATTTTTTATACGGGGAAGTAAAAATGGTATTATGACCATAATATGCTTAATATTATCTCGAAATCTTATAGGTTTTATACAAAAAGTTTTTCCTTTAAAGTTGTTTATTTTAATTACATTAAGTAAATTTTTACGAAAATATTTTTCCCTCCAAAACCTGTCGTGTGCATTTCCTATTTATTTGAACAAAATATCTTTGTTATTAAATATGATTTTATATTTTCATTCTTTTTTTGGTGCAATTATAAATCAAATAAATATATTTTAATTAAGGTTAAGGATTATTTTCTCATGGCAGATAATTTAACTATAATATAGAAGTTAATATCTCTCACCCATACATATAATTACACAATGGTTCTTTAAAAATAACAAACACGTGAAATATGGTATGTGTACTTACGCTAACTGATAAAACAGGTCCGATTTTGTATAAGCAGAACCGATGCGAAGCTTTACTTAGATTTAGAAGTGTAGCACCTACAGGCAGTTCGTATCCTATTTCACCCTGTATATATTGGGCAAAATCTTCCATTCGCTTATCTGTTCCTCCCATACAGACAAACTAAAACATTATGTTTGATTGTAGAAGTCATTACTTTGCGATGCATCTTGGATTCAGAAACTTTAAAAGAAACTGCACTTATATAACACACATGATTTATTTTATGACCTTTAGAAGTGTTACTTACAATGAAATAAATTTAAAATTCAAAATTTCAAATGATAAAATTAATAAGAACCTATGATGTTCTTATATTTCAAAAAAATCAAACTATTCATCTTCGTTATATTTAGTTATGGCTGATTCACTAATGATAATAAATGTGTAAGGTGTTTGCAACAATTAATTTAATTATATATATACTATTGCCATAGAATTGCATTTTTTAACAAATATGATTATTATTTCCACATTATAGTATAAATAATTTGAAAGAAATAATAAATAGTGTGTATTAACTAAAAATTTAAAAAATGTTATTTCATGTGATTTTTCCATTTCATAATCGATAAGTTAATAAAAATCTATTTATTTATTTACCTTTACATCGCCAAACATTTTCTCCAAATCGTGAGTGGCTGTTCCTATGGCCAAATGGTATAAGAAGTCATCTTTCATGCTGAGCAGATGAGGATTTTCAAGCCTTATCCTGAAATAATGTACAATAAAAATACCTAACATTCCAAATCATCGTAAGCGGATCGCCTTAAGACAATAATTTATTAAATGTTGTAACATGCATTCAACATTGAGCGATTTCACAATGTGTATACTAGAGGGTAAACATTGAAACAAAATTAATTGTAATTATGTGGTAATATACTGTAATTATAATACGATAAAAATCAAAATTAAGAAAAAATATGGAAACAGAAATGAATTATTGTTTCCCGCCAATAAAAGTCACGAACCGGTTTCGATCTATTTTGGATCACAAATCTAATAATATATATATATATTTTTTTTTTGACATAGGCTTATGCCATTCAGTCACGACATGGATTGTATTTTTGTATTTTTAATAAAAGCATGAGACAACACTAAGAGCTCCCAATATTATTATTACCTGAGTAAGTTATTTATATTTTGGTTTTGGAGTTAATAATAAACTTGTAAATTGCACAGTAGACTTCATATCTATCTAGAGACACAATATGTGTTATGTTAATAGGTAACATTGTATATTTCTCAATTGTTATTAGTAGTGCGTTTGTGTGGTTGCTATTTAAACAGCATTCAAGGAAAATATGGTTTAAATCTCCTTCTTGGCCACAGTCACAGAGAGGGTCTTCTTTTAAACCAATTCTATGAAGATGTTTTGGGAATCGCCCATGGTTCATTTTAATTCTTGTAATTGGAGTGGATAACAGACGTGGAAAATCAAATTTAAAGATATGGGTTGGGTTGGGGTATGTTGGATGTATCAACTTATAATTTGTTTTCTCTCTCCATATTTTCGTCCTTTAATGTTTTATTGACAATATTGTTAAATATGTCCTGTGTTGGAACTTCAACAACCTTGTTCAATGCTGTTCCTTGTTTCGCTAATTTATCGGCGATCTCATTGCCAAGGATTTTTGAGTGTCCTTTTACCCACAGACACTGGATTGACTGTCTATCCTCCAGAGACGATGCAATATGCTTTATTTTGATAATATGGATATTTGAATAGATGGTCTTAGGGTTATAGGAGGATATCGCTTTTAAAACTGACTGGGAATCAGAAACGATCAAAATGTCTCTATGAGTATATTTGGAAGCCCATTCTAATGCCATATAAATAGCTACTGATTCAGCTGTAAACACAGAGCATATATTATTAATTTGTTCCGAAAATGAATAATTAAGTTCTGGAACAAAAAAGGAATAGCCTACGTCACTTTCTCTTTTGGATCCATCGGTATATATAATGAGATGTTCGGAAAATTTTGATTCTATAGTATAATTAAAAATATTTATATTTAAGTAGTAAAAGTTAGTGAATTTTGGGAAGAGGGGTTCTATGGGGTGAATTACAGTGTTATACGTAAAAGAATAGGGGTTATTAGGTTTTAGACAGTTTATATCACTTATATTTATAAAGGCTTCTGTTAAAGGGGGGGCATTTTTCTTAGACCAATAGCCGTTTGTCAAAACTTCTGAATTTAAGTTACTGATCATTAATACTATTTTATTATTCTGCATCGACCTGTATTTTAGCATTTGTTTTGCAGCCAGCCGTTTGCGTCTTGTGCCTAATTGAGGTTCCCCGCACTCAGCCAGTATTGCAAACGTTGGGGACGATGACATGGCCCCAATAGCAATCCGTAGGGCTTTATGTTGAATAACATCTAGACGTTTTAATAAAGTTGTTGATGCTGTACCATAGAGTGTGCTCCCATAGCCCACAATTGATCTAATAAACGCCTGATAGAATTGAATACCAGATACCCGACTTACACCCCACCAAGTTTTGCACAGAGTTCTAATTATGTTAATACCCTGTTCACATTTCCCTTCTATATATTTTATGTGTGATGACCACAGAAGCTTTATATCAAGTATAACCCCTAAATATTTATATTCCCTTTTTAGAGGGAATTGGATTCCACATAGTTTAATAGTTCGTTTAGAAGGCTGCATTACAAGCTTGTTCTGAACGGCAAACTTGCTTCTTTCTCATTTTCTCCCGTGAAAATCGTTAAAAACACACTCAAACAAGATGCGTGAATGTATCTCAGTCCATGTTGGCCAAGCCGGTGTACAGATTGGTAATGCCTGCTGGGAGTTGTACTGCCTTGAGCATGGCATCCAACCTGATGGTCAGATGCCATCAGACAAGACCGTAGGAGGTGGAGACGACAGTTTCAACACCTTCTTCAGCGAGACCGGTGCCGGCAAGCACGTACCCAGGGCCGTGTTTGTTGACTTGGAACCGACTGTAGTAGATGAAGTACGTACCGGCACATACAGGCAGCTGTTCCACCCGGAACAACTCATCACAGGAAAGGAAGACGCCGCCAACAACTATGTCCGTGGTCATTACACAATTGGCAAGGAAATCGTCGACTTGGTATTGGACAGGATCCGTAAATTGGCTGACCAATGTACCGGACTCCAGGGTTTCCTGATCTTCCACTCCTTCGGTGGTGGTACCGGATCTGGATTCACCTCCTTGTTGATGGAACGTTTGTCTGTCGACTATGGAAAGAAATCCAAACTGGAATTCGCCATCTACCCAGCCCCACAAGTATCCACTGCCGTCGTTGAACCATACAACTCCATCTTGACCACCCACACCACCCTGGAACACTCTGACTGCGCTTTCATGGTTGACAACGAAGCTATCTATGACATCTGCAGACGTAACTTGGACATTGAACGCCCAACATACACCAACTTGAACAGGCTTATTGGTCAGATCGTATCCTCAATCACCGCCTCCCTTCGTTTCGATGGTGCTCTCAACGTAGACTTGACTGAATTCCAGACTAACTTGGTACCATACCCACGTATTCACTTCCCTCTGGTCACATACGCCCCAGTCATCTCTGCTGAAAAGGCTTACCATGAACAGCTCTCTGTTGCTGAAATCACCAACGCTTGCTTCGAACCAGCCAACCAGATGGTAAAATGCGACCCACGTCACGGAAAGTATATGGCTTGTTGCATGTTGTACCGTGGTGACGTAGTCCCCAAGGATGTCAACGCCGCCATTGCTACCATCAAGACCAAGAGGACCATCCAATTCGTCGATTGGTGTCCAACTGGTTTCAAGGTAGACATCAACTACCAACCACCAACCGTAGTCCCAGGAGGTGATTTGGCCAAGGTACAACGTGCCGTCTGCATGTTGTCCAACACCACCGCCATTGCTGAAGCCTGGGCCCGTCTTGACTATAAGTTCGATCTTATGTACGCCAAGCGCGCCTTCGTCCACTGGTACGTAGGCGAGGGTATGGAAGACGGTGAATTCTCAGAGGCCCGTGAAGATTTGGCCGCCCTTGAGAAGGATTACGAAGAGGTTGGCATGGACTCCGGAGAAGGTGAGGGAGAAGGAGGTGAAGAATATTAAACGACGATGGGCTCTCCACATCCAAAACAACACACACAAGACGTGATTTCCTGACAAGTATTATTTCTTAATACGCATAACTGAAAAAAAATAGTTCAAACATTTGTTTGTCTTACTTTCAAATACATTTTTTTATTGCCCTTTTTTATTTAATATATTGTGTTTGGCTTGGGTGGTGTCGGGAAAACATGACAACTGCAGATTTTTCTCCAGATATTTCAAAACCATTCTGAAACATCCAGTCTTTAATAATTCTAACAATATTTCGACTTTTAATCTTGGATTTGTTCATAGTTTGACATGATGTATTCAGGACGAAGTCATCTGCATACTGTATACAAGAAATATCGGGAGGAAATAGGTTGTGGATATCAGCTGTATATATATTAAACAGTGTGGGCGCTAGAACTGACCCCTATGGAACCCCCACTGATGATACTCTAGGTCCAATTGGGTTTCCGGTGAGGGAATCCAATGTATATACATTTCTATTTTTGTATAAGGCAACTATATTGTGTGCCACCTTCAGAGGAATATCCATATTTATCATTTTTTGCTGAAGTATGTCTAAGTCGATACAATTATAGGCCCCTTTTATGTCCAGAAAAATACACGGATAGAACATATTTTTTGAAAAGGAAAGTTGGATGGTTGTGACGAGGGTGATTATAGCATCAACAGTTCCAAGTCCTCGGCGGAATCCATATTGATTTTGAGGAAGTTTTTTATGGTGTTCCAACCACCACTCTAATCTTAATTTAATTAGCTTTTCGAATATTTTTGTTATGCACGATAGGAGAGAAATGGGTCTGTAAGAATTCGGGTCCATTTGGTCTTTTCCTGTTTTAAGGATGGGAACTACAACCACTGTCTTAAATTCACTATAGTGATTCATATCTCCCCACCAGGCATTAAACAAGTCTAATAGATATTTTTTGCCCTTATCTGGTAACCTATAAATCATGCTATACGTAATTCCGTCCAGTCCTGGAGCAGAAGAGTTCGTATTTTTTAATACAAATAGCATTTCTCTCACTGAGAACGGGTTAGCTAGAAAATGGTTTACATTTAGGTCCACTGAACTTAATTTAGTTGTTCGGTTTGTGACATATTGCGGGATCAGGATGTCTAAATAGCAGTAATTAATTTGTGTTGGGATTTTATTTCCATTGTCGGAGAATTTACCACTGATTTTTTTTACCTGTTTCCAGATCGTACCCACTTGGGAATTCATTTTAATATTTTCGCAAAATGTTTTCCAGCTTTCCCTTGCTTTCATTTTAAATAATCGTTTAGTTTCTGCTGCAATCTGTTTTGCTCTTATAAAATTAGTGGAACTAGGACTCTGTTTATAATCTATTAGACTTTGTTTACGTTTTTGTATGGCTATCGTACATTGCTGATCCCACCAGGGAGGGTAAACTTTTGAGGTGTGTGATTTCGGACGGGGGATATTTGAATTCACTCTTTGTTATAGCGGAAATAATCGTTGAAGGGCTTCTTCTGGCCGATATGGCAGTGAGTGCCAAATCGACTTTTATATCTTCGGAAAATTTATTCCAGTTTGCTCTATTAGTATTCCATTTTACAGCGATACAATCAATTTAATAAAGAATACAAATTGCGTATAAAAGAAGTACAGCGAAATGCAAATGAGCATTATATAACATCGTCCGTGAACTACTCAAAAGCGGTCTGGGATGTTGTCAGGTCAAAGGTAGGTAGAAATCCTAATATAGAGGAGAACATTGATATCACTGCCAATGAATTTAATGAGTATTTCTCGAAAATCGCAGAGACAGTTATCGTGTCTATTCCGGACTGCTCCCTGGACCCGATAGGTAATTTGGCAGCTTCCTATGAGTATAAAGAAATTATTCCTCAATACTTTAATTTTCAAGAAGTATCTCTTTCTAAGGTTCGCGCTACCATACTTAAATTAAAAAATAAAAACAGTAAAGACATATACGATTTAAATATATGTATAATAAAGGGGATAATTGATATAAATTAGTCCATTAACGCACCTAATAAATCGGTCTATTAAATCAGGGGTATTCCCAGATGCTCTTAAAATCGCAAAATGTATCCCGATATTTAAAAAAGGTGACAAAAATAATGCGAACGATTACCGCCCGATTTCTATACTACCAATATTTTCAAAAATAATTGAATCAATACTGTCGGAGCAAATAACATTCTTTCTCGAATCAAATACGATATTAACAGATGCTCAGTATGGTTTTAGGCAAGGTAGGTCTACAACAACAGCAATAAGCACATTAATAAATTATATAATCGATGCTTATGAAAAGAATCAAATAGTAAGTTGTAAGTTATTAGACCTGAGTAAAGCGTTCGACTGTGTCACACACTCAATTTTTCTAAGAAAGCTGTACTTCTATAACTTCAGTCCGGCAAGTTGTAAGTTACTGTCATCGTACTTATCAAAAATATTTCTTCAAAGCAACGCAAAATGTCCCATGGTGTGCCTCAGGGATCAATCCTGGGCCCGTTATTGTTTTTAATTTATATAAACGATCTGCCTTGTGAAAATTATAACTCATTAACAATATTGTATGCCGATGACTAGAGAGCGGATAAAAAAGCTTAAAAAATATGAAAAAAAGCACTTAAAAAGGCACAAAATTTAGTGAAAAAAAGCATTAAAAAAGCATAAAAACAGGAAAAAAGCATAAAAAACAGGAAAAAAGCATAAAAACACGAAAAAATCACTAAAGAAAACTATATTTTCTTAATATGTTACACGTTTATCAACATATTTTACATAGAAATTCTGCTTAAAACTAAAATAAACACACTTTCTTTACGCAATATATAATATCATGTAAGTATTTAAAAATTAAATTGTAATTTTGTATACATTTCAAAATAACTAAAACCTATTCATGAAAACAGTAGATTATTAAATGTTGTTCTTGAGGTTTAATTGTAAAAATTATTACTTCTGACGATCAATAAATTTCTTCTCTTTATTTTAAATTATAGTTGGATCCATTTGAAAATTGCCATTCAAAATCAAGTTTAATTTATTTAATATTAAAAATCCTTCATTTTCACCGAATACTTCTTTCGATATTGTTTTGATTTCTTGGCCAATGCGTCCAGGTATTATCTAAAATGAATCTGCTTTTATAAAGATTTGATTGTGTTGCTCACAAAATTTAAACGCGATTTTATGTAACTAAATTGTTTTGAAGGAAGCTCTTGTTTCTTAAGAACTGTTTGACAGTCATTAACTGATTTGCTTGTCGTTTCGGGAAAGTTGTATATAACCTTATTAAATTCTTCAAAATTGTTCGCATAGTACATCGTAGAATATAGCCAAGTTCCCCATTTTGTTAGCACTGGTTTATGGGGCAGTGAGATATCAGGTAATGACTCCTTGAATAATTGCACTCACGGAAGAATATAAGAACTATTTTTCCATATTTAATTAAATCTACAAATGGAAATTTCATTCTTATAGTTTCAGAAATTCGTTTCTATCCATGTGCTAAACTTGTACAATGCACAAAATGCATTATTAGTAAAATTTTGTAACTTGGTATTGTCTACGGCAAAAATAAGCTTGTCAGTCCATCATTTATGAATTTTGCTATAATGTTATTATCAGTTTTCTTCAATTCTTTTGTATATATCAAAATACTATTGGTCGGATGTCTTCATGTTAAACTCCTATTATTAAATTAAACAAGCGTCTGTGGTTTCATCATCACATATAATTATTGTTAATAATATCTTTAATTTTTTGTATGGTTTCATACTACGCAACAGCTACATAATTTTTTCTCGGGAATGCGCATTTTACAATATTTTCCCAAGAAAGATTTAAATGCATTATTTTGTAATTTTCTTAAAGGGATATTCGAATGTAAAAGTATTTTGCACAAATGTAAATTTAATTTAAATTGTCCATCGTTTGTTGAAGATGCTAAAGATTGTGAAATTGTGCTGTTTTTTTAGTTCAACTTTGAACTTTTTCAAACGTTCTTGATGAAGTGTTGTTATAACATGTTTTACATACAAGTCTTGACTAGTTAGGATGCGGTTGAGAATTAAAATAAAACTTACTATTTTTAAACATGCCTTACAAAATAATGTATAATTTTCACTTGTTAATTCTGGATAGTCTCTAATTAATTCTTGTATTATGGTTTTCACCTTTTGCATTATGGGTTAAATATACATGTGAATTATATAATATAATTTATCTGTGATTCTCCAGGTTAATACGATTCACGCATATAATAATTTTTGATAAATAAGCAAAGTTTTTGGAATGTCAATTCAATAGTTTATGAATGCGAGTTTGAATATGAAAATTAACGAAAACGGTAAATATGCGCCAGTCGTCCCATCTGTATTTTTGCCGAGAGTAGAAAATTGATACGGTTGCAGAACACCTGATTATTAGCTATGACTTAAATTTGTCTACATTTAATACTTACTGGGGCCCCTGTTTGGGCCTAGTTTAACGACGTTTACATCCGGAATATCATAGGTGTGATTCCTATGAAGCGTTCGTCTGTATTATCTGAATAATGAGACGGTCTATTATATCTACTTATTTATAAACGAATCCATTGTAAATTGGTAATTTGTACTAATATTTATTAATAATAAAATTCATTATAATTATTGTATTATGAAGATTTTAAACAATTATGTTGTCAAAAGACACGAAGAAAATATGTAATACAAATATAATCTATAAATGATGGGATACAGATTTTTACGAAAATTCTCTATATTAGCACATTAATTTAATATCAGCTTGAAATTTTAATTAAATGTTTTTGAAATGTTTAAGAAAATGCTCCAAATAAGCATCAGAATCTAAAAAAAGCATGAAAATAAGCATAAAAAGTCAAAATAAGCACAAAAAGTCAAAATAAGCAAAAAAGCACAAAAAAACTTAGCGCTAAGTAATCACATTCCTCAAGATTCGTATAGATATTAAAAAATTTTTTCGATGCTATTAATATTAGGAATAACCATAATGCTAGAAATCCGCTCTCTACCGATGACACATCCATCTCGTGCAAAGGAAATAATGCAGACCATGTAAAAATACAAATGGAGGTTAAAATGGAACAATCAAATGCCTGGTTTGAATCAAACAAATTAAAATTAAATGCTGATAAAACAGTGGACCTGACTTTTTCACTTAAGCAAAGCCACCGTGCACAAAATATGTCTACTAAATTCCTAGGAGTTGTTGTAGATACACATCTCACTTGGGAAAGCCATGGGGTTGAGCTTCAACAGAGTATTGCAAGAAATGTATATCTTCTAATATGCGGATGTATACGGCCTATATTATTTTCTTGGTGATAAGACAGGTCGTCTTTATATCTACAGGTGTAGTTTTTGTTGGAGTCGACATCCATTCTAATATGTTGGTTATCTGAGGTCGATAGTAAATTATTAGAATTATTTGGTGTATTTGTAGGGGAATCAGGATCATTTCTACTCATGGCGGCGAGTAGATTACTTAATGGGTGACATTTCTCTTCCATTGTGGAAAATTTGCGAACGCAAAATCGTTCCGCCAGCCGAGGCCGGCACGTGGATAAGGGCCCACGAGGGGTCTCGTCTTATTTGTTATAAGCCCTTATTTAAGATGTCTATACAAAATATAGGTAAATAACTAATATACAATGTAGCAGATCTACAGGTTGATCGAGATATTTTCGTTGCGTAGTGACCACTTGACACAGTTCTCTTCGCGCACACGTCCGACCCGAGTGCTGTAGCCGAACTGAAATAATATATTCATATTATCAAAGTGGATATGGATATACTATTAAATCTCATTATCTTATTAATATTTTCTCTGTAATTCCCCTTATTATATAAGTACCGTCTAAGTCTAAGTAATTTCTCTAGTTAAACAAATGAAGCGAGAAATCGGCTAATAGTTGGTATAGGGTCGGGCAGGTGGGTGATCCCCGCATTAGTGGCCTAAATCAGCTGCCGCGAACCAACTCCTATAAGCTACGGTGTACAGACATCGTGCCAATAGCTGCATGGCACAGGGTTAAGTGTGGTTAAGCCTCGATAATCCAAAGCATTGATGCTATGGTGAAAGGACAAGTCTCACCAAAATTTCAGGAATGTACCCACAAAGGGGGATTCCTGAGAATAGTATACTTCGACCTTCCAACCAGGACATGGCTCAAGAGCATAGCCAAGGAGAAGAATCTTCATATCATTGATCTGAAGGACCTACCGGAACCACCAATAGAGGCAACCACCTTCCTTAAAAGAATATCTGTGCAGAACAACGTGAGCACCGATACCTGGAGAGTAGTAAATGAAAAACCGGACCCCAAGGGAACTGAGTACATCATGCTGATGGACAAGGTCTCTTAAGGGAAAGTGAGCGAAAGGAAGAAGTTGCACTGGCGGCAAAAACCGTCGCCAAACCTGAGGAGGCCAAAGAGAAAGCAATGGAAGGAATTCCAGTGGCCGGAAAGGGAGCAATGGATGACAGTCCGTTAACAAATTCACACATCGGTGGTGTCGCCATTCTTATAAACCAAGAATTGAAACATGTTGTCACCAAAATAAAATGCACATCAGAAAGAGTCATCTACGCCTTACTCAAACTATACAAAAAATATAGTCTTAAAGTAATCCAGGTCTACGCTCCCACAAATACTTCTGAGGATTGTGAAATTTAACAACTCTATGAAGATATTACCATTGCCCGAACAGAGGCTAAGTCATACTTTTCATTTATCATCGGAGACTTCAATGCCAAAGATCACAAACAGATCATATCCAAAGCCTGGGAAACTTCAGGCTAGAAACCAGAAACAGAAGAGGTGAAGAACTAATTAACTATTTTCAGAGCGAAAAACTAGTATGTATAATTTACCTTCTTTAAAAAAAAACCTGACCAAAGAAGATGGACATGGCAAAGACTCGCGGACAAAAAATGAAATCGATTACATCATATCCAACAAGAAGCATATAGCTACAAACGTTGCAGTTCTAAATAGATTTCACAGAGGAAGCGACCACAGACTAATAAGAGCATCAGTTAAAATAAACTTTAGTGTTGAAAGAAAAAAGATGATCCAACAAAAAGCAATTCCAATTATAGAAAGTATCAAACAAAATACAGCACAATATCAGAAGGAGTTGGAGAGAAAACTAACCTTTCAAATCTTAACACCGATGTCTTGGCTGAAAAACTACAAACCACATTCAAACGGTGAATAGAAAGCTATGTTTCAACAGAAAACTTCAAAAGAACCAGAAAATCAAGGAAGACACCATTCAATGATGGGAAAAAGAAGAACAATGGACCGAGAGTCCCCGGAATTTAAAGATTATAACAAAGCGGTTGGGCAGTTTTCGACGCAATGGATAATGCTAGAATAGACTCCAGATACACTAACCTTCTTAAGTATATATAAAAAATGCAACCTTCCAAGTAAAACTCGACGAGGACACTTCGACAGACAAAATCCAAATACTAAGGGGAGTCTGACAGGGCGATACCATCTCCCCTAAATTATTCACACTTGCTTTGGAAGATATATTCAAAAAAATGCATTGAGAGACAAAGGGGTTAAATGTTGATGGAAAATACCTAAACCACCTACGCTTTGCCGACGACATCGTTTTGATGAGCAGTAACCTGAACGACATCCAAGATATGCTATCTGAGCTGAACAATGCGTCAAAATTAGCAGGCTTAAAAATTAACTTAAGCAAAACTAAGGTTATGAGCTTCGAATGACTTATCATATTAATCGAAAACCAACTAATAGAGAATGTCAATGAATTACATCATAAGGCTCGGCAAAGACAACCAAACAGCTGAGATTGCCCGACGAATACGTATGACCTTGGCTGTTTTTGCAAAGCTCAAATTCATTTTTAAAGATATGAATATACTTTTTGGATTGAAACGACAGGTGTTTGATATGTGTATTCTCCCGGTCGTGATATATGTAATTGAAACTATGACCTTAACCATGAGAAGTGCAGACCGACTAAGAACTACCTAGCGTGCAATAGAACGAGCAATGATGGGGGCGAGTCTGAAAGATCGTATAAAAAATGAGGACGTTCGAGAAAAAAATGGTGTCCAAGATGTTATGAAATTCGCATAGCGAAACTAAAGTGGAGCTGGGCAGGTCATCTAGCTAGGCAAAGAAAAGAAAGCTGGACACAGAGACTTATGCAGTGGCGCCTAAGGCAGAACAAACGTAGTGTCGGAAGACCACAAAAACGATGGAAGGACGACATCAGAGAAATCGCAGGAACAAAATGGTACTTAGCTGCAAAAGACCGTGAAACCTGGCGGAAGATGGGGGAGGCCTACGTTCAGAAGTGGACTAATTACGGCTAAACAAGAAGCAAAAGAAGAAATCTGAGGGGACCAAAGAGGAAGCAATGGAAGGAATTCCAGTGCCCGGAGAGAGAGAGCAATGAATGACAGTCCCTTGCCCGAATCGCCGAAGGGTAAGTAATGTTCAAATTACTACAAATTAATATACACAACTATAGGGAGGCATATGTTGCCCTCGGTGCCCATATCCTAAGAGAAAATATTGACTGTGCATTTGTACAAGAGACATGGCTTCACAAGGGAATAGTAAAGGGGTTAAACATACAGGGCAGAACCTATGTGCAACCCACGTACATGTCTGGTTGAACAAGATTATTTAACGTAGCCAAGAAAAACGATGAATGGGCGCAGTACAAAACGGCCCCCACGGCATATAACAATGCCATCAAAAAAGCCAAGAGAGACTATTGGCAAAAATTCTGTGGGGACATAGAAAGTGAACCCACAAGCTTCCATCTACTCAAGATGCTCAGCAAAGAATTTGCTGGAAACGTCGGCTTACTGCAGCCCAAAAATGGAAACTACACATACTTGGTAGAAGACACTCTGCAAGTATTACTGCAGACGCACTTCCCGGGTTCTGCAAAACTTGACAATCTTGTTACCGAGGATCTAGGCGAACCCAACACAGGAGAAACAAGCGAATTGTAGAATGTTATACTTATATTTCCGTTGAAAATATTTAAAAAAATTGAAACATTGAAATTTAGTGATAAAAACATAAACCATAATAATGATCATTTTACCTTAATACAAAACATGACTGAATATTAATATAAACTGGTTTCATATTGATGTAAATTATAGCTACAGGTGTTTTGAAATTAATTATTGCTGTTACTCAAGGTATTTAATAATAATTAACGTTGGTTACTTAAGTCAGTTATTTACACGCTGATTTTTAAATTCAATTGCATTTATACTTGTTGTGAAAGAAATGAATTTATTACATGTAAGCAAATGTTACGTTAAATTGTGCAAAATCATGCATTGTTTTAATATTAATTCGTTATTTTTTTTTTAAATCGCCTTCGTCTTATCATACACTTAATACTTTTTAATATTTAACAATTTAAGCATAATTGAGAAATAATTCTATTCATACATAAATTACATATTTATTATGAATTGTAAATTAATTGGTTATCATTATAAAATAAATAGAACACGTTTTTCCACAAACTCATAAGTAATTCTGTTATTAGTTCTAAACCGTTATCAATGGTGAATTTTAATTTTCACGGCGTTTACTTGTTTCTAAAAAATTATATAATTATACCCAACTTATTAATAATAAGAATTCTAACAAAGTTAGGGAACCCCAACAAGCCTCTCCGCAATCCTTCAAACTTTTATTTTATTAAATAACATGTTTAATTCTAATAGAACAACGGGTATTTTAGATCAAAAACTCTAGTTCTTCGCGATACAAATTATTATTTGGTTATTTTGTTCACTGATTGTTTAATGTACAGTAATGTGTGCTGTACTTTTATTTTCCCTATGTAGAATATATAGGGAAAGTATTGTTTTAATGATCCGTTTGAGATGAAACTTAAGATTTTATTATTAAAAATTGGAACTAAAAGCTTTTCAAACACTCATAAACTGGAAGTGGATGTTTACCCGAGGCGTTTTTTGATTTTTCTCGATAATCTAAATTTTAAAAATATTACTTAACTTTTCAAACAAGAGTTAAATGGGAATGAGAAACTGAACAAGTGTTTTGCGTATTGCTAATAAACTATATGAGTTAGATAAAATTATATAACAATTAATTGCAAAGAATCCAAAATTGAGCAAATTATCAAGAATAGCCTTTTTTGCGTAAACCTCATAGTATTCAAGAAAAATATAGGGAAAGAATTATGATGGCCACATCACTATTTTAGATTTATTATTTAAATATGCCTACATAAGAATCTAATTAATTAAAAGTTTACTCTCTGTATGCTCTTACCTTGTTTCTACAGAGTTTCAGATGCTGATGCACTTTACTTAAAAACTTCATTTTTAAATGAATTTTGTAATTTTATGAAATTTAAAATCGATGTTTTGTATGTAGAAATTTTATCGCTAAATTTTTGGGTGGGGTTTTCAATAGATAAACCAATAACATTATTAGTTTATGTTTAATAGTATACGGACCACAGAACTAAATTAAATACATTAATAGATGAGGCTATAATGGGACTCTTTAACTTCAATGAATCACTATTTTTTTATTAAATCGGATTAATCCTAAAAGTCTAAACAATACTAGATTTTTGAATATTGAACAGTTTTAAGGTAAATTAATAATCAAAATCTCTTGATTTAACTCGTTTCACAATTTTTACTTTTATATTTAAAAAATAAATTGTTTATAAAATTGACATTAATTATTCGAACTAATAATCTACAAATTTTAATATATCAACCATATTCTACAAATGGTTACCCTTGATTAAAACATAAATTAATTAAAATTAGAAAAATATTCTAAATATATATTAAACAAATATCTGAATAACAGAAAAACGTTTAACTTTTTTATACTACTTTTTATTTTTATACAACACTTTGTGACTAGTTTCGAATTACACAGTAATCATTATCAAACTAAATACTTAAAATCTAAATAACAGGTGTATATATAATAAATCTAAAATGCTTCGAAGAGAGGGGTGTACATCAGGTCAAGCTGGTCGTTAAGGATGGAAATTCCCGGATTAATTTTGGCTTTGTGTATTTCGATGGCCTCTAGTAAATCCATTTTTCTACCTTTTTCGGCAAGGTGGATTACCGAGAGTACATCCTTGTCGAAAAAGGTAGAAAAATGGATTTACTAGAGGCCATCGAAATACACAAAGCCAAAATTAATCCGGGAATTTCCATCCTTAACGACCAGCTTGACCTGATGTACACCCCTCTCTTCGAAGCATTTTAGATTTATTATATATACACCTGTTATTTAGATTTTAAGTACTTAGTTTGATAATGATTACTGTGTAATTCGAAACTAGTCACAAAGTGTTGTATAAAAATAAAAAGTAGTATAAAAAAGTTAAACGTTTTTCTGTTATTCATTAAAAATGTACTACGAAGTGAACGCCTCCAAAATTCAAGAAACAAATATCTCATTCATATTTAAAAATGAAATTTTAAGTTAAATACAACAATCTATATAAATGTTTATAGCAGATTCTGGAAATAATTTAAATATTAATTTCTTTTGCCGCACTCACAAAATTAATACAAATAGAACATTTTAAAAATCGTCGATATCCCCACATGTAATTTTAATTTGAATATTCAAACTGTGTAAAGAAGATAATAATTAATCAAATTATTAATATATTAAATTTAAAATTGGAATGGGTTTGAACAAACAAACCAAATTAGTACTAATTGCAAATCATTACCATCCCCTTCATCTGATGTACCTCTGTCCAATGAATCTCTGTATAAACTATTAATTGACCAATTTAATATATTTAAAGATGAAATTAAAAACCTTGTTACCACTCGTTTTGACGTAATTGAAACTAGAATAGTACAATTGGAGAATAATTATGTAAAATTTGAAACTAAACTAACTAACATGAAATTGGAAGCTGAACAATTATATGAAAATATATTATCTGTATTTGAGGACAGGCACATTAGAGCAGCCAATGTAATTTTATTCAACCTCAATGAATCTTGAGGAACGTGTGAGCCATGATAACATTTTTGCAAATAATATTTTAGAATTTCATAACATAAATATTAAGCCTGTGAAAACTATTGGAATAGGCAAATTACGTACCAATGATAAACCAAGGCCACTAAAAATTATTTTTGAAAACAAAGATTACTCCAATATTGTACTGCGAAGCAATGCAACAGCATCAAATGAAACATTCCTGTTCCGAGCCGATAAAACCTTTAAACAAAGAGAATATTATACTGCTCTGAAAGAAGTGTTAAATTTAAGAAAGTCAAAGGGCGAAGTAAATCTCCGTATTGCTTATAAAAATGGAACGCCGTATTTATTAAATTTTAATGATGACCACAAAAATGTTAATTCAAATGTGTCAAAAAACTAAATATCTATTATCATAATTGCGGAGGTCTTAAGACAAACATTTTTGACTTCACTGGCTATTAATTTAAATGATTATGATATTATAGTAATAACGGAAACTTGGCTATATGAGAATATAACTAGTTCCCAGCTACAAATTCCAAACTACCGGGTGTCTCAGACCACCCGTACCAGCCTTTAATTTCGACAACGCTTGGTCGAATGTGACTGGGACAAAACATTTTATTACCAAAGTGAACCCAAGGAATCCACTGATGAATTAATTTTTTACCGGAATAATCCGGAAGTACCCCGAACCGGAAGTAACTTTAAAATTTCAAACGGCAACATAGGTCGAAGTATGGTATTAATTGATAGGTCTTTTTAAAAGAAACAACTTTTATTAAAATGTTTTTTTAATATTTTGCATATTTATAAAAATAAACGAAAAAAACTAAATTGAAAATTGGTTACCCATTAACATTCAATTTCCTCAAGTAGGCTTTGCTTTTTTATTATGTCAAAATAATTGACGTTCGTGAATATTTGAAGTAAAATAAATAATTATTATCAAAGTATTGAATGTGTCAACATGGTTTTTACAAACCTCAAAGATTTGGTGAATGCGACCAAAACTATTATGCTGCTGAGTGAATTAATGCTGAGTGATACCCTCAACGAGCAAATCAGTCAAAAAATGTTTTTCGGCGCCTTGCAGAACGAAAATAAAGTAAATGATAATTAAAACAACTATTCAATTATTTATGGTATGTTCAAATTGCCTTCCTTCTTGATCAATGCATCTTTGTAGCCAATTTCGAACGTCGTACGGCCCGTAGAATCTCATCTTCACTAAGTGAACGTCAGACGTTCAGTATCCTCTGCTTCATATTATCTCTCGTGGTTGGAACCTCTTCATAGACTAGGTCTTTGATACGTCCCCTCAAGGAGAAGTCAAGAGGCGTTATGTCAGGAGAACGAGGTGGCCATGGAAATGGTCCTAGCCTTCCAATCCATCGATCAGGGAAAAGGCGATCAACGGTTTGACGGGAAACGCGCGTAATGAAGGTCAATAAGATTATTGTCTAAAAAAATCAGCGTATTTAGCTCCGTTTAATGAACCATCGAAAAATTATTTGGTTTCCTAAAATACCACAAAAAACATTAAGGGTCCACACGTGTTGATTATCAACTTCTCTTAACCAATGAGGGTTTTCATTACTCCAGTAGTGAGCATTATGTAATATTCGCTGTTTTTGTTAAAAACTCATAGAACGCTGTCTGGATCCATGAACTCATTATCACGAATGTTGAAATTGGCAAATGAGTTAAACATCAATAACAGGTTTAATATATTTGATACATCGGTTTATTTATTTAAACAAATTTTAAAGAGTAAACTTTAGTTTATATGTGTGTATTTGTTTTGATTAAGAATTCTTTTTTATTTTATTATTTTTGGGCGAATTTGTATTATTTTAAATTCTGTTTTCTTATATATACAGGGTGAGTTTTTTTAGATGTTCTCTATGGGGATCTCGGAAACTATAAGAGATAGAGAAACGGTTAAATAGGGAAAGAAGTGTAGATTTACGAGACGAATAAAATTCCACTTTCAAAGTTTTCAAAAAAGTCAAGGGTAACTAGATATTTTGAAAAAAGTAAAAAGTGTCAATTTTTTCAAATCAATAAAACTCGGTTATTATAACAGATAGAGTAAAGGACAAAGTTTTAGATAATTTTATGTAGATTAATAAAAAATAATCAGAACATTTTTATCGCCTTTATTTTCCGAGATATGACGCAAACTTACATTTTTTTAAATGGAAACCATAGTTGGCTATGGCCTCATTCAAAAGGTATTTTTTTTTCTCTTTAATCCAATATAACATACGACATAGCTATTTCTAAAAATAAGTGAGTTATAGTCATTTTAAATTTTATTATAAATAAAAAAATGGGTAGCCATGAAAAAGATGAAAGTAAAACAATTGCAGTTATTTATAATAATAGCAATATTGGAATTATTAGTTTTACAAAGTTAAACAAATAGAAAAACCAGCATAAGAATAATAATTTTGTAATTATCAAATGGCCTTCTGTATGTGGTATAAACACATTTGTCAAGGGGATAATACGTTTCTTACTAAAATATTATGAACAGATGAATCGCGATTCACTAATTGTGGTATTTTTAATCGCCACAATGAACATAGATGAACTCAAGAGAATCCACGAGAAGTTTCACAAAGAAAACTACAAATTAAATTTGGGTTTAATTTATGGTGGGTTTGGATTAATAATTCTCGGTCCATATATTTTTGAAAGCTCACTGAGTGACAATGATTACTTTCATTTTCTTCAGAAAACATTTGAAGATACGCTCAATTGTTTAAATTTATCATTACAAGCAAGATTGAAATGGTTCCAATATGACGGTGCTCCACCTCTTAACATGTTGACTTTACAAATTATTTAAATGATGCTTTTCCTAACTCATAAGTGGGAAGAAATAAACCAATCCAAGAGCCACCTAGATCTCCCGATCTGCGCGTTTTAGAATTTTTTCTGTGGGGTTATGTAAAAAACAAAGTATATGAAAAATCATATCAATCCGTGGAGGATCATAAACAAGCTGTTATTGTAACATTTAATTCAATTTACATGAGAACAGTAAAAAAAGCCATAAATCCAATTTTAAAAAGAAATAATGTATGTCATAATAATATTAATAGTGGACTCTTTGACCATATTTTTTTAATATTAAAATTTGTCTCCCATTGATATATTGATAATTACAAAACTACTTTATGTTGTTGTTTCATTTTGGTTTATCTCTGTAAAACTAATAATTACAATATTGCTATTATTATAAACAACTGCAATTGTTTTACTTTCACATTTTTCATGGCTACCCATTTTTTATTTACAATAAAATTTAAAATTACTATAACTCACTTATTTTTAGAAATAACTATGCCGTATGCCATATTGAATTAAAGAGAAAAAAATTACCTTTTGAATGAGGTCATAGCCAACTATGGTTTCCATTTAAAAAAATTTAAGTTTGCGTCATATCTCGGAAAATAATAGCGATAAAAATTTTCAGATTATTTTTTATTAATTTGCATAAAATTATCTAAAACTTTGTTCTTTACAGTTTTTTTCTATCTGTTATAATAACCGAGATATATTCATTTGAAAAAATTGACACTTTTTACTTTTTTCTAAATATCTAGTTACCCTTGAATTTTTTGAAAACTTTGAAAGTGGAATTTTATTCGTCTCGTAAATCTACACTTCTTTCCCCATTTAATCGTTTCTCTATCTCTTATAGTTTCCGAGATCCCCATAGAGAACATCGAAAAAAACTCACCCTGTATATACAGGGTGTCCCGTTAATGCGGGGAAATGGCTAGACCATAGATTCCTGAGGTCAAAATATGACGATTTAACGCAACTTATCTATATCCAAAAATTTACGGTTAAGACGGAATTTGGCTTCAAAGTTTCAAATTTTTTAATTTCTTTTGTTTATAACAATTGAACGCTTTATTTGATTTGAATGAAACTTATTATTAATAAGTACCATAATATCATACATCATTTCAGTTATTTTTGGCATTAGTGATTGACAGGAAGTATAAAAAACAGTAGTACCACCACTTAAAAACTAAAATATTTTTTTATTGGTGCAATAGTTTGACTATTCTCATGTAAATTGAATTAAATGTTTCAATAACAGCTAGTTTATGATCCTCCACAGATTGATATGATTTTTCATATACTTTGTTTTTTACATAACCCCACAGAAAAAATTCTAAAACGCGCAGATCGGGAGATCTAGGTGGCCCTGGAATTGGTTTATTTCTTCCCACTTATGAGTTAGGAAAAGCATCATTTAAATAATTTGTAAAGCCAACATGTTATGAGGTGGAGCACCGTCATATTTGAACCATTTTAATCTTGCTTGTAATGATAAATTTAAACAATCGAGCGTATCTTCAAATGTTTTCTGAAGAAAATGAAAGTAATCATTTTCACTTAGTAAGCTTTCAAAAATATATGGACCGAGAATAATTAAACCAAACACACCATGGATTAAACCCAAATTGAATTTGTAGTTTTCTCTGTGAAACTTCTCGTGGATTCTCTTGAGTTCATCTATGTTCATTGTGGCGATTAAAAATACCACAATTAATTACTCGCGATTCATCTGTTCATAATATTTGTGTAAGAAACGTATTATCCTCTTGACAAATGTGTTTATACTACTTTCAGAAGACCATTTGATAATTACAAAATTATTATTCTTATGCTGGTTTTTTATTTTTGTTTAACTTTGTAAAACTAATAATTACAATATTGCTATTATTATAAACAACTTCAATTGTTTTACTTTCATCTTTTTCATGGCTACCCATTTTTTATTTATAATAAAACTTAAAATGACTATAACTCACTTATTTTTAGAAATAACTATGTCGTATGTCATATTGAATTAAAGAGAAAAAATTTACCTTTTGAATGAGGCCATAGCCAACTATGGTTTCCATTTAAAAAATGTAAGTTTGCGTCATATCTCGGAAAATAATGGTGATAAAAATTTTCTGATTATTTTTTATCAATCTGCATAAAATTATCTAAAACTTTGTCCTTTACAGTTTTTTACTATCTGTTATAATAATCGAGATATATTGATTTGAAAAAATTTACACTTTTTACTTTTTTCAAAATATCTAGTTACCCTTGATTTTTTTGAAAACTTTGAAAGTGGAATTTTATTCGTCTCATAAACCTACACTCCTTTCCCCATTTAACCGTTTCTCTATCTCTTATAGTTTCCAAGATCCCCATAGAGAACATCGAAAAAAACTCACCCTGTATATATATATTTAATTTCTATTAAAATTTCATTTTTAATTTTATTATAAGGCGTATTTGTGATAATTTACATTAACAAATTATTAAGATAATTATTATAATTCCTTTTTTTTTTTACAATATCATAAAGGGTCTAATCAATCAATAATAATTTTTTTAAGCTTTATGGTAGTAACTTTTTTATTAATTCATCGATTCATAAGATGAATGATGAATGATCAATACAAAATATGGGCACTAATTTTAATGATTATTTTGTTCAATCAGTTCACGATTTATTTGCAATAGAAAAAACGTGTACTGAATAAATTAAATCCTTAAAAGTAGTGATTATATTGTGGATCAATTATATCATCTTCGGAATCGATTAATAAAATAATCAAGTTATTATTATTATTATTGATGTACACTTTTTACCTTTCGGTGTAGGCGAAAAAAAATTAAGTAACTATCCTAAATTTTAAGAAATGCATCAATTATTGACCAGACCCTTTATAATATATAAAATATTCGTCCCTTATAATCATTTTTGTCTAGTCACTCTAGTATGTTTAGTACTTTATTTTGTTGTATTTGTAGTTTGGTTAGGTTTTTTTTGGTTGTGTCTCCCCAGATAGTATTTAGATAGGTATTTTGTGATATAAAGAGAGCATTGCATACTTATTTTCTAGTCATTTCTGGCACGTAGTTTCTGATTTTTGTTAGTGCCGCTATTGTCTTAGAGTTCTTTTATGCTAGTTAGTATATGTGGTTGTCCCATTTCAGGTTGTCTTATACTTTTTATCCTAGGTAGTTTACTTCATTTATTTGTTTTATTGCTATTCCTATGATGTTGATTGTCAATTTAGCTTTATGTCTATTGTTCAAAATCATATATTCTGTTTTTTCATCGTTTATGGTCAGTAGGTTATTGTAGTACCAATTTTCGAGTTGTTTGATGTCTGTGTTTATGTCTGTCTGTGTATGTTTTCGTAGCTGTTTCTTGTGTATACTATGAAAGTATCGTCTGCGTATTACAGGGTGGCGCACCACATTCGCGTGGGTTTATATACGGCAGTGTTGCGAGTTTCGCGAAAGTGCGAACGCACATGTCATCTGACGTGCGCGCACTTGCGACCGCATATGTCACCGCATATGCCCGCACATAAGATGACACGAGTTTACATTAGTCTGCGCGACTTGCGGCATACTCGCTATCGGGAATGACTAATTCCCGACTTTTTTGCCTATGAAATTTGATATTATACGGCAAACTGCAAAATGTTTTTAAAATCTTTATATTGAGGGCAATGTAAGTTCATTAGGAGCACGTTTTAAAATTATTTTGATATATATAGGGTGACTCAAAAAAGAGTTAAACACCAAAGTTATATAAATTTCATTGGGACATCCTGTATATTCTTTTATATTTTGATAGTGCAGGCTAAATAAAGACAAGTTACTATTGTTTCCTATACCTAACTCTAGCAGTTTTTAAGATATTTGACAATTCTTGAAAATGTAGACCAAAATTTAAAATGCATGGCTGTCCTACATATTTAAGCTAGATATTTTAAGTTGTATTTATCTTTTAGTCTAAGCATTAGAAGAGACGATAAAATAGAAATGATTCCTAAAAATTATACAGGGTGGATAAAAATAAACATTTGATATTGACTATCATTAACGTCAAATAACTTTCTTATTTTAAATTGAACACCCTATATTTGATATCGTATTTTGATTCTAATTTTAATCAGCTTTAAAATTGTATTAAGGTTTCCTATACCTATTTCTTATATTTTTCTAGTAATTTGGTGTTTTCAAATTGAAGCATTAATTTGTTGACATTTGTTTTTCAAACGTAGGCTTTGGTGGAGCTGACGCTATTATTCAACAAAAACAAACATTATTTGACAGTGGCTTGTCAGCAGTACTTGTTAGTTTCGTTGTTGTTCAGGGTTGTTTATATAAACATATTTTATTTAAAAGGAGAACTTACTCTCAAGACAAAAATTTCTATATTTATAATTGGAGGGTGTTTAGAAAATTGTTATTATTACTCACTCAAATTCAACTGTTTACAACAAACAAATTTAAATGTAAAATAAACTAATGTTTTAGTAAATGTTCAAAATGATGCCCATCATGTTCAATGCATAGGTTAACTCTTTCTTTAAATGACTGTTTCACTTTAATCAAAATACCTAGCACCATAAACAGTATTTTTTTTTATATATCTCCATAAGAAATAGTCTGGAGACCTTGCTGGCCAATTCTGTGGACATCCGCGTCCTATCCACCTATTGGGATATTGACTATCTTATTCATTTCTAACGTTTACTTGGAAATGTGCAGGAGCATCGTTTAGTTGCATCCACATTCTTTCTCGAATATTAAGTAGTATATTTTCCAAAAGTATCACTTATAAATTGAAGAAACATGGCGCCGTTTAAGTAAAAAAGCTATGGATCTAACACAGGCGTTCCAATTATTCCAACAGTTCTAAAAAAATTGAGATTTTCATCACTGTAATAATGCGAATTATGTCTATTAACTAATCCGTTGTTATGGAAAGTTAACTCATCTGAGAAACGTACATAATCGAAGAAATGTTCATCATCTCACAACTTTTCTAGAACCCATAAACAAAATTCGAGGCGTAGACCGTAATCTGCTTCCGCAAGTTCCTGATGAAATTGTATATGATGTGGGAAAAAATTGTGTTCTTTATAATTCTTCCGATGCTCTGTCTACTTACTTTAATCATTTTTCGCTGACTTGTATGTGGAGTTTCAATTAAAGATCCCATAACTACGAATTATTTTTATTAATTTCCAGTAATTTGCTTTTGTCGCTCTGTTTATTTTATAAAATATACATCCCGTTCTTCTAAACGCTTGTAGCAAAATTGCTAATGAACACTTGTCAGGATGACGTCTGTTTGAAAAATTTTGAGCGTAAACTGTCGATGCTAACACGCAATATTCTTCACACTCATCAATTACTAAAATGATACTAATTCTTTCTTTTCGGGAGTAAGTTCTTATCTCAAATAAAACGTTTTTCTTTAAACAACCTCAACCAACAATGATGATTTTACTAAGAAGTACTGTCACTGTCAAATAATGTTTATTTTAGATGAATAATAGCGTCACCTCTGCCAAAGTCTACTTTTGAAACATAAATAGCAACAAATTAATGTTTGAATTTGAAAATGCCAAATTACTCGGAAACTATAAGAACTAGGTATAGGAAACCTTAATATAATTTTAAAACTGATTAAAATTAGAATCTAAATATGATAACAAAAATAAGTGTTCCATTTAAAATTTAAAAAAATATTTGACTTTAATGATAGCAGATATCATATGTTTATTTTTTTCAACCTGTATAATTTTTAGGGATCATTTTTTATTTTATCATCAAGTCTATTGCTTAGACTAAAAGATAAACACAAGTTAAAATATCTAGCTTAAATATGTAAGACAGCCAAGCATCTTAAATTTTGGTCTACATTTTCAAGAATTGTCAAATATCTTAAAAACGGCTGGAGTTAGGTATAGGAAACATAACAGTAACTTGCCTTTATTTAGTCTGCACTATCAGAATATGAAAGAATATACAGGGTGTCCCAATGAAATTTTTATAACTGGTGTGTAACTTTTTTTGAGTCACCCTGTATATATCAAAATAATTTTAAAACGTGCTTCTAACCTACATAGCTCTCAACAAAGAGATTTTAAAAATATTTTGCCGTTTGCCGTATATAAGCCGACGCGAATGAGTCCCGCTACCATTTTGATTGCCTATAACTTTACTCAAAGAAAAGATACGTAAGTTTGGATTTCATAAAAAGTTTATTTGGTCTTAACATTTTTTTTTTCGTTATAACTGGAAAATTATATCGGCTAAATGGTGACCGCGATTCGCTATGCAACTTTCAGCTCTTTTTAGGGCATATTTCATGACCTCCTTCAACATATCGGGCTAAATTTATTCAATTTCGTGACAGATATTGTCTTTAAGATGTTGAATCCTTTGGGGCTTATTTACCTAAACTTTTAATTTTAAAAACCCCATAAGAAAAAGTTGCTGCTGTTTAATCCGGAGATCTGGCTGGCCATGCTAAATCGCCACCTCGCGAAATTAGTCTTCGTGGAAAAACGTCATTCAATAATTGAATTATTGAACGAGCAGTGTGTGCTGTGGCCCCATCTTGCTGAAACCACATGTCCTCTAGTCCTTGCTCTTCCTTTTAAGGCACAAGAAAATTTCGAATCATGTCTTGGTACCGTTCAGCATTAACAGTAACTCCAACACTTAGGTCATTTAAAAAAAAAATGGGGACCAATGATGTTTCCAGCATGAATAGCACACCATACAGTTGTTTTTAGTGGATGCAATCATGTTTCATGAATTAATTGAGGATTGTGTGTTCCCCAAAACCGACTGTTCTGTTTATTGACGTGACCACTGAGAAAAAAATTGGCTTCATCGCTCATTATCAATTTAGACGAAAAATCTTCAATTTCATCAGACAGCCTTAAGATTGCATTACTGTAATCAACTCGTTGATCATGATCTCTCGGTAGAAATTTTTGGGCTAATTGAATCTTGTACGAGAACATTTTCAAATCAGTTTTCAAAATTCGCCTTAAACTGCGTGCAGAAATGTGTAACTGGGAACCACGTCTCCGAATTGATGTTTCTGGAGACTCTGCAACACTATCGAGCACCAGAGCCACCTTTTCGAGACAGCAGACGAGGCCTGTCCGCTGAGTGGCAATAATGGAACGATTATTTTCAATAAATATTGTCACTATTTCTGCTCGTTCTTGTAGCGTATATTTATCCATAATAAAATTTGGACGTCTACACAACACAATGGTTAAAGCGAAACTGAACTAAACGTCACAGAACTAAGATGGCGCGCAATCAAAATGATAGCGGGACTTTTGCCCCACCTGTTATTATGTAAGTATACATTGATCACTTGTCTGTTTGAGTGGTTGCTGTCTTCTTTTTGTTTTTTGATTTTGTTGCTCGTATCAGTTTTTCTGATAAATATATTATATATAAATATATATATATATATATCTCTCTTATCAATATATATTTGTAGTTATGTATTTTTTTGAATTCACTAGCTTTGTAGATTTGTGTATTTGTCAAGGAGGTTAATTGTTCGTTTATATATACTTCGTTTGTTTTTTTCTTTCGGGGCGCATTCAGTAGTCATTACTGATCCGATTTTTTTCAAGCAGTTAGTATTTTTGTTTTCAGTTTTTAAGTTGCGAGTTTAACTACAATGGGGCTTTTTAATTTGATTGAATCACTATTTTCTTAATAAATCGGATTAAACCAGACTTTGAGGTAAATTTAGGTTTTTACATTTTCAAGCCGAAAAAAGTATAAAAACAATTGCCACGAACAAAAAATATTATAGATATTGACAATTTATAGAGATTTAATATTATAAAAGTATTTATTTACATTTCCTATTTTTACAATAAATTTCATAAAATATAACATTGTGGTAAATTTACGTTTCAGTGTTTTCCGAGTTGAACATAAAACATAAAATTAATTTCTACAAACATAAAAAATATTTAATCATATTCATACACTAAATTTTAAATAAATGAAATCAGATCTTGAGAAAAATTTACGTTTTCACTTTATCCAAACCGAAAAAAGATGTATAACAACAATTTCCATAAACAGAAATTCTTATGATTATATAAAATTGATTGGGCGTAAATGTTATAAAATATTTAATTATATAACGTTACTGTTTTTTTTTCAATAAATAAATAAATAATAAAAATTTCAATTTTTTTTTGCAAAATAAGAACTTTACGTAAAACATGTTTTAATAAAACTTGTTCAGTGTCTTCTCCCTTTAACTCTTTTTTCCAGAAATTAGTGGATTTGTCTCAGGGAATCTCAAAATGGATATTTCCGTTAAAAAATTCCTATATAGGGAAAGTTAATAGAGCTTTGATATTATAAAAATATTTAATTAAATGTATTACTATATTTACACAACATCTTTATTTCAGCAACATTTACATATATGTCGGCGCATCGATATCGGGACTGGTAGATCCCCGAAATTGGTAAACGCGCACACGGGAATACAGGGACTTCCCCGTGTGTGAGTAGAACAAAACCAGCGGAGCAGGGAAATGGGAGGACAGACAGTGAGTAGAATCTAGAGAGCGGTGAACCCTGTGAGACGAGATTTTGGACTGCTAAGTTTGCCAAGTTATAAACAGTTAATAGTTGTTGGTTGGTTGATCGAGTTTGTTTAGTTGGTAGTGGTTTTTATAAGTTTGGGTTGGTGTTGGTTTGTACGTTTGAGTTGAGTAAAGGGAAACAGGGTGAGGTCCGAGAAAATGAATAGTGATTCAGCATTCGCTTCGACATCAGAAGTGGGATTACCTGAATTGGAGGAAAACGACAACGCCCCGGGGTCACCCTATCTACACGCAGTCAAGGTCGTCTCGAATTATTATTACAAAAATTAGTGGAACACCAGCTGCAACCGCAGGCCTCTTCAACGACAACTTCAAACAACATGTTTACACCCTCTCAAGTGCAGTTACCACAATTCAATCCATCGTCGAGATTAGCGGACCCGGAAGGATGGTTTACATTAGCCACTAAATTCATCAAAATAAACAATTTGACGGGGATTCAACTTATTACATGTTTATCCAATTCCTTACAAGGCGAGGCAGGTGATTGGCTAATTAGAAGTCGACCATTGGGAAAAACTTGGGATGAAATTCGCGAAGAATTTTTGTCAGTTTTTACAAAGCCACTTGACGTTATGAATATGTTTGAAGAGGCCGTAAATGGACGTGAACAATGCCCTGACGACAGCACTTTATTGGACGAAGGACTGTATGTAATTAGACTTGCATTACATTTAATAAAATCAAGAGAAAGCGATGAAGCTTTAGCCACGTTGTTTGCGTGCCACGTGATCGGAAAACGCAATGAAACGCTTAAACGCAAACTTCAGAAGGATGTTCCGAAAGATTTGAAAAGTTTTTGTGTAGCTATGCGCGGACATTTAGGCAAACGGCCGGCGTTATTTCGTAATGATCATCATATCAATCCGAAACGCCGTGCTACGCTTAATTCATTGGAGTTCGCCGGAAGATGTCACCAGTGTGGAAGAATTGGACACAAAGTTGACATGCTTCAGGAAGCAACAGCAAACTACCCGTCATGAGCCGGAAAATCTCTCCAGGAGGAAAATGGATTCAGTGACCTGCTTTGCATGTGGAAAAGTGGGCCATATTGCAACAAAGTGCCCAAAGAAAGAAAATAAATTTATGTCTACCCAACCGATCGAACGGCCTGTTAACGTTTGCACTAGCGAAGCTCTCCCAAAGGGCCAGTTGAGATTGAAAAATGGTAAGGTTATACCTTTTATTTTTGGCTCTGACTCACACCGCTCACTTGTAAAGACAAGCATTTCCGTAATTATAAACGGAAAAGAACAAGACCAGATGACAGTATTATTAATGATATAATAATAGGACGTGATTTAATATCCCAAAAAATTTCGGTACATTTTAGTATAAGTGGTTTGGCCATAACTCGTGAAAAATGTATTCAAATCTGCAATAGCAATGTAATTGATTATGATGAAGTAAATACCGATTTAGAATTGAATGATATAATAAATTTAATTAAAATGTTAGCAGAATATAAGGGCAACTTTATTAACGGTGTGCCAATGAATAGAGTTTTAACAGAGCTTTTGGACATTCGTTTAAAAGATAAAATGGTGCAACGACGTCCGTATCGGTTGTCAGTTAATGAGAGAGAAATAGTACGCTCAATTTATTAAAATCAAAGATTATACGTCCTAGTTGTTCACCTTTTGCAAGTCCAATTATTTTAGTCAAAAAGAAGGACGGTTCAGATCGTTTGTGTGTGGATTTTCGAGAATTGAATAGCAACACGGTAGCGGACAAGTACCCCCTACCTCTAATCAATGACCAAATTAATCGTCTACATGGAGCGTATTATTTCTCATCCCTCGATATGGTCTCAGGTTTTCACCAAATACCGATTCACCCTGATTCAATAGAAAAAAACTGCATTTGTAACGCCTGACGGCCAATACGAATATTTGTCAATGCCGTTTGGTCTCAAAAATGCACCTTCTGTTTATCAAAGAACTATTGATAAAGCACTAGGAAATTTGCGCAACACAATTGCAGTTACATACGTGGATGACATTCTGATACCGTCATCGTCTATTTCTGAAGGACTTGAGTGACTCGAATTAATAATAGAAACTTTAGTGAATGTCGGATTTTCATTTAATTAAAAAAAAAAATGTAGTTTCCTAAAATTAAAAACAGAATATTTAGGTTATTTAATTCAAGCAGGAGAACTACGGCCAAACCCACAGAAAATTGACGCGTTAATACATTCACCCGTACCTAAAACAACAACACAGGTACGTCAATTTTTGGGTTTTGCATCATATTTTAGACAATTTATACCGTCATTCTCTAAAATAGCTACACCATTATATTAATTAGCAGTTGGCCCAAAGAAGAAAATTGATTGGTTACCAAAACACGATGAGGCTAAAATTACTTTAATTAAATGTTTAACTACCGAACCCGTATTGACCATTTTTGATCCTAATATGCCAAATGAATTACATACTGATGCTAGCTCTGAAGGTTATGTTGCCGTTTCTTCAAAAAGAAATGTCAAAAAAATCGCGTTGTTGCATATTACAGTAAACGTACAACAGATGTTGAATCTCGTTATCATTCATATGAACTTGAAACTCTTGCAGTTGTAAAGGCAGTGCAACATTTTAGGCACTTTTTGTACGGCAAACATTTTACTGTTGTCACAGATTGTAATTCACTAAAAGCCTCGAGAAATAAAATTGATTTAACACCTAGAGTTCATAGATGGTGGGTATTTTTGCAAGCTTTTGATTTCGATATTCAGTACAGAGAAGGAGCCCGCATGAAACGTGCTGATTTTCTATCTCGCAATGCGGTACCTTTAGTCGATATATCATCTACAAATATTCAAAGAAAAAAGGTACAAATAATAAATTTAGAAAAAGATTGGTTGTGTGTTGAACAGCAAAGAGATCATGAAATTACCCAATTAATAACAAAATGGAAAGCTAATGAACTGCCAACTGATATTATAAATACGTATGATGTCAGAAACAATATGTTACTTCGTAAAATTCAAAAGAAATAAAATATCCAAGTGGTTACCCGTAGTGCCTCGCATAATGTCTTGGTCAGTAATCAATCATGTTCACATTAATTTAAAACATTTAGGATGAAAAAAAAAAAACACTAGAAAAAATATACGAAATTTATTGGTTTCCAAATATGCGAAAGAATGTACGAAAATTTGTCGATAATTGTTTAATTTGTAAAGCTTCTAAAGGTAAATCTGGTCGACGACAAATTCAACTACACCAAATACCAAAAATTAATAAACCTTGGCATACCATTCATATAGATATTTCCGGAAAACTTAGTGGAAAAAGTGACAAAAAAAAGTATGTTTTGGTAATTATAAATGGTTTTTCGAAGTTTGTTTTATTATATCACATACACGTTGTCCCCTGAAATTTTGAATACGACATTTCAATGCATTACTCGTTGCCTAGTTACCACGCTCGTCACATATTTTAATGGACTGACCGACGGTAAATAATCAGCAATTTCTAATTTGTAATAAAATAGGGAATCAAAATGAAACATATTTACACGTTATTTTAATATTACTATGTTTACGGACACAATGCTGACGTAACGAATAACAAATAACTGCAATATTCATCTTATTAAATCTTCGAAAACATCTCCTTGTTGAGCCAAACAATATAAAATTCCTGTTAACATTAAAGCTTCCAAATGTCAAATTGACATGCATATTGCAGCAACAACCATAGCAACCAATAATAATAATAGAGATATAATACAAATTACATTACTCATATTCAAAATTTCAGGGGGCAGCGTATATGTTCACTAACTGCAAAACAGGCAGTTGAGTCCATTACTAGTTTTACTCATTTATTTGGCGCACCACACACAATAATATCTGATCAGGGAAAATGTTTCACAAGTTCAGAATTTAAACAGTTTTGTTCACAGAATAAAATTAATTTACATTTTATTGCTCACAATGCAAGCAGAGCAAATGGACAGGTTAAACGTGTGATGCAAACATTATTAGAAATACACAAAGAGAGAGTGAAAGGTTTAAAAAAGGGAAGGCACAAGTGAAACCATTTGCAATTGATGATTTTGTATTTTACAAATGCAATGAACGAATGATAACGAAATTAGATCGTAAATTTAGAGGTCCTTACAAGATAGTCAAAATCTTACCAAATGATAGGTACGAGGTAGTAAAAGTTGGAGGAAAAGGGAAGAGTTTACCGTGCAAGTTTGCTCACGATCAATTGAAGGAGGTACCATGCAGTCCGGTTACCGAATTTAACAGTATTGATGAAATGGGAGTCCTGGATGAGCCAGTGTCGGCGATTAATAATTTAAGTAGGATTGTTTTTGTACGAAGTGATTGTTTGTTTTGAGGGCTATGATAGACACTGCGGTGGTCTGGTCATGAGCCGTGAGCTGAAGTATCGCTGAGACGATGTGATTGTTTGTTTTGAGGGCTATGATAGACACTGCTGTGGTCTGGTCATGAGCCGTGAGCTGAAGGATCGCTGAGACGATGTGATTGTTTGTTTTGAGGGCTATGATAGACACTGTGGTGGTCTGGTCATGAGCCGTGAGCTGAAGTATCGCTGAGACGATGTGATTGTTTGTTTTGAGGGCTATGATAGACACTGCTGTGGTCTGGTCATGAGCCGTGAGCTGAAGTATCGCTGAGACGATGTGATTGTTTGTTTTGAGGGCTATGATAGACACTGATGTGGTCTGGTCATGAGCCGTGAGCTGAGGCGATGTGATTGTGTGTTTTGAGGGCTAGGATAGACACTGTGGTGGTTTGGTCATAAGCCGTGAGCTGAAGTATCGCTGAGACGATGTGATTGTTTGTTTTGAGGGCTATGATAGACACTGATGTGGTCTGGTCATGAGCTGTGAACTGAAAGATCGCTGGGGCGATATGATTGTTTGTTTTGAGGGCTATGATAGACTCTGTGGTAGTCTAGTCAAGAGCCGAGTTGGTAAATTTGCTGATGCTGTGCAACTATAGTCAGGATGAACGAGTGGCATAGTTTAGTCACATGATTAATTGAATAGTAATTTTGTAGTGGCAGACGGGAATGAAGGCCAATAGAGAGTGGCGCACGAGGTCGTACGACATGTCAGGAAGGCCGTGTCGGTGCATCGATATCGGGACTGGTAGATCCCCGAAATTGGTAAACGCGCACACGGGAATACAGGGACTTCCCCGTGTGTGAGTAGAACAAACCGGCGGAGCAGGGAAATGAGGGGACAGACAGTGGTGAGAAGCTGGAGAGCGGTGAACCCTGTGAGACGAGGTTTTGGACTGCTAAATTTGCCAAGTTATAAACAGTTAATAGTTGTTGGTTGGTTGATCGAGTTTGTTTAGTTGGTAGTGGTTTTTATAAGTTTGGGTTGGTGTTGGTTTGTACGTTTGAGTTGAGTAAAGGGAAACAGTGTGAGGTCCGAGAAAATGAATAGTGGTTCAGCATTCGTTCCGACATATATTATTTGTTGATACATTATATTCTAGTTTAGTTCTGTTAGTGCGTCACTAATAGATCGTCCAATAAAAGAAATTTAATAAAAATTGGATGCTTGTTAAGACGATTTATCACTATTTTCTAAATGACCTTGCGATAAATTGGGGGTTCCGCATTTTTCAAGCCAAATAAAAAGATATATTAAGAATTACCACAAATATAAAAATGGTTTTAATTATTCAAAATTTTTTAGTGCCAATAAAAACATATTTTAGTTCAATGTCATCAATTAATTGAAACGATATTTTTAAAATTAAGATACGCGATTTCTTATCTTTACAATTTGCCACAACACATTTTTGAATAGATATACTAATACCGTTGATTGAAATATTTCAATCAACGCTAATACTTAATCATCGGATCAATTTAGTTAATTATATACATTTCTTTTAATAGCACCACCCTTACTTATGTTTCGTTTTAATTAGCCTCAATTTTACAATTAATATATTCATAGAATTTATTATACGTTTATATAATATTTGTATTGTTTAAATATTTATAATTAAAATTATTGTGTAATATGCAAAATCATCATTAATTTCCTTGTGAATTAATGTTTTTTTTAATCTTATCTTTATCTAAGTACACGTAAGGATGTTCCACCTTTTCTATAATTATTACTGATTACATTTAAAAATATTTAATTTATATTTATAAAAATTACTACACCTTTATTAAATTAATCACTTAATAATAAAATAAAAAAGTCTATAAAAATCTATATATCTATTACAGATTTAAAATTAGTTAAAATATATTTTTAATAAATGATTATACCCTAGAATGAATATAATTGTTTATTTATACTCACCCTTTTCTTTCATTGCCATTCTTTTGGCATTTGCCAATTTTACCATTTGCACTACAGGACATGTTTGCTTATGATGCAAATGCAGCAACGTTACGAGTGACACTAAAAAGCGTACGAATGCGAAATGCCTTATCTAGTTGTTTATTACTCATACTGCATACATGTTGCCAATTATGCAATCACGCTAGATATTTGTTGGAAATTCCAAACAGTCTCTTATTATTAATACTGCAATTATTAAATCAACTTTCCGTTAGTCGAAAATGTGTAATATAAAATTAACAAATAATCACAATTGATGCAAATAGTACGTTTAATTTATTGAATAATTAATTAGCAGTTTTCTTACTTAATTATTAATTGGATCAGCAAGTAATTAAATAATACTATCTTATCAGTTTTGTATCTTTTAAATGCATCTCTAATATTAATGAGAATAATTTTTGATATATGTAAAAATATCATAATTACTAAATAAAAAATATTTTTGTGATTTTATTCTTAAGCACTTGCCCAAAAAATGAATTAATTATGTATGTAATAGAAATTTGCAATAAATTCGGTAACCAAATCACGTATTGACATAAGATTAATTGTAAGATTAATTTAATGAACTCTATAGCATCGTTATTTTATAGAAAAAATGAGAACCGTATATACAGATTATATAACTTAGAATCTAGAATTTGGAAATTCTAAATTTACCATAGTTCTAATGAATCCAACGGATTAGTGTATAAACAGCCGCTTTCTCTAACGAAGATTATTTTGAAAATATTCTAGCCGAAATGAGTGATAGGCGAAGAAGAATATTTAACGTATTGCTATTTAATATGCCAGAATCGACCGTAATGGATGTCGAAAAGAAGATTATTAAAGATAATTTTGCAGCCATTGAATCGTATTATGCACTAAGACTTAAATTAAAATTAATGTCCATGAAAGGTGACATAAATTGGTAGAGCCTTCCTTGTTTGACCCCTATAGACTTTTTCCCATGGGAATACCCTATATAATACAATTAAAATGGTCTGATTATTTTTAAATCGCTAGAGTAAATACACGTGGCAGGAAACTGTTAATAGAAACAATTGCATAAATTACGCTTCAATTTGTTTATAGACCACTTTGTAAAGCTGTTAAACAATTTTTTTAATTCGAATGTTGGTGTATTGCGGTGTTCATAGTGAATCAGATAGATGGTAACATCTCTACCCATCACTAAAGATTTCCAGTTAAGACTTCAAATTCCGATTCTTCCTTTCCTCAGGATTTGCTAGTGGGTGGTAACTAAATAAGAAGGTATAATTGATCCTCAGGCCATACAAACATGTTGCATCACAATACCGAGGACGAGGAAAACCGAAACGTAGCAATACTTCTTCGATCAGCGTGGTGGCACATCGTTTCGTAGTAGCGGCTTCCAGGGTGAAGAGTTCTACCCATCTTGTGGAGAGATCTTCTAAGATTAAGATGGTCATTTTGCCTTCTGGCATGGTAGGCGGTGGTCTGAATAAGTTAAATGTCAGTAATTCGAATCTTTAACTGGTGGCGCGTGTCTGTAATAATTCGTCAAGTTTCAAGATGGATGTTTTGTGGCGCTAACGTGCAGCACATACCTTAACATATTGCTAAATATTATTCTGCAATCGTTTCCAATAATAGAGGGTTTTATTGTATATTGAGTCTTTGGACTCAATAATAATCTTATGTGGCATTATTATGAAATCCCGCTCTTCTTGTAGGTGATACCGATACAAGATACCATTGGCCATGAGATACCTCTTTCTTGCCCAATAAAAAACGCTTTCAATTGGCTGGATAGCTTTCAAATTGTTGATGATTTTCCATAGTCTCGAATGCTAATCTTCCTGTCGACGATTGTAAACTCATCAACAATCAAAGGGATTGATCATCGGTAGCGATCGTGATTTGAGAACCATTCAGGTATCCTCTGAATTTATTAGTTTCCCATATGATTCTTTTCTGCATAAGTTAGTAAACGGCTTACGTACTCGATATAATATTCGTCAACACCCTCCCCATGGCATTAAACTGTTCCGATGGTGTGATGTAGTGTAGGCTCTGGCGTCTGTCTGAATGGTGAATGGCTTCGTTGAGTTAGCTGTCCGTAAAATGGGTATTTCCGTTAAAGCTTTTTATAGTAACTTAAACGCTGTATTTTCTTTCTTGCTAATTTCCAAGGGATATTCTTCCTGGTTAGTTGATACCACGATCTCTTTTGGAAGAATGAAATCAACTGCTTACAGTTATTGGGCTGGATCCTTTAGCGAATAGTGTCCATTACTTTAGGATCGAGTAGGAATATATTATTATTTCTCAAGTCCTGGTAACATCGTTGGATGGAGCCTGATATAAGAATCTAATCATCTAAGTAGGCGAACATGCAGATATCAGGTTGCTTCATCTTAAATATGTCTATTAAGCGTAAAAACATTCACAGTACATTTCTTAAGCTAAACGGCGTTCTTTTGAATTGATAACACCCAAATGGAGTGAAGTGTTTTGTTGGTCCTGTATTCTAACTGTTAATATCCGGTGTGCAGATCGATGGTAAGGATATTTTTTGTTTTATCAGGTGCGGCCCGAGATAACTGACTGGCTTCTATTATAGCTTGCCGTATCATCTCTTCTACTTCTTTCTTTAGTTGTGTTTCTCGAACAGCGGATATTCGGTACATTCGTGTGACTATTTAAATGTTATATGTCAAAATGATACTATGCTCAATTTCCCTATTCGATGAGCCTCATAATTCGAATGAATCAGTGTTGTCTTAAAGCGTCTGGTTTAATTCGACCTTTTTTCTACTTCTGGTATTATTATATTTTCTACTACTAATACTTTGACGTAGTATAGCGCCAGTGGTTTCGGTCTTCTTGCTCATCGCAGATAAACTTTGAGGGAGTATTCCGAGCGTACCGGCTGAACAGTTTTGACGTAGACGATGAACAAAGTGTTCCAGTTAATACCTACCATAGGTCTCTATTTTCTCGAGATTCCGACAGCAAACTTATCAGTGGCGGTGGGTGTCGATATTCTTCCTAGTCGATCTCCATAGATTCATTGCTGATTTGTTCTAGTGTATCACACAAGAGTGGAATCTTCAATTCGTATAAGTGGATCATTCTAATACTATTCTATTTGCTCCCATGTGTCTTCTACTGGCTCATAGAAGAACTTATTGCAAAGATATATGGGCAAGTTTTTTGGGAACTGTTTAGTATAATACCTACATGTTTGCGCAGAAACCATATCATTTTTATAGTTACGTGCCCTACTGGGCTTCATCTTTGAAGAATGTTAGCGCAGAATGATGTCTTAATATCCATATAGGCTGCTGGATTGCATGCTCTTGGCTCTTATCATCCTAGGTTTTCTACAGCAGTTACAAGAAAATGTTGCGATATAGTTATCATTATCACTTGAAAGTAACATTCAAACGTCGAAATTTAAGTTGTGACATAATTTAGTAGTGGTAGAAACATAGTAACTGTTTTAGCGTAGTGTTTAAATGTAAATTTCTTTATTATTATTAAAAATACATGATTATTTTTGTTTTACAGAACAAATTAAAATAAATTCTGTAAGAAATTAAAATATTAAATTCTAACCAGACGTATACAAATTCAATTTATTAACAGGAAAATAATGAATTAAACTTAGCTAAACAAATTCGATCCGCCGTGGGTAATTTGTGTATTTGTGTGTGTGTGTGTAAATGAGATTGTTACTTTAAAGGATCGCCCCATCACTCTAAAGCACCATTAATAGTATCCCAATGGCGAATGGTACCGGTCACCCATCCAACTGCTGACCCGAACTAACGTTGCTGCACTATCGCACCGGCGTGACGATTACTATGCTAATTTCAATTGTCTAATGCTATGATTTACATTGACTGATGTCATATTAGTGCAATTTATTTATTACGAATTCACTTTTGATTCTACCATGCTTTTGAGCATAAAGGCATCGATATTTTCTCTTAAAAAAGTTAATGCAACAATTATGACATAAATGAATCAAAGTTGAATACCTTTTAAAGAAAAAGTTGAGTAAATTTATTAAAATGCATAAAATACATTAAATGCTTAAAAAGGTAATGTTGAATACAGCAGGAGACAATTACATTTATTTGATTATTCTGTGGTAAGAAACTGGTTTCAATCAATAATTTTCCTGTGTATACACACCTTTTGTACAAAAATTTCGATGTAACGACGATTGGCGATTTATATTTACGTTGGCACACCGAGTGTCAGTCGCGGCAGTCAATGGGCTAACTGTTGTTTAATTTACCCGTTCCATATGCCCCATTGAAAACCGATTCGTTCGTAAACAACTGGAAGATAATTAAACTGTAAAAATTTCCTGCCACACCCATCAACATGTATTGAAACAGAGAAGAGGGAGCAGTTCTAGTACATGATATACAGCATGTGGTAGCCTAAAAACACCAAAGCAAACATGTTTAACGCAATCAAACGCTTTACCAGCAAAGGAGATGGATCTTCGGGGAGCAATGCTCCAGCGAACAAACATCCAGGACTGCAGACAATGTCCACGTCCCTGCAAAGGAAATTTGCAAGGGGTGTGCAATATAACAGTGAGTAAATATTGTTATATTTTTATTATCTCTATGTATACAATTAGGCTTAAATAAAGATTAGATTATATTTTTAACGGTGTGAAATTTACATAATGGAATGTACTATTTTATGAACTGAAAACCTATATAAAATGACATTCTGTTTACAATGTCTTAAACTGTTCATTTAAATGTAAATAATGAATTAGAATTGGAATATCAAAAGGAACGTAATGGTGAATGGGAAATTTAACCAAATTTAAAAAAAATAATCTTTACAATCTTAAATGTATTAAAAATAATCTAAAATGTTTTTGTTAAGTCTAAAATAACATATTTGTGAAATATATTTTAATCTGATTTTCGATTGAAAATATTTTCTTATACTCTTAATTTTGTATTCATTTATTAACTTAACATCTTGTCTCAGTCACCAAATTTATATTGTACTTATAACAAATAATTTAATTTTAGCTATTGTCTTTTATATATTTATCATTTGTGTCAATTAGTTTTATGTTACCAAAATTGATCTTATCAGAGAACCCATGTCTCAAGTTTCGTTACACAAATTTAATGGTGTATACAAGTCATACATTTTTTTGCGAGCCGAACAGATTTGAGGGCTTGAACTTTATTATTACTCCAATATAAAAAAAGTAGATATAAATGACTTTAACAATTACAAGCCAATAAGTATATTTTAAGAAATATTAGAAATTTTATGTGTCACTGACTAATCGAATTTTACAAAATTAGAATTTATTTTGTAAGAATCAGCACAGTTTTACCCAGGCCAAGAGTATCGACACTGCTCTATTTCAGTTTATCCACTTAATAATATCAGCTCTTGATAATAGAGAAGTAGTATGGGGTGTACTTTTAGATCTTTTAAAGGCATTTGATAATAAAAATGTATTAAAGTCCTTTACGTTGTAGATTGTAGAAAATTAACTAATAATTAGAAAAAAAACACGAAAACATTTAGTAAATCTACAATAAATGAATCTTATTAAGACTACAAAACAAACCACTTATCAAAAATACTACTTCTCTGGCTAATACCTCGACAGGCATTGAATGATACAAAAGTCATTTGCGTGTTACAAATAGCAAGGTTATCAAAACAACACTAGTTTTAACGTATTTATTTCTGCAAAATACACTAAAAATGGTTGTATGTTTGTGAGTGACTATGGTATGATAAATTTGTAATAAGAAATGAATTTAGGTTGATGTAATTAAAAATAAAGTAGCAAAAGTACTTAAATAATTTAACACTCAAGTTTATAACCATCTGCAGACACATGTTTCGATCTTTCGATCTCTTCAGTACAGCTTTATTATAAAATTAATTTTAAATATAAGTAAAAACATTTATCAAAATAAATATAATGTCTTTATTTTTTTTTATTTTCAAAGTTTCAGAAGAGTACAAAAAGAAAATTGCGTCAGAATATTTGCTTAACCTAGGGTTGCTTAATATAATACATGCTAATATATACATACACTTAGATACTTAAATACATACATAAGGATATTTGCCTGATTAATTAGATTACATTATATATAAAATTATTAAAACAATTCCGCTAGAGAGTATGGTTCCTTCTCTAGTAAGTATTTGATTAATTGTGTTTTTAATGTCTTCTTTCTCTCATTTTTAAGTTTTTTTATGTGCTCTGGTAAAGCATTAAACAATTTAATAGCAGCATAGTGTGCTCTATCTTCTGTAGATTTTCTTGTGCGATAAGGGAGTATGTAATTATGGGTTCTAGTTTGATAATTATTTAATTTATTGTCGTGGCCACTTATATTTTTGTGATAGAACATGATCGTTTCTAGTGCATATATTGCATAGAAGGTGAGGATATTATTTGATTTGAATGTGCCCCGACAGGACTCCTTGTATTTTATTCCGCATACTAAGTGGATTGCTTTTTTTTTGAAGAATAAATATTCGCTTTGCATTTGATTTTTTCCCCCTAATATTATACCATAGCGTAAAATACTTTCAAAATTTGTATAGTATGCTGTTCTGACCACCGTTTTACTTAGGTATTTTGATAATTCTCTAAGTGAGAATAAAGTGAGTTTAATTTAGTTTCTGTTTTAGTTATATGATTTTTCCAATCCATTCTACTGTCCAGATAAACTCCCAAGAATTTTACAGAATCTGATGTGTTGATGCTTTGGTTGTCTAGAGAAATAGATTCACTTGGGTTGGATAAATTTTTTGACCCGTGTAGGAGGATATTGGTTTTTTGATTATTTATAATTAATTTGTTTTTCATAAACTACTCTTTTACCTGAATGTATAGATTATTTGCATCGGTTAGCAAGGAATCTAGCTTTTTGCTTGAGATGAGAATGCTTGTATCATCTGCATAATTTGCTATACTGTGATTATTGCTATTAATTTCCTGTGTCAGATCGTTTATGAATAATAAAAATAGTGTCGGTGCTGTTAAACTCCCTTGGGGTAGCCCAGTAGTTATCACAGCTGGTTCAGATTGGACGGTATTGCCTTCTATTTCTACAACCACCCGTTGAGTGCGTCCGTTCAGATATGACCGAAACCAGCCTAAAGCAGTACCTCTAATGCCATTCTTTTCCAATTTTTCCAATAATGTTTTATGATTGACACAATTGTAAGCTTTTGTGAGGTCTATAAATACTGCGATTGTTAGCTCTCTATTTTCTGTATTTGTTATTATGTTTTCCATGAAATCGTATATTGCAGTTGACGTGAAGTCTCCCTTTCTATACCCATGTTGTGTGTTATTGATTATATTAAATTTATTGAAAAAAGTGATTAGTCTATTGATCATTGCATATTCGAATATTTTCGAAAAAACTGGTAGTAAGCAGATCGGCCTGTAAATTTCGATATGTTCAGAGTTTAATTTTTTGAAAATTGGTTTTATTAATGCTGTTTTTAATTTATCTGGAAATATTCCAGACTGGAGAGAGTTATTAATTATATGAGTTAGGGGCTCTATTAACTGCAAAACACAAAATTTGATAACTGTACTGGGAATGTTATCATTACCACAAGACTGTGTTTTTATGCTTGCCTATAATATTGTAGCATTCGGTTATTGTTATAGGCTCTGTGAAGATGCTGTGGTGATTATTTGGAATGTTGTCTGTGTATTTTATTTTATTTTAATGAAATGTAATTAACTGAAGGCCTGAATTTATACCTGAGATGGATTAGTGAATTTTACAGAAATACGTAATTACGTTCGGAATTAAGGAAAATACCCACTTAGAGCATAATTTAATTTTTACATTGTAGAAAATTAACTAATAATTAGAAAAAACACGAAAACATTTTGTAAATCTACAACAAATGAGTCTTATTAAGACTACAAAATAAATCACTTATTAAAACAACTATAGTCTGTTCGTTGGATCTTTGGTCGTACGTCACAAATTATCGCTTCGAGAAACGACGCAAAAACATTCAGTCTGATAAAGTAAACCAAATGCGTTAGAAAAAGAACGCACTGTAAAACTTTCGTCGTTTTTTGAAGCGATAGTTTATGACGTACGACCAAAGATCCAACGAACAGAGTATACTTCTCTGGCTAATACCTAGACAGACATTGAATGATACAATTTTTTCCTAATTAAAAGCATTTGACATGATTGATCACGCCAACTTTACTAATGGCTTAAGTCATATTTACATTCTCTTAACCAATCCGTCAAAAGGTACTTGTGAACTATACCTGACACACTAAACTACCTCAAGGTAGTATTTTAGGCCCACTTTCATTTATTATTTATTTTATTCACTTATTCATTTATGATTTATCAGACATGATTATGTAAAATATAAATAAAGTGATATACACAAAATTGAAGAAAAAACAAATGTATAATTTTAATACCACCCTGAAGGGAAGGAGTTCACACTTGTAAATGATCTTCCACTTAAACCCATAATCTCTCCTCTACTGATTCAGTACATCAGCTTTGGATACACACATTTAACATTTATATCCTTATTTTCCATTTATTTGGGTGATATCCTATAGTTTTTTGTATTAATTGAGTTACGTGAAAATAATAATAACTTGATTAAAACACTTAGAAACCTTTCTTGACTATTTTGTTGTAACCAAATGTATATTTCAGACACAATGGGACCATTATCAATGGTTTGATACAGAATCAAATTATTTTAATCAAGATATAATATAGCTTGTTCATTTTGACGTTGACATATCAGATATAATAACTATAAATAAGTGAATATTATTAATAATGATAATAATATTATGGAAAATACTCAGAATTGGTGTACAAAGAATTGATTATTTCTAAATGTGGGCAAAACTAATATCATTTTATTTAACACCAATCAATCCATAAGTACAGATCAACAAATTTAACTATGATTTATCATATATTTATCATATAGTACACATTCACTAATAGAAATTTCATGGAATTAATCTTGATGACACTGTAACTTACAGACAACACACTCAAAATCTTACGATGAATTAAATTCTCACTTAAGCTGTGGTTAAACTTTTTATATTAATTAGAGGTTAAACTTTTGGTGTTGTTTCACAATTTTTATTTTTTACTAGTCTACTAGTAATATATAAAAATTGTGAAACAGCACCAAGGGTTTAATTAACCTCTAATTAATATTCAAAATCTTGTCTCTAAACTTAGCAGATCATGTTAAGATTTGAAGATACAGACTAAAAATGCGAGTGATAATATTGTGAAAACATTTTACTACGCTCATTGAAAGGTGGTATTATATTCTATTGTAGGAGTGTAGGAGAATTAGTAGGTCAAAAATGTGCTATCCAAACAATGTGTCAATTAAAACAAATTGACAGTTGTAAAGGGCTATTTAAGAGATTAGACACATTAACAGTTTCTGCTATCTATATATATCGTGTGTCCCATTTCAAGACGCATCATAGGAAATTCCCATGTAAAAATTTCAATTCAAGTCTGTATCTTTATTATTGAACAAAAATGATCAGATTAAAATTTGAATAATCCCTTTAACTACTAAAGTTATTTTGGAGGCTTTATTTTTGTTTCACCTAGAGTTTTATTCGAAATATAACTTAAATATTGTGAACAAATAATCACAAGTAATACCATAAGTGATGGCAATTTACTCGAATAAATTTTGTTTTTGCATGAAAGTTTGTTGCTTAGCGATTTTAATGAGAGCAACTGTCACGAAAAAATCACGAGCCGCCAGGCGAGTGATTTTTTCTATCAGTTGCTCGAATAAAAATCGCGATTAAGCAACAAACTTGAATGCGCTAAAAACAAAATTTATTCCGATTTAATTGTCATCACGAGTGGTATTTGGAAAGACTATTCCACGACTTGAAACGAATATCGGTGAATGGTTCAATGTTTATATTAAAATTTTTATGATATATCTCCTGCAGTATTTTGGTCGAAAAATTCGACATTGATTAAATAACACCTCCCTTATAATCATTTGCATTTACCTTCTTTATATTATAAGCCCAGTCATCATAATCGCGGCAAGAGTTTCCATTAAAGTTTTGCTAACAACTGGTAGTTTTTATCGGCGCAGATTTCTTCAAATCATTCAAGTTTGATTGGCTAAAAAATATCACATGCCTCATTTTCATTGGCTACATGCAATAGGAGTGGAATAGTCGTTAATAAAATCCTCAAAATAGTAGTCAGTGTTTGTCAGCTAAATTGATTAAGCCACATACAAATAATTTGATTCAAAACGAGTGCTACACCATAAAAGAAAAAGTTCACTGATTTGAAACAATCAGTACGAAACATCTGAAATTACAGATGGCAAGTTCAAAGTCACAAATTCATTATTCTTGTTGAGACGAGTTAACTTAAAGGTACAATTGACCTAAACAGAATAAGACTATTTTTACTATTTCTCATTTATGTTGTACAGAATTTGAAAACCGTATGCAGTTAAATTACAATTATTACCTTATTCAAAATTTATAAAGAATACTTATGTAAAAACATATTAACATAAAAAATTATTTGAAGAAACTAGCAAATAAATCGTTATTTCTGAAATGGAGTTATATCTGTTATTTTACTAATAGTTTTTGATGTTTTTGCTCTGCTACTTTGTGTGTACCGCCTTTGCCGATCCACTTGCTTGAAAATGTTAAATTTAAATAATCTTTCACTTGAGCTGCATAATGTGCTGAGCATCTGTCCTGCTTCAACCATATCTCACTGTCACTGGTCACTTATGTAATTTGATTTCTCTACGACTATTAAATAATACACTCATTCTTGTTGTATATTAAATTGAATAATAGCATAAATTCTTCACACCGTGAATTCCTACAAAGAAATCACTCTAGATTGGCCAATCACATCCTTTGATTTTTAAGAATTCACGCTAATATGAAAAAATCACATTGCTTTGAATGTGAAAAATCGAGAGTATCTTAGCAACCTCCTAACAAGTCGCCATTTGAAACGTCAAATACACCAGTTATTTATAACGTCTAGTACACTCATTATTTATTGCTGTTGTATCGCATTATTGTTATTAATATAATATTTACAATGGACGTTAGTAGTGATAGTGATAATGAACTAACATGTACGCCTCCCGAAATTCAAGAAATTGCACAAGCATCTACAATGAATTTACTGCCGGAAAAGTCCAGAAAGCAGTATACTCAAGTTTATACAAAATTTATGGAATGGAGACAATCGAATAATGTAAGTTCCTTTTCGGAAAACATTCTCCTAGCATATTTCATAAAACTTTCCGAAAAATACAAATCGTCATCTTTATGGAAAATATACTCCATGTTAAGAAGTACATTAAATGTTTACAATGAAATTAAAATTGAAAATTATCCAAAATTGCGCGCTTTCCTTAAACGAAAAGGAGAAGGATTTCAGGCGAAGAAATCGAAAATATTTAGTGCAGAAGATATAAATAAATTCATTACAGAATCTCCGGATTATATATATCTCGGAACAAAGGTAACAAATGTAATTGCTTTTGCCTAAACTTAAAAGTATTAAAGTTTTTATTTTATTAGATTGCATTAATCGTAGGAATAATGGGAGCTTGCCGTAATAATGAAATGCACTCAATGAAAGACCTTAATTCAGCTCTTTTAATAATCATACCTTACACTAAGACAAATATTGTTAGAAAATTTACTGTTACAGGTAAATTTTATGAAATATGCAAAAAGTATATTGCACTACGCCCAGCGAATGTAATAACTCCTTCATTTTTCTTAAACTACCAACATGAAAAATGCACTATTCAAAAAATTGGAATTAACAAATTTGCATCAATGGGCAGACAAATAGCAACCTACTTTAATTTACCGAATGCAAATCTGTACACCGGACATAGCTTTCGTAGATCTTCTGCCACCTTATTGGTTGATGCAGGAGGAGATATTACAACTCTCAAACGACATGGAGGCTGGAAGAGTACCTCCGTAGCTGAAGGCTACGTGGATGATTCTATGACAAATAGAATGAACACGGCCAACAAAATACTTCAGTCGGTAGAACAAAGTACTAGAATCGCACAAAATATACAACACACAGCACAGACTAGCACTTTAAATGAGGCGAGTTTTGATCAAGATTTAACACCGACTGTATTAAATATCAGTAATTGTAGCAACTTTACTATAACTTTTGCCAAAAAGTAAAATTAAATTACTTATTATATACTTGGCAGGTCATATTATAATTGCAATGTTTAAAATTTAAAGTGTTAATAAAGATTTGTATTAAAAACTATGATTAAGTTTATTATAGTCGTAGAGAAAGTATAGTCTTCTACTTGCGTAGAATGGCTATTATTCACTTGGATGATTCTAACACTCGCTCTCTACGCTCGCTCGTGTCCGAAGCTTCATCCACGTGAATAATAGCCGTCATTCTACGCTCGTTGAAGAATGTACTATTCCTGTCCATACATTAAATTTTTATGGATATTCAGATCATGATGTTACAATATGACAATTTTGAGACCAATGATGATTATTTTGTTTGTTATTTTCAGACACCCAATAAAAAGTAGATTCATGTGTATGTAAAACATACACTTTTCCATTACAATTTCACAAAATCTAAATTTTGAATCAGGATCAACTTGACGATTTTAGCTTTTATAGGGTTGGTAACCATAAGCTTTTAAAATTTGATGGATGGTAGATTTGCTTTCACACACTCCGAAGCTACATTTCTTACACTTAATGTTGGATTTACTGTTATCCTTGCCAATACATTTTTTACAGTTTCTTCAAATTTCCTCCTTTTAATTCTAACAATATGTTCTAACAACAATTCTCCTCAATACTGATCAATTCTAATAATTATTGATTCACACATATGTTGCAAATATGTAGCTCTCAAAGAATGTCCGAACTGATGATCTGAAACGGGACACACGGTATATACCGTGTGTCCCGTTTGAAGATGCATCATAGGGAATTCCCATGTAAAATTTTCAATTGCAGTTTGTATCTCTATTATTGAACGAAAATTATCAAAATAAAATTAGAATTATTCCTTTATCTACTAAGATTATTTTGGAGGTTTTATTTTTGTTTCATCTTTAGTTTTAATGGAAATATAGCTTAAAGAGTGTGAAGAAATATTCGATAAAAAAATTCTCAAAATAGTAGTTGCTATGAAATGTCAGTGTTTGTCATCTAAATTGATTAAGCTACAAACCAATAATTCAATTCAAAATAAGTGTTTACACCATAAAAGAAAAAGTTCAGATCATCAAATTGAGTTTTGGCGGATATTTGCGACTTATTTAGTATACATTTTGAAACCTGTCCAGTGCCATGTCAATCAACAATGATTAGAATTAATCAGAAATTTGCGGATAATGGTTGTGTAAACGATGAACATATTGTTAGGAATAAAGAGAGGAAATCTGAAGAAACTGTAACGAATGTGTTGCAAGGATAACAGTACATCTAACATCAAGTGTAAGCTTATAGTTACAGACCATATAAAAGCCAAAATCATAAAGAACTGAGCAGTGGATCCTGATTCAAGATCTAAAATTTGTTAAATTATTATGGAAAAGTGTAACGAGAATAAAAGATTTACGAATAGTGTGTGTTTTTCAGATGAATGTACTTTCTATTTGGTGTCTGGAAATAACGAACAAAATAATCGTCAATGGTCTCAAAACATTCTTCATATTGTAACATCAAGAAGTGAATATCCACAAAAACTTAATGTATGGGCATGAATTTTAAAAATGTTTGTTTTATTTTTATTGAAAGCAAATTAAAGTAATAAATTTAAAAATACGTAAACATTTCGTGAATCTACAACAATGAGTCTTACTAAGACTACAAAACAAATTAATTTGAAACAACTACTTCTCTAGCTAATACTTCGACAGACATTGAATAATACAAATTAATTTGCGTGTTACAAATAGTACAACTATCAAAGCAACACTAATTTGAATGAAATTATTTCTGTTGAATAAACTAATAAATGATAAAATGTACTTTAGATTGTTTAAATGTAACTATAACATGAAAAATTATGAAAAATGAATTTTAAACTGATTTCATTAAATTAAATTAGCAAAAGCAATTAAGAAATCTAGCATTCAAGTTTATAATCATCTGCATAAACTTGAATGCTCTTGAATCTGGAAGTAGTAGCAGTAATGACCTTACAAAATATGTACTTGGAGATACATATAATTATGTTGTTCTAATGTATAATATTTTAAAATGCATTAGCTTTATGAATTGCTAGATTTCTGAGTAATAATTTTGAGCAAGCTGTAAATTTTGTATATTTTGAGTTTCGATACAAATTTATTTTTGTTTTTATTTTTAATTTTTTTTCCGAAAGTCTGAATTCAAAATACCATAAAAATGAATCGTAATTCAGATTTTGTTCCCTTTCTATGAGATATCTTATTGTAAATACAATTTGTTTACAGTGAAAATAATAATAAAAGGTGATCGTAATGTGGGCAAGACTTGCCTCTTTCAACGGTTGCAAGGTAAAAAGTTCCTAGAAGAGTACATTCCGACTGACGAGATTCAAGTCACGTCGATACAGTGGAGCTATAAAGCCACAGACGATATAGTGAAAGTCGAAGTGTGGGACGTGGTGGACAAAGGGAAAAAAAAGAAACGATTCGAGGGGTTGAAACTAGAAAACTCGCAGCTAGACCTGCCTGAGGAAACGGCTCTTGATGCCGAATTTTTGGACGTTTACAAGGGCACCAACGGCGTTATTATGGTTATGGATATTACAAAAACTTGGTATGTTTTAAATATTATATTTACTATTCTTGAGATTTATATCAATCTTTGATAATTCTGTATTTAATATTGGTAATTATATGTTTTCATTTTTAGGACTTTTGAGTACATTCAGCGCGAGATGCCAAAGATTCCCAGTCACATTCCCGTTATCATATTAGCTAATCATTGTGATATGTCACACCATCGTACAGTAACAACAGAGCACGTACTGTACTACATCGAGTCGTTAGAAGGGTAAGTATTTCTTATATACTAATTTGTTTGGAATGTTTTCAAATGTTTTTTTTATTAGCAGGAATTTTAATTATCTCTTTGCAACGTTTCAATTTGTTTATTGTTGTAATTATTTATGGGTGTCCCGTTAATGCGGGGAAATGGCTAGACCATAGATTCCTGAGGTCAAAATATGACGATTTAACGCAACTTATCTATATCCAAAAATTTACGGTTGAGACGGAATTTGGCTTCAAAGTTTCAAAAATTTATATTTCTTTTGTTTATAACAATTGAACGCTTTATTTGATTTTAATGAAATTTATTTTTAATAACTACCATAATATAATACATCATTTCAGTTATTATGACTATTATTGGTTAACAAGAAGTATAAGAAACAGTAGTACCACCACTTAAAAACTAAAATATTTTTTTATTGGTGGATCTAATAAAAACTAAAAAAATACTACTTGAAAGACAATTTAATTTAAAAACTTTTTTATCTCTTGATAATATTTGATATCTTTTACGGTTTTCCCACAAAAAAATAAAATATATATTTTTTTACCTAGTAAAAACAAAATCAAGTTTTTCATCGAATCGAAAAAAAATGTTTTTCGTGGCCGTCTTTGTTTAAAAAATGTAAATTATGTATAATAATAATTATTTAGTGTCTTTTAACAATTAATTTTTAACTTTATTATAGTTCATAAATATTCATATTTGGAACAAACAGATATCTTGTTTGTATTAGGATTTTGCAAAGAAAATTGTTTGAAAAGTGTTAGATGTTGTTTTGATTTATTTTATTAATTGATATTATTTAATTTTTATTCAATAGAGTAAGTTTATTTACTTATTAATGAGTGCATAATGAGTATACTATATTCATATTTTATTTTTTTGTGCAAAAACCGTACAAGATATCAAAAACTAGTAAGAGTCAAAAAAGTTTTTAAATCTAATGCCCTTTCAAGTAGATTTTTTAGATTTTATTTGATGCACCAATAAAAACATATTTTAGTTTTTAAGTGGTGGTACTACTGTTTTTTATACTTCCTGTCAATCACTAATGCCAACAATAACTGAAATGATTTATGATATTATGGTACTTATTAATAATGAGTTTCATTCAAATCAAATAAAGCTTTCAATTGTTATAAACAAAAGAAATAAAAAAATTTGAAACTTTGAAGCCAAATTCCGGCTTAACCGTAAATTTTTGGATATAGATAAGTTGCGTTAAATTGTCATATTTTGACCCCAGGAATCTATGGTCTACCCATTTCCCCGCATTAACGGGACACCCTGTATACCTGCTAATAACATTTAATCAAATATTTTATTTCAAGTTTTAAGAAAACCACAAAAGTACAATTAACCTGATGATGAGATTTTTAAATTAGTAAAATTATTCACAAAAGTATTTACTTGCAATTCAATATATTGCATAATTGTTACTATTCTTGTAACAGCTGTGCAATACAATAATTAGTACATTATATACTGATGTATTGTAGAAGAAAAAATACGTTTGAAGTTATTATTTTACAAAAATCTGTATACTGAATCTATTTAAATCCACAAATTTATTTGGTTTAGACTATAAATAGACTGTTGCTGATTTAAGCGATGTTTTGAATTTTTCACTTCAATATCACTCTAATCTGTGAATAAAATTGCACTTGAATATAGTTTACTTTTATCTATTTAATCCTTTCATAATGAATAAATTATATACATATACGTTTTCTTAATGTTTCAAATTATATAATGAAAAGTTATTTAATATTAAATAATGTTGAAGGCGGTAAAGTATTATTTTTAATTCGTATGTTAATTCTCATAATGTAAAAAGATTAATACTTATTATTTTGTTTTAAATAAACTTACATTATTTCAGCTCACGCGCTGCGCAAGTACGCTACTCGGAATCGTCGATGCGCAACGGTTTCGGCCTGAAACTCCTCCACAAATTCTTCAATCTTCCCTTTCTGCAGCTTCAGAAGGAGACCCTGCTACGTCAATTAGAGAGGAACGAAGTGGAGACGAATGCCACGATACAAGAGCTAGATATGTACGCCGAATCCGACGAGGCCAATTACGCGAAATTCCAGGATAATCTAAACAAACGTCGGCGCGAAATTGCCGATTCGAATGCAAACATACCACCGCCCTCGATGCTACCGACGTCCGCCTCCAGTCAACAGATCGCGTCCAAACCGAACGTCATCATCAGCGAGGTGAAGAGGTCGCAGAGCGCCTCCATTATTGTGGGCGGCGGTAAACCTATCCCGTACGGCAACACGCTGCTACAGGTGAAGACCAGTAGTTCACAGAGCTCAAGTCAGAGTTCCGGCTTTGTTTCTAAATTTGGCGTCAAGGAGAAAAGCGATGATGACGGTTTGCCCGATTTGAGGAGGCTGGAAATTAGTCCAATTACTTCTGTTGAAGAGTTTTGTCCGGACGGCGGTCAATTGGACAGAAGTTTTCTTGATGATATACAGTCGTCTTACCCGGCTAATAATGTAAACAATGTGGAAGAATCTGATAGGTATGAAGTATTTTCTTTTGTATGATAATTAAATTTATTTCTCTAATTTAATATGATATATATATACAGAATTTTGGTTCATCAAAACGTTTAATACTTATCACAATATCATATTCAGTTTACGAAAAATATCTGTAATTAATTAATTATAATTTAAAAGTGATGAAGATACGGGAAATCCACTAGTATCCGAATACCAAGACGATTTAGATCTAGAAGAGGTGAAACCTAATCTATACCAAAAACAAGGAGGGGGTAGTAGTGAACTAGAACTCGATATGAAACAAACGAACGACGAATTTGACTCTACCATCAACTCTGAGATTTCTGAGTTGACTTCTGAAGCCTTTGATACGTGGATGGGTGCAGATTCGAAGTGGAGAAGGTCTCCAGAAGGTGATTTGACTTAATTTTTCAGCACACCCTGTTTAATACAATATTTTTCAAGGCGGTGAGGATGTAAGTGCAGTTAGTCAAACGTTGGACTATAGCGGTAGTACGGTTTATGATGATAGTACCAGTGTTACCTCTTCCAATGTACACATGGAACTCTTGAGTTCAAAACATAGCCACAGCCCGGTGAGCCATAGAAGTCCAATGAATAGTGATAGCGAGCATAATTCGAGTATCGCTTCGCTTAAAAAAGAGAAAAAGAGGGATAAAGAGAAGGTAGGTTATTCAACCCACTCAAATAGTTACTCACTACAAGATTTCGGTAATATTTTTTAAGGTGGACAAGAGTAAAAGTAAGCAAAAAAAATCCAAAGATAAGGACAAAAAAGAAGCAAAAAGCGAAAAGAAACACAAAAAACGTTCCCGCGAAGAAAATAACAAATCATCTCATCAGCACCGAGATGAGTTGGAAGAGTTTCTTAATGGATCTCCGAGTCCTTGTATGGACGGCGCTTATGAAGCTATTTAATTATTAATAACATTTTTTTAATGAATACAAATGACTGTAAAGTGAAAAAAAGTCTCTTCAGCTAAATTAAAGGGAATATATTTATTACATAACACTAAAATTAAGCTGTGGACACACAAGTCCGAGCTGCTTCAGATTAAAAGACATACTACTAAATCAGTGTGTTGTTATTAATAACTTTAAACTAAGCTGAGGGAGAAAACCATGTTTTGTTTTAAATTTTTTAATCAAGAATAACAAATTAAACAAGACGAATTTATGCTTGATGTTCAAGGCTGTTCTTACTTATATATATATACACATGTTGGAGGGAGTTAACGTTATGTTTTAACAAGTCAACACATGAAACATCAAATTTCATTATCTATATGCATAAGCTTTATATTGATGATTGAGTTATGAATTAATTAAGTAATTTGTACATTGTTGTATCTGATAATAATAAAATGTTAACTTTTTTTTAATCTCGTGTCTTTTATCCTATAAGATAAACTGATGTAGTTTTAGATCATTAATATAACACTATCATATTTTTACTTCATAAGTTTATTGGTTAAATATACAAGGGCCAGCTGGAAAGTAGTTTGGAAGTGATAAATATTAACGTTTTATTTGTAATGAACATACCTTAAACTACTTCTCTACATAGTTACCACGGAATTTTAAGCATTTGTCCTAATGAGTGACGAGTTTTGGATACCAACTTTATATTCCTTGATATGTAATATTTCTTTCCTATCAAAAGGTCTTTGAGTTTTGTAAACGCATGGTAATCTGAAGGAGTCTGGACCAAAGGGTTGATCGTTGGAAGTTCGTCCCGGACGCTCATCGCAAGTTCTCTCTTCCTAAATTGAAATTACGACGCGAGCGCCGAACAGACGACTCATACATAATATTTTCTCTATAGACATCCTTCAATCAATAAGAGAGACGTACCTTTGTACACTGACAGCTGAAAACTAACTGAACACATTGGTATACATCAGGTGGTTCCTTTCTTCGCTAGCGTTCCGCACGGTGCAAACGGATACAACTTTCCAACTATCCCTCATAATAAATTATAGAAACTACTACCACAAACTTAGAAAGGGACAGTAATTATTAAAATCAAGACGCCAGACGTTTATAAGGAATCTTTGCATAAAGACAAATAATAACAATAAACAACGTTGATTCGGGTCAGTAGTCGGATGGGTGACCGGTACCATTCACCATTGGGATACAATTAATGGTGCTTTAGAGTGACGGGGGCGATCCTTTAAAGTAACAAGCTCATTTACACACACACAAGTACACAAATGACACATGGCGGAAGGACCACGTGGTCGATAGCCTAACACTACTACTACTACTAACAATAAACATAGTGAATAAATAATCCAGATATATTGTGAAAATCAATGGTAATCATCTACTCAAGGCAACCCTAGGCGAACGTTCTCCCGATTTCTATCAAGCCCGTAATTGTACCGGACATTACGAATTAGAGTTGACATTTTAAAAGCGGAATAAAACGTTCAAAATAGCTTTCAGAGTCATGGCTGTAATTGCTAATATCCGTTACAAATCGTTAACGAAAAAATTGTAAGAATAGTTTCATTAAAAAAACATTGTATTTACAATTCTCATCTATAAGTATAGAATCATAAAATATATTTTATTTATTAAGTTATACGATGTTGGTGTTAAAAATATACAAGAGACTTCCTGTTTGATTATACGCGATAGATGTCACTATGTAAACTGAAACCATAAAAGACTGTTGCAACTTTGATGACACTCATTGCCTCTTCTTCTTTTGCTGTATTAAGAAGAATAAAATAAATGTATAATCAAAACTATGTGGTTAGAACAGCAATGCACTAAGTGGAATACAAACGTTTAATAATTCCCACATAAAATAAATAATGTAAGTTAAGATTTGTAATTTAGGGGATAATAATGAAAGTAATTGGAACATTTGCCAGGACATTAAACCATTCACTGGAAATAGTATATAAATAAGGTAATATATTTGTTATTACAAAATTATTTAACAATAAATAGCCACGTAAGTAAGCATAATTAACCATTATTCTTAAACACAACAATTTAAATACATAACTAGAGAAAATTGTTCATCAAGAGTGCAATTAGTACCGATAATAAAAAATAAGTTCGTCGGAAATGGGATGCGATTAGTACTTAGTCGGTCCTAAAAACACGGATAAAAAATTCATACAAAAATATTATCTCACTGTAAAACAATCAACCAATCGCAGAGTTTCAAAATCACATTGTACGGTTACTTCTGAACACGTGCTCTCGTGGTGTGTATTGTATGTGTGTGGCCGTATCATCGTCGCTAGGTTCTTATTAAAAGAGATTCTTCGTAAAAGCGTCAATGATGCGTGGAGTGTTTCGGTCGAAACCTCTAACATCGAGAATCGAATTGTTTTCGTAATCGGTTATTCGGAATTCAGACAAACTGCAAATTATCAATCTGAAATTGAAATAATAATATTAATAATTGCAAACAGTGATAAAATAAAAGTTACTAAAAATCATTTACGAAAAAAAATGCATTACTTGGGAATCGACATGTTCATGGCAGATTTGTATTTCGAGAAGTTTTCAACTGGATTATTGAGTGGTTTATCTCTAGGGAAATGTCCAACAGTAGCATGGATGTTTATAAAAACGTCGAAAGGTTTCTTTTTATTTTTCGCCCACTCGATCGAAGCACCGCCCTGAACGGCTCCGAACTCGGATTCTTTAAGTTTTTTAGTGGCCTGAACTACTGAACCTCCTGTGAATTATAAAATTAAATATAAATATAATTCGGCGGAAATATTGACTTAATTAACCGACCCTTATCGAGATTGACGATTGTAATGCTTGGGCCATTAAAAACGCCGACGGTGACGTTCTTCTCGGTTTTAAGAAAGCTCAATACCAAAATGACGGCCGCCTCCATTGCGGAAACGTTCGGAGTGGTCAAACACGGTTTATTCATTGCCTCGCCAACTTCCACGGCAATCAAATAGCGTTTACCCGTGGGCACGACGTTCTGATAGGATAGTATGAGCGCCTTATTCAGAGCGCTAACTACCTGCGGACACTTGGTCGGCTCCACGTGGGCAAAGTCGGGTTTCTTATAATCGGGATCGATTTGCGCCTTCAGCTCGCACTGCTCGGCTTCCTCTAGATATTTTATTAATTTTGGATCTTTTGGTCTGGAAAGGATATCGATAAAATATTAGATAATTGTTTACTGTAATAAAAATTATATTCAAATCTTAATCTTTTATTATTCAAGCAGTCAGGATATAAAATAATTTCCCCATGAAAAAAAGGTGGCTTATTTAATTTTTCACTTACTTTCCCCCTTTTTCGAAATTCTTCAGGCCAATGAAGGCGACAATGGGATGTAGATTTGAAGATCTCACATGATCACCATCATTTAGAAGGGCGATAACCTTTGATTGGCAGACGTTGTCAGATTTTAAAAGACCGGATTTGTAGAGGTGAGGTAAGTTGTCGATTAAGGTTTTTACATCAATTGAATCCAAGAGATACTCCCATATCTGTTTTAAGAATATTAATCTTTCATTATTCAAACAGTCGTAGTAGCATAATAGTATTCATAACTGAGAACTGATATTTTTTGAAATTTTAAACATGTATGGATATGCAGTGTAAAGAAAATAACTATGTATTACTATATCTTTATAGTTTAGATTTAAATAAACTAAGATTATAATGTATTTTTATTTAACATAATATATGTATTTGATTTTAGCTTTGTTTTTATTTTTCTCTACATCTTTGTTTGTTATTTTAAATTATTCTCTTGAATTATTTCGTGCGAAGTGCAACTGTGTGGACGTATCAGCTGTAGCTACGAGTGTTTTAGTTAAATTATCAAGTAATCTATTATCAAAAATATTGCAAATTTTTCCCAGTAACAGTGTTAAGAGTGATTAAACCGGTGACCAATTTTTGGCTACTTGTGATTTGTGGTGTAAGTGTGGTAATTATCATATGTTCAACATATACACGAAGAGGCTATTGTATTAATTTCTGCGCATGACTATACACATTTTTGTGAGTAAAATTGATATACACACTAATTACTGCAAAAAAATTGATACTTTTTGTTGCGTTCTGAACACGGCACTGGATATCAATATACCATACACGTTATCACAACCAAAACAAATTTATCCTTTGTTTTCTTTTGTTTACCGTTCCGTGGTCTATTTATTCCTTGTGTGTCTGATTTAGTCACTACGAAGGACCGCGTTAGTGCAATTGTGTCCCTGTAATTTCCGTTTACCTTTATCCTAATATTTTCTAATATTTCAATTTTTTTTTTTTAATAAAATGGGTATATTTTGTGCAATTTTCTGAATGTGAGCAAAAATTATACCAAAGTGATGATAAAAAATTGACCGGATTAAAATGGTACTGCAGTGTTGTATGTAAATTAGGAAAATCATCAGCAACTACTCAAATACAATCTGCAACTAGCACACCTAGCAGCAATAATTTAACGCAAGACATTAGAGCCTTATTCGAAGAAAAATTTAATGCTTTTAAATCAGATATACAAATGTTTATGGAAGGCCTAAATACTAAAATTGAAGCTATCAGCGGTAGACTTGCACGATTAGAATCTGAAAACAACAGCTATAAAATTGAACTCCAGGAATTGAAGATGCTAAAAACGGATGTAAATGCACAAAATTTAAATATGATTGCAGATGAAATTAGTGAAAGAAATAGAAGAGCCAATAATATAATATTATACAATGTTCCCGAAAATATCTCAGAAGGTGATTCTGTAATTGTAAAAAAAATCATTGACCAAATGGGTAACGGTATCGACATTCCGAAACGTAATATTCGCCTAGGAAAAACAGGTAGTTCAAAACCTCGTCCGCTAAAATTAATTTTTTCCAGTAGCCAGGAGGCTAAACAATTACTTTTTAAATCAAATAATCTCAAGAAAACGGAAGATTTCAAATATATCGTTGTTAAGAATGATCGAACACCAAGGCAGATGGAATACGAGAACAGCATACGGACCGAGTTAAAAAAGAAGAAGGACTCTGGGATAAACAATTTGCGCATTAAGTATGTTCATGGAGTTCCCACAATCATCTCAGAAAACTAGCTAGGTCCCAACAGATTAAGAACTCTATATTCATAAATATGCTTTACCAAAATGTAAGGGGATTGGCTAGCAAAACCAATGAATTTTTAAATAATATTTCTACATTTAATTTTGACGTTTATATGCTTAGCGAAACTTGGTTAAGGAGTGATATAAAAGATAGTGAATTATTCCCTCCTAACTTTAATGTTTTTAGATGTGATAGATCAAGTAAACGAGGTGGTGGTGTATTAATCGCAGTTAGTGACGATTATTCAATTGTTAAGAATAATGTAACAGTGCCAAATGATATCAATATTGAATTAATTAGTATAACTATAGCTTTTCACTGTGTAAAAATCTGCTGTATATGTATATATATTCCGCCATCTCAAACTTTGGCCGATTATATTCGTATTTTTGAAATACTAGATACTGCGATCGACGGCGTTGAAAATATTATAATTTGTGGAGACTTAAACATAACAAGTTGGTCAAATTATGTGGATACTGGTGTTATTGAAAATGGTATAGTCTCTGAATTTATTAACTTCATTTCTTTTAATAATTTGTTGCAGCATAATTCGATTCCGGCATTCTTTGTAAAAGATTATGTGGGTGCGTTATCTCATCCATTAACACATATATTCAATTTAATAATAAGCTCGGCTTCCTTCCCTAATTTCTTTAAGACCTGTCGTGTGACACCTGTTTATAAAAATGGTAGTAAAAGTTCTATAAACAATTACAGGCCAATCTCTATTATTAATAATTTCGCTAAGTTATTTGAATCTATTTTAGCTACCAGAATGTATGCTCAAGTAAATAGTCAAATTACTACTAAGCAACATGGTTTCGTTAGCCGACGATCGACTGTTACGAATTTGCTAAACTTTTCACAATTCGTCTCTAAGGAACTTGACGAACAAAGACAAGTAGATGTTGTTTACACAGATTTTCGTAAAGCATTTGATAGCATTAGCCATGAGACATTATTGCGAAAGTTGGATCCATTCGGTTTTGATGTTCCAACCATAAAGCTAATAGAATCATATTTGCATAATCGTTGTAATTTTGTTGAATATAGTGGATATCATTCAAAGCAGTACATTCCGACCAGTGGTGTACCACAAGGGTCTAATTTGGGTCCATGATTGTTTGTATTATTCATTAATGATGTTGTACAAGATATTTCTTCTCATATGTTATTATATGCTGATGATGTAAAATTATACAGGGCAATAAAATCCACTAATGACTTTAACATTCTACAATCAAATGTTAACAGACTCGAGGATTGGTGTAGAGTAAATTCACTTGAATTGAATATTAATAAATGTCAATGCCTCTCATTTAGCCGCAAAAGAACTGTGACAGAATTTAATTATACATTGGCGAATTGTGTTTTGTCTCGCACAAATCAAGTGAAAGATCTAGGAGTAATTTTTGATCAGAAGTTAAATTTCAGTATGCATATTGGTTATGTCTGTAATGCTAGTTTCAAACTTCTTGGCTTCATAAAAAGGACATGTAGCGATTTTAATGATATCAATGTCATCATTAAATTATATAAAACATATGTCAGATCGAAATTAGAATACTGTAGTTTAATTTGGTGTCCAACATATCACAACCAAAAACTTGCACTTGAAAAAGTTCAAAAGAAATTTACTAGATTACTTTACTTTAAAGTATCCGGAATATACCCTGATTTTGAGACAATTCGATATAATGATCTATTAATAATGTTTAACATGCAATCTTTGGCAAATCGTCGTAATATAAATTCATTAACTTATCTCTACAAAATTGTAAATGGGTACATTGATGATCCTAACTTATTAGCTCAGTTAAATATAATTACGTACCCAGAATATCTTCGAGAAGCGCGAGCGTATTTTGGTATTCCAGAGCTAATACTTGCTCATATTTTAATTCACCAATGACTATGATGGCGAGTATGTATAACACCATTCATCATTCTGTTGACATTTTTAATGACACCTTGTCAGCATTTTTAAAAATAATTCCTAGCCTTTTTCAGTAATCATATAAATATTATTAGTTATTATATTAATTATCTTATATTATTGTTTGTTTCTTTTTAATAATAAGTTTTTATTTAGTAGTTTTGTATGCACGAAATATTAAATTATTTTATTATATATATGTAGTATTTCCCTGTAATTGGATTTGTATCTGTTGGGAAAATAAATTATTATTATTATTATTAAAAGTTTTTTTACTGTTATTTGGAAACAGTGAATTATGTAACTTCTATATCAAATCAGGCAATAGAAAACATATTACAATTTACAGAGGTGTCGACATTTAGTCTGGTATATCTGTTTGACAATTTAATTAATTTATTTAAAATTGAATTGACTCATCGAATTATAAAGTGGACTTTGAGATGACTAAATTATTAATTTTGTTTTTACATTTAAATAATTCATTTATTTAAATGAATTAAACACTTACTTTTGAATAACTATTAAAATTGTTCCATAAAATTATATTGATACCAACACAAAGGTCTGTTAATATATCTACTCCCACGTCATTTTCATATTGAAATAATGTAAATAAAACGTAAACAATACCTTGGGGGACTTTATGAAAGTAGGGGGGATATCTTGGTGATTAAATTTCAGTTCTTTCATATAGGTCAACACAACATTTTCATCTTTACTATTCCTAAATTCCTTAGCTTTTTTGAATAAGTCCAAATGCTCTAGGGCCGACTTGTTATCTTCGGCAGCCTCCTCTGCCTTTTGAATTCCTTTCAGGACACATGTAATCAAAACTTCCATAACTGTAGAAAGAAAAAAAATAATTAATAAAAAATATTTTTTTACTACATAAAAAATGTTTGGTAATATCCGAACATATTTAACTGTCTTTATTTTTAAAATATAGTGATTTTATTAATATAAAAAATAAACACCTTTTTCTGAAGATTTAACATGTGATAATTTAAATAAATCCTTATGTGTCCAGCCATGATAACCTTTCCTCCTCACTACATCTCTAGCGAACTGCTCCGGCAACTTATTAGAGTAATATTTCCTAATCAGCTTATTTATACCTGATGATAATGTCTTGTTTAGCTGGGAAATGTATTTAATAAAAGTAAAAAAATCCTCATCGTCCTGGCAGATGTTTAACACAGTGGTGTATATCTTAAAGCGTAACACCGGCTTAACCTCAACCTCCTCCTCGCTGACAGCAACAGCTAGAACGAAGAACAGGTTCTTCCTGTGAGGCAAAACACCCTCCCCGTTTGCAATTTCGACAATGTTAATCAATTTCTCAGGATTGTCCGATTGCAAGATCTCTTTGACACAGCCAATGTGGTCACGTTTGAGTTGCCCGTGCGTTTCTGCGTCCCCCGACACGAACGTCCGAAACTCATTGCTCAAGTAGAGGAACCGTTTCAGCCTCTCTTCGGGGGTGTCGTGTTTGCTAGGCTTTGCACACATTCTCCTATCCCCTGTAATTAATATCGGGTGTTGGTGATGATTCAATGTTTTGGAATGTGTACGAGTAATTGGATACACCTATGGTAACTTAAAACTGTGCTCGTAAATAATGAGTGCGTACTTACAGGGAAATTCCAGGACATCAGTAAATGCGAAAAATTGCTAAAAATCTGTGTGGGTATTTATCTGTTGAAAAAAAATACACGGAGCTAGTGTTGCCAACTTTATAGTTTGTCGTGTGATGTGATTCACAAATAATATTCAAAATTTTATGTATATGTTCTAATTGTTATATATAATTAAATGATTAACGAGTCAATAAAGTAATTAATTAGGTATAATTAAGAATATAATTAAATAGATAAAATTAAAAGGAATTATTTAGCTTCTATATTATTACAATTGGTTGCAAGCTGTTTCCGTGGTGTAGTGGTTATCACATCCGCCTAACACGCGGAAGGTCCCCGGTTCGATCCCGGGCGGAAACACGTTTTTGTTTTTAATAAAATTGTTTTAGGAAGTTTTTATGAATAAACTAGTAGTACACATTATTTACATGTTCTAGATTAAGTACGAAATGACAAAAAAACAATTTGTTACAGCAAAATTATCGTTTCGGCCTATGGATAAGAATGTGTAGCAACTGAACTAAACTAGTGTAATATTTTTAAATTCTACAATAAACTAGTTTTGAAGCATTTGTATTACAGCTACATATTCATTTTAGAAACCATTAATTTAATGTATATTCAGTTACATTAATTTTCTGAAGTGTTGAACCTGACAATTCCACTTGCAATAATTATTTTATGAGGTCCTTACTTGCGTTATTTAAGACCCGAGGGTCGTCCGTCGACCTGGGAACGGTGCAAGCACTGCCCTAATTCCTTATACAAACAACGATTTGAGAGAGTTAAACCTTGGCCTAAATTGAGGGCAGAAATAATCGACGGTAATATTTTTAAATTTTTTGGTTGCATTTTTAAATAACCGCCGACATTCCTTAATAAAACTTTTATTTTATTTAATCATTCTACCTTTCGGTGTACGGCTTAATAAAACTTTTTAAGGCTAATATATAATTGATTATATACGAAATTATCTATGTTACCTAACATTTTATTTTCTAGTTCCATAAAGTTTAAATATTTAAAAAATTGGATTTGTATTATCTGCATAACAGATGAGTTAATTATCTCTATAGAAACTGTCTCAATCTGTTTTAAATATTATAAATAAATAACGGTCCCAAAATGCTGTCTTGTGGAATATCCATAGATTGGCATTTAACTTTTATAAAACTACGTTGGAGCGGTCTATTGACAAGAATGTACAGAATCGTATGTTGTATACGGGGTTGGGGGCGGCGTAGATTTCATCGGTGCGAAGAGCGTGAGGGGGCATGACAAGCTTGGCGTCTTCGGAGGTATCTCGTCAGGGTACCAAGTGTAGCATAGTGTTGGCGGTTCCAGTTGGTAAGAGCATAGTCTTGATTAATATCATAGAATAATTAGTAAGCTGAGTAGACGTTACTAAAGAGAGAGCTATCGATTGAGACGGTGATTCTGCATTCTTCAATCCACTGTTCTTGCAGTAAGCACATTTAATTTTCTCTTTGTCGCTTGTTTTCAGGTTCGGTACCAAGAAAACGTCATCGAAGAGGAAAATGACGCTTTCTGCTTCTTACTAAGCCTTTACGTCACTCCAGGTACAGAAGACTGTATCGATTAGATCTAACTCTAGCTCCATTTGTATGTCTAGGATCAACGTACTAAAGAAAAATTGGTTTATCTACGTGTTCGCGAATTCTCGTGTGCGTGTGAACGTTTCACTTCATCTTATTCCACTTTTCATATAATTCGACACCCGCTTTTGGTATGCTACAAGTTTCCAATTTGGTGGCAATATTTCATAATCTTCACTATCAAAGGTTCCTGGTAAATATGAAATATTGTTGACATAGTCGAAAGACATAGTTTTCAATCTGCGATTAAAAAAAAAACATGCTGTGACTTATTAAGTATATTATGTTACAACTATTGTAAAATGCAATTTCTAGAATTTTGAATACTATGTATTTTGCAGATTAAAATAAAACGATTTTTACATCAAGTGTTATCAGTTTAAATGCGCCAAGGTTATTGATAATACGAAATAATTTGAGTTTTTGAAAGCACGTTGCCAACGTCAACGGCATGATTTATTATTTTGTCAACTACAAAAAGAACCGTCTCCATTTAAATATAATTTAAACAAATCTATCTTATTAATTAATATGTGCCGATGGTGAAATAGTTGGCACCTTATACAAAAAATTAAATTATTAAACTTAATATTGCTATAATTATGTTCATGCAATAAAAACGCAAAACTTATTATATTATGAAATCTAATAAATATAATAAAATGTATTAAAGTCATTTACGTCGTTGTGGAAAATAACCTAATAATTACTTTCATATATAGGTGAAGTATTAGAGAGACAAACATCTTTATTTGTTATTGAATACATTCGTTATGTACAATACAATCGTAATTGATTTTTATTACGGCTATCGACCCATGGTCTTTCTGCCTAGTGAAATATTATTTTCGTGAAATTTTTTTTTTACGCAATGTTTTCGTATTTTTAAATTATTATCTCAGGAATATATTATTTTTATGCTAACTAGCAAACCCATCTTTTTACGATTAGGTTAATTAAGGAGAATATAGTATTGATAGCAACTGAGAAAGATTGGATAGATAGATGCGGTAACCGATATGAGAATTAGGGTCCTCAACATAAATCAAAACACGACGCGACGTAGCAGAATAGTCTCAACAAGTTTATCTAAAACGTTGAGCAAGCTTATGGGTCGATAATTGGATGAAAGGATAGCCTTGGTAGCGAAACGGATGGAAAAGCATCCTAAACACATTGCAGTATTTAGAATATGAAGGGCGCATCTATTCTTGCGGGTGAAATTATAGTCAATATCTGTGACCTTACAAAGCTACTTATTTGGCCACTTAAGGGTCTTTGACTGTTATTAGGAAGGTATGTTCCGATTAGTGGGGGTTTCAGGGGGGGTAATTGGGTAATTATAAGAATTATTTATTCGCTTATTTTGTTTATTTTTAAAAATTACTAATATTTCAAACTAACAAATTTTAACTGTTGGTAATTCTAGTCAGCGATCTATGACAGTGCATTTTTTCAAAACAGGCAGGCCATGTACACAAATTAAAGTTATCTGCGCAAGCACCGTTAGAAAAGTGATGACTTCCTTTGCACGGGGGGTTCCCTTTTCTAATAATACCCGACAAATATTGATACTACACGCCGGTGGTGGTGCATCGGTTACGGCCCCGAACTGACGTGCAGCAACGTTGATTCGGGTCAGTAGTCGGATGGGTGACCGGTACCATTCACCATTGGGATACAATTAATGGTGCTTTAGAGTGACGGGGGCGATCCTTTAAAGTAACAAGCTCATTTACACACACACAAATACACAAATGACACATGGCGGAAGGACCACATGGTCGATAGCCTAACACTACTACTATTGATACTATTCGCCTCTTTGGTATCGTAAATCGTTATTGTTTTACATTAAAAGAGCGCGATCCACATTTCTTAGTTCAATTTATAATATTTCTTGTCTTGGTTTAAATGTAAAAGATAGAAACCGAAACTGTTAAACGTCGCATGTAAATCCTAAATTTTTAGTGGTTGCTGATAAATTACCAATTTATTATAATTCGATCAATTATACATAAGGTATTTTTTTGATTTTAGGAATAATATATGCATTCTTTTAAATTAATTAATTCCTGATTTTTGTTGTAATTAAATTAGTAAATGAAAATTGATAATCCACGTTGGATTCATTTGCTCAGAAAATTCAAAAAAACTGACGATTCTTCAACAAATAAAGATCGATCTATGTCAACGGTCATCATCCATCTACATCATCATTGACATTTAGCGAATACAGTAGAATCTTCACTAGGTTGTTCCCAGCAAGAGAAAAAGGAGCATACAACATGTACATATAGTAATGTTGAAATTTACATTCACATAGTTAAATTTAGTAATGTTAATAAAATTGAGAAATTTCGAATTTTAAATTGTAAAAGAAAACCAAATGATACTTTTGTGTTACCCTATTCTGTACATAAAAAGGAGGAAGGATGTTAATTATTACTTGTCTGGAAAACATTTTAGACAATTTAATTGGTTAATGTTTTCTAATCATTTAAAGAGATTCTTTTGCAAATATTGCTTCTTTTTTACAAAATTTGGTGGGTTGCACCAACAAGTGCCATTGCAAAAATAAGTATCTCAGGCAGTATCTCAATATTCTAAATTATAAGGTAAAAATGTTGTGTTATAAAAATATTACCATAAAAATTCGATTGTTTATGCGAAATTGTTTTATAAAATCACGAGATATAAGAAATAAATTAAATATGGAAAGACTTCGACAAATTGAAGAAAATAGACATAGATTAAAACCAATAATCAAAAGTATGGTATTTAGGGGAAACAAAATATTCCCTTACGAGGTCATCGTGATACTGGTTCACTCTTAAATACAAAATCTATTACAAACGAGGGCAATTTTAGTGAAATTCTACATTTCGAATTGCATTTGGTGACAACTTTAAAAAAAACATTTGGAAAACCGTTAAACATATTTCACAAATGTCTCTTGAAATATGATAATTATAATGATGTTACTCATGAGCCTATACTTGAATTGGAACAGATGGATGTTTCGTTATGATGGAAGAATTGAAGGGTGCTGTATCTATATTGCAGTCAACCTTGTCCAACGTTTTTAGAACACTATATTTCAACCATGCTTTAAATTTGTCCATATCAAAATGTATGCAAGTACAGGCTGCCCGCAATGCCATTGGTACCATTAAAGAAGTAATTAAATTTTTAAAGCCTCGTCCAAAAGATACCATATGATAAACATGCTCTTTAAATATTGTGGAGTTATTGGAATTAATCTTGCAATGGGAAGATAATCTTTAAATAAAGCTAAATTGCTAATTGATTCGATTTGTACCCCAATTTTCACAGTTACCCAAAGAGCATGTCCGATAATTTTAGAAATACAGTGACTTTGAGTAAATAGAATAAATAAAATGAATCTTACTCTAATAACTTTATAAATAACACTATTGATGTTTTATCCAACAAGCGGAAAATACTGCTACATCTTTTAAACAATTTATAATGATGCAGTCAATATTTTAAACGAATTAAAAATTGAAATGACAAAACCGCGAATTACCAAATGTCAGAAGAATAGACCAAACCTGAATCAACCTATTATAGCAGATTATTTTTATTTATCTCTTCCCCTTTTATCCATTTTGGGTGTCAGACTTATTCTCTACAATATGTCTCAGTTAATTACTTTTACACTTCTTTGCCACTGTTGCGTAGCTTGTGCTATTTTCTTATTTCTTTCCATTCTATTCCTTTTCTTTCCGCTGCTTGATGTACTTGCTTGTTCCAACCCTTCCTTGGTCTTCCTAATTCCCTCTATCTTTCTTAGGTATCTCATTTCCATTGCATTGGTTTTTCTGTTATTACTCTCTGTGGTTACTCTCGATTCACTACTATATAGCAGTTGATGTCTTTTATATACTTCTGTTTTTATTGTTTTTGTAATCTCTTTTTTCTCTAAGAATGTTTTCTTTGTTGTGTTGTAGATCATTCCTGCTTTGCTTAGTTTTTCATCTTTTTCTGATTCTATCTTCCCTGTTTCCTCTATTGTTGATCCCAGGTATTTAACCCTATTTTGTGATTGCTCTTTTTTGATGATATTATATTTATCTTTTCCAGCTCTTTTTTGAATATTTCCAGGTTTTCTTCTGAATCTGCTATAAGTGTTATGTCGTCGGCAAACATTAATACATATTTGCAATTTTAACAGTTTTTAATATTTCGATACCCTATCTTTGTGCTCTCGGCTCTTTGTTTGCTATTTCTTATTGCTTCGTCATTAAGTGATGCAAATAGTAAAGGGCTTAATATACAACCTTGTCTCAGTCCTGTTTTGGTCTTGAACTCCTCTGATTATTTATTTCCTATTCTTACTTTATTTTTGTTATTTCTTTATTATATTTATTATGCTTTTTTATCCTTCTTGTTTCGAGTATATGCCATATGTCCTCTTTTCTTAACCTGTAATACGCTTTTATAGGTTGATGAAGCATATGTGTAATTCTTTTCCCTTTTTAATCATCTCTTCTGTTAATTATCTTATTATGTCTTGTTTCTTTCTATTTTTCTAAATCTGTGTTGTTCTTCTCCCAGCTGTTGGTCTAATGTTCCTTTTATTCTTGCTTCTATTAACCTAGTAAACATTTTCCCTGGTTTGATTGTGAGTGTAATACCTCTGTAGTTATCACATATTTTTGTGTCTCCTTTTTTGTGTATGGATATTATAATTCCCTTGTTCCATTCCTCGGGTATCTTTTTGATTTTTGATAATGTCATTTACTATTTCTAAGAATTCTTCCTTCCCATTTCCCCCATATATTTCATCATTTCGGCTGTGATCTATACCTGGAGATTTTCCTAGTTTTATTTTCTTGATTGCTGCCTCCAGTTCTTCGATTCTTATTTCGTTGATTCCTCCATTTGTTTCACCTTCTACATCTCCGTGATGGTCTGTTTCGGTTAGAACAGTTCCATCTTTCTAATATCTTCTTTTCTTCTGTTATTATATTTATGTTTATGTCTTTTATACTTGGCTGGGTTAATGTATTTTAATTGCTCATTTGTTTAATAGTGCTGTTAAACATCTTTTGGTTTTATGTGAACGTTTCTTTCAGTTTCTCTCTCCCAGGATTCCTTTTTTGCTATCTTGAATTTTTGTTTCATTATTTTATTTGCTATTATATATCTTCTATAATCTAATTCTTTTCTTGTTTTTATGTAAGTTTTCCAATTTTCTTCTTTTGTTTTTACAAATTGTTTTACCCTTTCTGACTATCACCTGTTTTTCTTCCTCTGTTTGTTTGATATAGTTATTGTTTCGCAGCTTTCTTGGGCTGCTTCACTTATGATTTCTTTGAACTTTTTCTATTTTCTTTCTGCTCCTTCTATTTTGTTTGTCTTTTTCTCTATTTTTGATTGGTATTCATTCCTAGTTTCTTTCTTTTCAATTTTTGGCTTTATGTGTTTTTGTTTATTATTATTGTTTTCGACTTCGTATACTTCAAGATTTCAGCTTCTGTGTTAATTTATATTTTTACCAAGTAGTGGTCGCTCCCTATTTCAGCTTGTCTTATTACTTTAACATCTTTCACCTTTTCCATTCTTCTGCGTCTATTAAGAAGTAGTCTTTTATTTCTCTTTTCTTGGTATAACTTCTCTAGTGTGTTTATGTATGTATTTGTGAATTGTGAATTTTGTGTTTGTCACAATGAGGTTGTTTGCTATACATACTTCTATAATTGTTTTTCCATTTTCGTTTCTGTTCTCATCTCCATATTTTCCCCTGTATCTTTTTTGCTCTCTCTCTTTTAGTTCTGAGTTTTTTGACATTTCTCTCATGGAGTCTTTAAACATGTTCTTTAATTCCTCTATTGTCACATCGTTCTTCTTCGTGAGTTTTGTCTCTGTTTTCATCTTCCTTTGTTTTATTTTTGTATCCTGTCGTTATTACAACGTTTTGTTTCACTGATTCGCTTTTCTATCTTTTTCTATTCTCCATTGCTCATTTGGAAACCTTGGAATCCATATTTAGGCCTGTCGATATCTCTTTCTCTTTTTGTACTCATTTGTTTCTTTATTTCCCACTTCCTTTTAGTTTTCTATATTTTAACACTACTTATTTACTTTTTATGGACTTTTGCATGTACGTGGTTCGCTGTTTTAAGTTTCTCTGAACTGAACATCGAATTAATATATATTTACCTCTCCTGAATAATATTATTAGATCTGCAATACAGATTTAATAAAGACACGATGAATTTGTTCAAATTTAACACAACAATACCTAGTGTTTTATTGATAACAAACTGGTGAAGATTTAGATGCCACTTCAAAATCTATTGCAACATATTTAAATAAAATTTTACCTGAAAACGTAACATGTGCAATAGCAATTAAGTCTGAATTGGCATTTTGGAAATTACAATGGCAAAGAAAAATAAAATCAAAGAACAATTACCAGAAAATGCTTTAGATGTATACAGATAATATGAGCCGAATATTTACTGAACATAAAAATAATTTTACAAATATCATGTACTCTTCCTGTTAGCGTTGCTTCTGCAGAAAGTTTTTCTGCACTGAAAAGATTCAAATCGTGGCTGCGAGCCGCTATGACTCAATAAAGTCTAACCGAGTTAGCTGTATTACATATTCATTGATATATGGATATTAATATTGACAATATTATTAAAAAGCAAATAAAATAGTTTTTTTTAAATAAATTTAGTTACAAAAATCTGTTTTATATTTAAAAATAATTGAATTATCTTTTATTTATTTATGGAATAAAAAAAATATTTTAATTTTTTCAAATTACCCCCCCTAAGCCAGTTGACTGGAAACGCCCTTGGTTCCGATTGATACACGGGCTGTAAAATTGATGTTGATATTATCTCTGGGCTTAAGGATAAATTGACACTATTGACTAAAGAATTCGAAAACGTTTCAGCGTTAACGATCTCAGAGTAGATAAGACCATCTATTGGTGTCATGCTGTTGTCGTTTCAGCGTCTGAATTCTTATCGACCAGAAACGCCGTTTTCTAAGCTAAGTAAGCTATCTCAAGTGCTCTACCATCTATTCATTTTAATCAGAGAATGAAGCTCGGGATAAATGGACAAAGGATCGACCTGAAAATTCTGCTATTTATAAAGAAGAAAACTAAATTAAGCTAAAAGTAATTTATTGGATAAAAGTAATACATTATAATAGGTTGATTGTTACATAAATAATGCTGGATGTCCAACGAATGCAATTATTTACAAGATTCGGTTTGTTTATATGAAAAAGTAATAATTAAAAAGAAAAAATGATTGTTTCACTATGTAAAATGTTTCTTCGCAAATTGATTTTTATTTACTAAATGTACATTGTTCGTGTTTCGGTACAATTTTATTATTATCTTGAATTTGTGATCGGAAGACACTAACTAATTAACAGAATAGGAAAACTGTCAAAAGAAAGTCAAAAATGATTTATTGATTAAGAGGTTGATTATTACATAAATAGCTATGATGTAGGCAGATATCTCTACAGTAATGAATCAGATCTAACATGATTTATTGATTACGAGTTAGTTATATACAGGGTGACTGACGAAAAACCTTTGGTGCTGTATCTTGCTTATTTTTGACCAGAATTTAATAAATAAAACATCAAATAAAATCATTTTTGAAGGACTTTAATATGAACTGATATTATTTCCTTGTATCCAGTTTTTGACAAAAGACGATCAATTTTTTTCTTCAAATTGCACATTGCAAATTCAAAGAATCTAATGTGTGAATACAACTGTTCCGGAAAAATTACAAATAATTCAAAAAAAATGTATACAAAAATTTCGACATCACATGGAAAGGCTCAAGTTCGCGTCCACATGATCCTCCACTCTCGCCCAATACTGTTTTTTTGTATTTCTAGAAGAAAAACCGAAGAAATAGAAAAGGGATTCAAATAAACACTATCTTCCAGTGGGAAAAATTACTCCAAAAGCTTTTTAGATTTTCCGAAAGGGATGAAAACATTAATTTTTTTATCATAATCGCGATTTTCGAGATACAGCGCCTACGGATCGTCAAAACCACACTTTTTTCAACAAAAAATAGTTCTCAATTCTCAAAAAAAAAGAATCATTCGAGTAAGTACTCATTTCCGAGTGGCAAAATGACTTCAAAATATTTTCAGATCTTCCGAAAGAGATGTAAACATTAAATTTTAAGTTTAAATTTAAAATCGGTTTCTAAGAAACAGCGTTTACAGACATATTTTTGATATTGTATCAAGTAAACACTCATTTCCGATTTGCGTAATTGTTCCAAAAACCTTTCAGATTTTCCAAAGGGGAAGAAAGTTTGAGATGAAAATCTCTAGCAGTTTTTGAGATACAGCGGCCATGGCCAGACACATTTTTTCAAAAAATTGTAATAATATTATGTGTAGAACCAAAAAAGAGACTGAAGTATTTTCTGGTCGTTACAAAATGTTGTTTTGAAGAAAACCTTGGAGTGTTTTGAAATACAACGCACAATTACAGACACACAGGTATACTGAATTGAAAAATTCACTGTGTTTTAACCACAAATAATTGTTAAAACATAGTTAAATCAGTGTAAGTACACTTTACCAAGTAGCAACGGTGGCAATAATTATCTTTATTAGACACTTGGTATCTATGGTCTTTAAAATAATAAAGGACTTCCTTTTAGAAGCCCAAATTATTCCAAAATATTTTCAGATTTTCTGAAAAGGAAAACCTTAAATTCAGAAGATTAATTAAAACACTTGGTTTTGTTTCACTATTTTAAAATAGTGAAAAAAATAAGTGTTTTAATTTATCTTCTAATATTCATAACAATGCCTCACGACGGGTTAAGTGAAAATTTAATCCATCGTATACTCAAATTCAGAGTTTGTGCACAGAATCTCTAGCGATTTTTGAGATACAGCGTTCACAAATATGCCATTTTTTCTCACTCACATTTGATAAGAAACTTTACACAAAAATCTTTCCTAATTTTCCGAAAGGAAAATTGTTTTAAATTTAGAATTTTTAAGAAACAGTATCCATGGATAGATACACACACAGAAAGATATTTATTTTAATAAAAATTGTTAAAATTGTACTATTCTATGGAACCGAAACCAAAAAAGGTTTTCAAGTAAGATTTAAACAAGTGGAACAAACCAAGTGTTGATCAATTCTTTACCTATGGTATATATGAAACCCAACAAAAGGGAATTCTAATAGGAATTCTATGTTGGTTGGAAAAAATTGTCCCAAAATCTTGCCAGACTTTCGTAAATATATTGAAACCTTATATTTAGAGCTTGCGCTCAAATTCTTGAATGGTTTTTATGAAATAGTGCTATGGACAGACACACACCTAGACACACATTTTTTATCTCAAAAATTTTTAAACTGGTATTTTTGGACTCCAAAATATAAAATCCTTTCTGATTTTTCGAAAGAGAAAAAACCTAAAGTTTAGAGTTTCTTAAGAGTTAAAATTTTTAGTGGTTTTTGAAATCCAGTACCCATGAATAGATATACACACTTTTTTGTAAATAAAAATTGTTAAAATATCTATGGATATAAAACCAAAAAGGGATTTGAGTTAACACAAACTTCTGCATGGTGAAATTGTTCGAAGATCTTTTTAAATTTTTAAAAATATAAGAAAGCCTCAAATGAAGAGTTTGATAGGCGATACGTATCCGAAACAACTAGGTATTTTCAATTTTTAAACATTAGAGCAAAGACGTTTTAATTGCGATGTAATCTTTGCTCATAAATTGTTAAATAGGTTAATAAATTCAGCAAATTTAGTGAACAACATTAATATACATGTTCCATCTATGCTGCTTAGAGCTAACTGGGTTCTTCCATTCAAATTTTCTGGATATTTTGTATTATACTTATATTCATGTGTATTTTGTTAAGAAGAAAGCTAAAGTATAATAAATAATATAAAATAAATAAATAAAAATCTCTAGAGGTTCTTAGAAGCAGTGCCATGGACAGATACATTTATTTCCAAAATGGCATCTGTGGAACACAAAACAAGAGAAGGCCTTGTGTAAATAATTATTTCTCCAATTTCTTTTTAAATTTTCCAAAAGAAAAAAAAAACGAACACTGAATAAAACACTTACTATGTAGTGTTCATTATGAATTACCACATAGTAACGGTCGCAACCATCATTATGAGAAAAAAAACCTTGACTTCAGAGCTTGAACTTTAAATATCTACGTTTTTTTTAATAAAAGTTTTTATGAAGATACACATAAAAAATGTGTTTTTACAAATTGTTTAAATAGAATCTATGGACCCCACAACAAAAAAGGCCTCGAGAAAAAACTCACGTCGTTGAGCGAAATTATTCCAAAATCATATCAGAGTTTTCAAAAAAAGGACTTTGAGCAAACACTAAATATTGTTAACGTAGGTCAAATTTCTCCAATATCTATTTAGATTTTCCAAAAGAGAAGAAAAGCGTGAACTTTAAATATCTAGAGGATTTTGGAATACAGTTTTCATTAACATATACATAGACACATTTTTTTCTGAAAATTATTTAAGTGGAATCTATGGACCCGACAACAACAAAGGTTTCGAGAAAAAAACTCACTTCCGGTGAGCGACATTTTAAAAATCCTCAGATTTTACAAAAAAGAAGAAAATCTCAATTTTAGAGTTGAGTTCAAAATCTCTAGTGAGTTTTGAGAAATAGCGTTCATTAACTCTTAGACACATTTGTTTTCCTAATTTTTTTTATGTACCACAAAATAAAATGGATTCATTTTTGTTGAGTGAAATTACTCCAAATTGTTTCCGAAAAGGAAGTAAATCTCGAATTTACAGTTTTTGCACGAAATCTAGCAGTTTAAACACACATAAACAGGAAACACCTTGTTAAAATATTTTCGATAGCCTCAAAAATAGGACTTACTACGAAATATTTTTTTAATTTTTTAAAAAGAGAAAAAAGTATATAGATTTAGAGTTTAAAATATCTAGTAATTTTTGAGATACAGCACTCACACACACAGACATATTTTTTTCAAAATATTTAAATAAAACCGTCTGAACCCCAAAACGGATATTTCCTTCCGTTGAAGATAATTTTCAAAGAAAAATCACGCTCATAATAATAGTTATTTATGTACCTAGTCAGTAAAGTGATACTTTATTGAACGAGTCTGAGATTATGAGCCGAGTGAGCGAAGCGAACGAGGCGAGTAACAGACGAGTTCAATAAAGACACTTTGCTGACGTGGTGCATACAAACTTTTATCGCCAACCGTAAACATTTATAATTTAAAAATATTAACATATCAAACTTGTCACATTTCCATATGTAAAACGTAAACATACATATCAAATTTGTTTTGAAAAGTTTGCATAAATTACCTTCATCATCAAGTAGATTTCATCCGGTGCACTTGTTACCGGCATTCTATCGTGAATGTCGATTAACTTACTTATTTCAGTTATATTTCAAAATCGCGCGCTACTTAACAATCGAGCCTCAATTGTTTTAATAACTGTTCAATTTTTTATCTCACTTCATAAGTTCATTTTAAAACGAGTCATGTTTGTAATGCATACATTGCTGCTTAGACATGTATAGTTAGGATGCATGTTAGTATAAGCATTTTAAGAGTAGGTCTCACATATAACTTACGTAGGTAATTTTTACCTACATTGGGTTTTCAAAAACTCCGTACCGTGTGTAAACGGGCAATTTGCGAACGTGACAAATACAATAGAAACATCGGGAACGGACGGCAATAGGGATTATTGCAATAAACTAAGGGCACCATAAAATTATAAATATCGCAAATATAATAATTTATGTTATTGCAGTGCCATAAATACGTCTGCAAGTAATCCCTCATCCGTTCCAAGAAATGGTAATTAGTGGAGCGGTACAGCTGGTTACGGCCGAGGATGAACTAATCCGGGGTATTCCGAGATTATTGCAATTATCAAAATCTTAATTCGCGGATCTCGCGAACACACTCTCGCGTACCTCTATAATATAGTTCATATGGTCTTCCTTGTGTTACGACGCACAAAATGATACCAAACACGACATACGTACCGCTCAAAAGTAACTTGTCAGCATCCACGGTTACACATGGTACGAGTTATAACATACTTAGCCGCGTACGTTATATGTGAGTTATGTACATAAACATATTAGATAGTTAGTATAGGTTTAGGGCTTGTATATATATTATTAGGTAGTTTTAGAATTGTAAATAATTATTAGTAATAATACACATATGACGACAATGAAATTAATTCATGTTTCTCGAATATCAGCAAACCATATAATAACTTATATATGTGAATTTTATTTATTTGAAAATCGGGAAACCTCTGGATTAATTAAATAACAGAATTAAAAACTGACATCAAACCCCGCCATTGGTAGGGGGTGCATATATATAACCACTTCGCCCCCTACCCCGGAGTTAGTTAATGTCCAGAGTCAGTAAGTGTTCGTCCGGCAGTTAGTTTGTATCCGTCAGTGATAGTCAGTGTGTGTCTCTTTGTTGTCAGTAAGTTGTAATAGGTCAGTTAATTGTCGAAAATTAAATTAGGTTATATCTGTATATTTCTTTTTGTTTTGTTTTAATCATAGTCTTAGATAATTTTTTGTTCCGTTGTTTTTTTTTTATTGTTTTTAATATAAATAAACTGTCAAATTATTTTTCTTATATTTGCATTTTATTTCATTTTAAAACAACACAATTTAAACATTAAGGAAATATACATTTATTAATAAAGAATTAGTGGTTCCTGAAGAAGTTATCCAGGTAAGTGATTTTTATTTAACTTGAGACTGTGTGGTATTCCCTCTACCAATGAGCTACTAGGTAATCAAGGGGATCCGATTGTGGACAACAGGCCAGTTCACTAAATCAATTAGTTTATACGTCCATAATCGGGGCAGTTAGCTCTCAGCAGTTAACTCCTTCATCTTCCCCGTTGATACACTTGGTAAAAATCTTCCTTTTTGTTTTCTTCCACTATTTTTTAATAAATAATTCTCGATTAAATTTTCACTGTTGGAGCTGAGTCAGCGAGACGCACGATTTCTGTCAATGTCATATAGTCATGGCTATGTCGATAAACATTTGCGGCAGGTAAAATACTTTATTGTACAGTTTTGCGTCAGGTAAAGTACTTTACCTGCCGCAAATTTTACAGTTAAATAAAGTGTTTGTTTTCTTCCGGAAATCACTATGGTAATGCATGGTTTTACTGACGGTTGGCGATAAAATACTTTATACATAAAAAAGTAACCAACTAAAGATATACAGGGTGACTGACGAAAAACCTTTGGTGATGTATCTCGCTTATTTTTGATCCGATTTGAATAAATAAAACATCAAATTAAATGATTTTTAAAAAACTTTAATATGAACTGTACTGATATTTTTCTTGCATCCAGTTTTTGACAAAAGACGATCAACTTTTTTTTTCAAATTGCACTGTATATATATTTTGTAATGATCCGCAAGGAGATTTTTTTCTGAATCTAAATTTGTAAACGATTTTATCCATTCATCAAACCAAAGTCGAGAAATTGAGGATAAAAAAAAATTAAAAATCAAATACACATAGTAAACAATATACAGAGCCTATTCCAAATGTCAAAAGTGACAGTGTCAGTCATTGGTACAATACTGCAATGATTTTTAATAATTTTATAATAAAAATGTTGCAAGATTTCAAAAACTGAAAAACGATTTCTGTAGAAGCACAAAATTCTAGTACAGTGTTTGAAATATTGCAACATTTTAATTATGAAATAATTAAAAATCGTTGCAGTATTGTATCAATGGCTGTCACTGTCACTTTTGACATTTAAAATAGGGTCTGTATATTGTTTACAATGGATACTTGACTTTTTATTTATTTTTTTAATCCTTAAGTTCTCGACTTAAGTTTGATGTATGGATAAATTTGTCTACAATTTTATATTCAGAAAAAAAATCTCCTTGCGAATCAATAAAAATATATATACAGTGCAATTAAGAAAAAAAATGTTGATCGTATTTTGTCAAAAACTGGGTGCGAGAAAAAATAACAGTTCAGATCCTATTAAAGTCTTTTAAAAATGGTTTAATTTGATGTTTTATTTATTAAAATCGGATAAAAAATAAGCGAGATACAGCACCAAAGGTTTTTCGTCAGTCACCCTATATAAGGTACATAACTGTTAAAGGTTTTTTTTAGCTAAATTAGATAACGTTGGCTCTGCTACCATTAAAGGATACTTTGGTAATCTTCCATCAGTTTAATTGCCATGTATGGCTTATTTGTTTCCAGAATGAAAACTTTGTAATTAAATATATTATATGGATGTGCTGTAGCATGAATTTGCTGTAGTATGGTCATGGAGTAGATTTGGTCGTTTTGATGGCGTAAGAGAAGGTGGATGCATTGGCGAATAATGAGTTGAAGCATAGATTATACTTAGTATTCTGTAAAAGTGATAAATATTTTAGATGCATGAATTAATGTAGATAGATGCCAACATTTATGTTGGATGTCAGGACACCTATCAGCCTAAGGCAGCCTCTGCATGTGTCGATCATTCGCTGGATTAAGGCAGAGTAGTTTAGTCCATACCAACGATGAAATCCAAAATATGTGACCGGTTGGATTTGTTTATCGCAGATGGAAAATGAAGGCGGCTCACACTTTCAGAAACAGTTATGGAAGCAAATTGGTTGTTTCTTATTATGGTTGATTTTAAGCCACCAGAGCGAAAGCCAGGCGTGCTGCTTCATATATAAAGCCAATAGTGAAGATGGCGTTGTGATCCAGTAGGCATCTCGTCAGTATACTGGGGGATAGCAGTTATTGCCTGCTTGTTTGCTACGTGAGTTATTGCCTACATTACCACTCGTTAAATAATATATTAAAATTACATAATTTAGACCGCACGAGAATTAGGCATTGAGTTCATCCTAGATGATCTTCCACTTCTACCTCGAAGTATTCTTCTGCTGACGCCCATGCAGGAACGCACCAGAAACTAATATTTAGGTGTATTTTAGCCTTAAATCCTTGAACTAAAATATAATTATGTCGAACTTCTTGCCGATGACGATGAGGCGAGAAATAGGTATGTACGAAATAATATTTTTGGCAAGTTTGGCTGACTTTTTGATCATGATTATATTGGATATTTTTTGCGATAAGTAAGCGACAATGAGACACGTATTGGATACTTCTGAAATTAAGGTGGTTGTTTCGGAATGTAAGTAAGTAAGTAAGTAAGTAAGTAGTTTATTGATGTTTGACAATAATAATGTCTTACATAAGTCACCATATACAAAAAATAGACATAATAATTAAACTTAGCATATAGAAATACAATATTATAAACATTTTTATCCAGAATACAATAATATCTAAAGGGCCATGTGTACATTCCATTTAAAAATGAGAAAAAAAAAACATGTTAAAAAATAATAATACCAGCAAGATCATACTAGGCTTGCAACCAGTGAGTATCATTAGATAAATTGCAATCTATGTTCCAAATAAACTCAAGAAGATAATTTTAATATATAATTAGTACAATAAATTAATAATAAACAAGTAAATAAAACACAATAATATGGTAAAACACTGCTATATACAAAATTGACTAAAACAGTTAAAACCTGCATTAAAATATAATAGTAATAAAAAATATGTTACATAAATAAATAATAATGAGATTAAAAGAGAAATATTTATTAAATTAGTAAAATTAAAAATATTAAAATAAGAAATCAATAATAAATAAATAAATAATTAAAATAGTTAAAACCTGCCATAAAATATAATAGTAGTAAAACATATGTCACATAAATAAAATAAAATTAAATGTAAGTTAAAAGAGTAAAAGGTGATATGATATTAAAAGAAAAATATTTATTAAATTAGTAAAATTAAATTTAAATTAAGAAAAAAATAATAAATAATAATAAGTAAATAAATAAATAGATATATAATCTAGATTAATGTAAAATAAAATTAGATATATTGCTTTGCATGAATTCGTCAAATGAATAATACCCATTCTTTATCAAGACATTGGACACCACCTCCTTAAATTTTTTGAGAGGTAACTGCTACCAAATATCAGGTAATTTGTTATAAAATTTTATGGCCACATAATTTGTACTATTACACGATTTTGATAACATTATCTTCTTTTGTTGTACCTGGCTTTTATTTCTCATTTCGTAGCAATGCTCAAGACTAGGGTACTTGTGTGGATTTTTAAAAACGTATAGCACTGACTGTATTATATAAAGAGAAGGTAATGTTAAGATTCTAAGACGAATAAAAACTGATCTACAATCATCTCTATATTTGATGTCACCCAGTGTACGGACTGCTCTTCGCTGTAATCGAAATACCCTGTGTCTACATGCTGCATGACCCCATGATAGTATACCGTATCTATACACGGTTCTGGTTACGTTTTCCGGGACCCTACCTACCAGGCTCCGCAAGCAGAAAATATTTCTTGCAAGCGATGCTGCTAGGTAAGTTCCATGATTTTCCCAACACATTGATGAATCAATATGGAAGCCCAGAAAACAATGGGTGGATTTCGGTGTGCCTTTTTTAAGGCTGAAAATTATTTTTTTTGTTTTATTTTTATTTAAAATTAATTTATTTTGCGTAACTCAAGTGTTTACAGCACTCATTGTTTTCTCATTTTTCATGTTGGCTCTCTCCGTTGTTCTACCCTCATTTATTACAGTAGAGTCGTCGGCAATTAAGATAGCATTCGGTATATTAGGTTGGATCGGAAGGTCATTTATAAATATTAAAAATAACAAGGGTCCAAGTATTGAACCCTGTGTGACCCCATGAGTTATTTTCTCAGGCTTTGATATTGGACCATTATGAAAAACTGATTGATATCTATTAGTAAGATATGATTTCATTAAATTAATACTGTTTTTGGAAAAGTTGTATGCTTCCAGTTTTTGAATTAGCAATTCATGTGAGACACAGTCGAACGCTTTGCTCAAATAAATGAAGGATACTACTGATACATTTTTGTTTTCAAAAGCGTTCACGATCCGATCAATGAGAGCAATTACAGCATGTTGATAAACCAGGTCTGAAACCAAATTGACTTTCGGTAAAAAGTTCATTTGTTTCAAAGTAATTCAGTACTTGATTTTTGATAATTATTTCGACTACTTTGGAGAGAATCGGCAAGATTGAAACTGGCCTAAAATTATTCACTTCCTGTTCATCGCCACTTTTATGTATTGGTATAATTTTTGCTAATTTGAGAACATCAGGAAAAATGCCAGTTGTTAATATTTCGTTTATAATCTTTGTGAGTGGTGCCACTAATTCATTAATTACGCAATTTCTATGGGACAATGACAAAGCATAAATATCTTCACATTTACTATTTCTTATATTCCGGATCGCATCTCTTACTAGTATGGGTGTAGTTTGAGTAAATTCAAAAGGTAGGAACTTTACAGTTTTTATTAAATGCGTAAACAGAACATCAGGCAAGTTTTTTATTAGTGATCCTGCAATATTGACGAAAAAGTTATTGAGTTCATTACATGATATTTTGCAGGAATTTACTGTTTTAATTTGTTTCCTAGCATAATCTATTAATCTCCACATTGCCTGATTTGTTATTTGCGTTATTTATGTATTTACCGGTTTCGGTTTTCCGAGTAGTTTTGATCAAAGTTTTATACTTATTACAAAAATTATTCCTTTTTAATCTTAACTCTTCATTAGGGTGATTTTTATATATCTCACTTAATGTATGTAATGTTTCTCGCATATTTCTAAGTTCTGAATTAAACCTACATATTTTTCTGTTTGATTTCTTTAACGTTTTAATTTTGAAACATAATTTTACATTTTCAATTAATACATTATGTAGATTGTCCCATTTCTCATTTAAAGTAAATGACGAATCTAACATAATTCTCCAATCTACTTTATTAATTAAATTGTAAAAATTAAACTTGCCTTGTTCTGTAATTTGAAAGTCTGCGGTTTGATTTTATTTATATTTTCAAAAAATGTTACACTCATAGAAATACCGGTATGATCAGACAAATACGTATCACTATATTAGTGAATACGTTGTCTATACAATTTCCTTTTCTGGTATTGAAATTTACTACTTTATGTAAACCATAACTTGCAAGAGTATCCAAAATATATTATACCCTGTACCCCCCAGCATTAAAAACTCCACCTAGTATGATATTGCTTTTGCCAATATGAATTTGATCTAAAAATTGTGATATTATTGTAATAAAATCATTAAAATCTCCAGAGGGAGAACAGTACATACAAATTATATAACAATTAATGTTGTGAACATAAATGCACGATAGTTCACAGTTTTTATCAACGGACAAGGAATTTGTAATATAATTATAGTTTTTATATGATAAATTTTCTTCCGCGTAAATCATTGTTCCCCCATGATTGCTCTTGTTTCGTGCATAATAAGCAGTTGAAAAAAGATTCCCTGCAGAAGAAATTTGACATTCGCTTTCCGACAACCAATGTTCAACAATACATATGAAATTGTAGTTTTTGTCTATTAAGAAATTATCTAATTCGTCGATTTTATTTCGTATTGATTGTATATTAATAAATAGTAATTTTATTTCTCGTTTTGTTTCATCTGGACACTTACTAAAAAATTATTGATACGGGCATCTTCGGGCCAGATGTCGGGTTTCCTCAGCTCAGCGATTTGATTGGATGGAACTCCTATTTTGAACGACGAGTACTCATCTGGACGTCTTGGTTTTAGTGTTGCGCATCTCACCTCCTTAAAGTTATAGGATCGGATCGGAGGTTGTAATAATTTTGATTTCTGAATGTCTCGAAAGCAAAATGTGCGGTGTAAGGGCACGAAGTTGTGACAACTCGAAGAAAAAATGTAGGTGGTTTATAAAATGCTTGCTATATTAAACTGTACTATACAAAGTCTAAATTGGTAATGAATAATATTTACAATTGTACAAATATAAGAAATTTCATGGGGGGGTGAGGTCGTGCGTGATTGGCTCTTCTTTCTTCATTAATTTCGGACGAAGGGCTGCTAACCAGCTGGTGGAAATCCGCCTGTGGGCATCCAGATGGACCCCCTGGAGTGGACGAGGGTGGCGATTATTTGTCCACTTTATTGGGGTACAGCGATGTCGGGTCATAAAAATTCCATTCGGCTTACAGGCAGTAATTCTGGAATAATTACTTGCCTAAACCGAACAGAGGTAGTTTGTTAGTTCTTCCTTTGTAAGTTTTGGATCTAACATGTAAACATGGAGATATTTGTACTGTGGGACACCTTTTATTATACTGCTTTGGGCCGTCCCGATTATAGTGCGTTGCTTAACTCTGCGGCCTTTAACCTCTTCCCATTTTTCATTATTGTCTTGTTGATTCGACACATCATTTTGCATGTTTATAATTTCATTAAATTCTTCATTACTTTTAATTGTTTTGTTCATATCAAGTTGTTCCTGGCTCTACACTTTTACCGTTGGCGAATTATTAATGTTGATCTCGGCTCCTTTTGCTTCAATTACCGTTTTCACTTCAGAATTATTTTTAGTATTCGTGTTAGTATCATTCACTTTTGAGTGTAATTGGTTGCCTATTTCTCTATTTTTATTTCGAGCGATATTCACCAGTTTAGGAACAGATCTATGAACTTTATTTTCACCGCTATTTACCGGGAGGTGGAGTTGACGGATTTCGCATTTTTCTTCAAGCAACGATATTGTTTTCTTCATAACGTTGATTTTTTCCCTTAATTCCGCGATTAGCTCATCCTTTATGTTAATTATGTCTTGCAGGTGAGTTATTTCTTGATGTTTATTTGGGAAAAATGTTGGTGAATTACTTTCCACAATGTCTCCAGTGTTAACCTCATTTAGGTTGATTGATTTCTTTCGGCTTACGGTACAAGGAGGTAGATGTAAATCCAAACACGATCGGTGATACGACTTGAGACATCCTTCACAGGCCCTTGCATCAACGACACTATGTTTACATTTACTGCATTTCGATTTAGCACTATTTTCTTCGACACTACTTTCTTCAGCGACTGTTATTGTCGGCGCCATATTTATTGAATGTAGATGAATAAGACAACTATTATCTCTGTCTTAAATAAATAAACTGGATTTTACTTATTACGGAGTAAACATAGATCAAACGTTGCACTAATTTCCTTTTCTCTGACTAGACCTGCGCTTTACTGATCGACCGACTTATAGCTGTCGTTGACAGGAAAACAATAATACAATCTTCTCACATTATTTTTTATTGTAAGTCACAGTTTTCTCTTTACAATAGTCATTTTTTCTGCCTTCAACTGCGCTACGTGTTGGGATCAAAAATAGGGCAAAACATATTTTTGGAAAGAAACTACTTTTTCATTTTTTTAAATTATTATTACGTAATTTACAGAATATTTAGAGTTATAAAAGAGAAGAGGGGTATTAAAGAGTGAAGAAATAAAAGAGAGAGTTATGAATTAGAGTAAAGGTCTTCAACCCGCGGTCCGCCGGCTAAAGAAAATATTGTATAGCGCCGAACCCGCGAACGACACTCCGAGGAGTGTTTATTGATGTGATGGTGACTTAGAGCATTGTAGCCATTCGGACCATGTGAAATCGATTTTCGGCCCTTGCACTAAAAATCGTTGAAGATGTATGAAGTAGAGGGTAAAGAAGAAGAAGAAGAGAAGGAAGTTAGCGATGTCAGGCAAAGGGATCATTCAGTGGCATGGATGAGGTGTATAGCCAGGTGCTCTCTGGGATGGGAGAAGTTGCTGGTGCCTTTGGGCTGGAACGGACGGGAAACAATCCATTGACCTCTAGATATGATGTAATCATGGATGATTCACAAAGAAGGAGGTTAGGTATTCACTCAATTCACCCAATTAGAGAAATTTGTAGTGTTAAAGACCCGTGCTAAATAAAGTTTTGTTTTTCTGGTTTCAACTACGCCATGCTGTTTAGATGCAGAATAGAGAGAAACCGAATTTATACAACCTCCGAAAATAAAGTTCGGTGAATAGTCCTATAATATTAACCTACATGAAATATTAACGAAAGTTACCTTACAGTTCTTCGAAATAGTCACCTCCCATAACTATGCACCACTGAGATCTGCTATACATGTCTTGGAAATTTTTAAGAAGGCTTCGTTTGGTTGGATGTCAGGAATATCGTCAAACTTATTATGAATTAGAAATAATGGAAATATTAGTGATGATTGGGTTTGGGACAGGAGTAGGATGCATCAAGAAGTGATCCTTTTGGCAATTTTCATTCGAATTGACGGACAGTGACAAAAACTGTGCAAACATATACCACAAGTAGAACAGTCAGCAATTTATTAAAAAGTTGACGGTTGAAAAGTGCAACAAATTAAAATGTAGTTACAAATATTGCAATAATTACCTGAAAGATTCAGAGAATTCTATCTGAAGTAATAGATAATATTACATAAGAATTTACATATCGACTTGCCTATTGTAAAGAATTATTTTTTTAATAGTCCACTACTTATCAGTACTTCAAGGGCGTTTCCAGTCAACTGGCTTAGGGGGGGTAATTTGAAAAAATGAAAATATTTTTTTATTCCATAAATAAATAAAATATAATTCTATTATTTTTAAATATAAACAAAATAATATCACACCCGAAATAAATATAGCACATATAAAATCATAATAATATATTTTGTAAAATTTGAAACAGATTTTTGTAACTAAATTTATTAAAAAAACTATTTTCTTTGCTTTTTAATAATATTGTCAATATTAATATCCATATATCAATGAATATGTAATACAGCTAACTCGGTTAGACTTTTTTGAGACATAGTGGCTCGCAGCCACCATTTGAATCTTTTCAGTGCAGAAAAACTTCTTTCTGCAGAAGCAACGCTAACAGGAAGAGTACATAATATTTGTAAAATTATTTTTATGTTCAGTAAATATTCGGGTCATATTTTCTGTATACATCTAAAGCATTTTCTGGTAATTGTTCTTTGATTTTCTTTTTCTTTTGCCATTGTAATTTCCAAAATGCCAATTCAGACTTAATTGCTATTGCACATGTTACGTTTTCAGGTAAAATTTTATTTAAATATGTTGCAACAGATTTTGAAGTGACATCTAAATCTTCGCCAGTTTGTTATCAATAAAACACTAGGTATTGTTGTGTTAAATTTGAACAAATTCATCGTGTCTTTATTAAATCTGTATTGCAGATCTGTAATAATATTATTCAGGAGAGGTAAATATATATTAATTCGATAATAATCCTGTGTTCAGTTCAGAGGAACTTAAAACAGCGAACCACGTACATGCAAAAGTCCATAAAAAAGTAAATAAGTAGTGTTAAAATATATAAAACTAAAAGGAAGTGGGAAATAAAGAAACAAATGAGTACAAAAAGAGAAAGAGATATCGACAGCCCTAATTATGGATTCCAAGGATTCCAAATGAGCAATGGAGAATAGAAAAAGATAGAAAAAGGAAGCAGTGAAACAAAACGTTGTCATAACAACAAGATACAAAAATAAAACAAAGGAAGATGTAAACAGAAAAAAAAACTCACGGAGAAGGAAAATCTAAATATATCTAAGAACGATGTGATAATGGAGGAATTAAAGAGCATGTTTAAAGACTCCATGAGAGAAATGACAAAGAACTAAAAGAAGAGAGAGAGCAAAAAATATACAGGGGAAAGTATGGAGATGAGAACAGAAACGAAAATGGAAAAACAATTATAGAATTATGTATAGCAAACAACCTCATTGTGACAAACACAACATTCAAATACATACATAAACACACTAGAGAAGTAAGACCAAGAAAAGAGAAATAAGACTACTCCTTAATAGACGCAGAAGAATGGAAAAGGTGAAAGATGTTAAAGTAATAAGACAAGCTGAAATAGGGAGCGACCACTACTTGGTAAAAATATAAATTAGCACAGAAGCTGAAAACTTGAAGTATATGAAGTCGAAAACAATAATAAAAAAACACATAAAGCCAAAAATTGAAAAGAAAGAACTAGAAGGAGAAAAGAAAAAGATCAAAGAAATCATAAGTGAAGCAGCCCAAGAAAGATGTGAAACAATCACTATATCAAACAAACAGAGGAAGAAAAACAAGTGATAGTCAGAAGAGGTAAAACAATTTGTAAAAACAAAAGAAGAGAATTGGAAAACTTAAACAAGGAAACAAGGAAAGAATAAGATTATAGAAGATATATATTAGCAAATAAAAATGTGGAACAAAAATTCAAGATAGCAAAAAAGCAATCCTGGGAGCAGTTCGTTAAGAAACTGAAAGAAACGTTCACAGAAAACAAAAAGATGTTTAACAGCACTATTAAACAAATGAGCAATTAAAATACATTAACCCAGCCAAGTATAAAAGATAAAAACGTAAATATAATAACAGAAGAAAAGAAGATATTAGAAAGATGGAAAGAATTCTTTAATGAAATAACCAAAACAGACCAGCACGGAGATATAGAAGGTGAAACAAATGGAGGAATCAACGAAATAAGAATCGAAGAACTGGAGGCAGCAATCAAAAAAATAAAACTAGGAAAGTCTCCAGGTATAGATGACATCACAGCCGAAATAATGAAATATATGGGGAAAGGGGAAGGAAGAATTCTTGGAAATAGTAAATGACATTATCAAAAATCACAAGATACCCGAGGAATGGAACAAGGGAATTATAATATCCATACACAAAAAGGAGACACAAAAATATATGATAACTACAGAGGTATTACACTCACAATCAAACCAGGGAAAATTTTTACTAGGTTAATAGAAGCAAGAATAAGAGGAAAATTAGATCAACAGCTGGGAGAAGAACAACACGGATTCAGAAAAATAGAAGCAAGATTTAATATATGCTTCATCAACCTAAAAAAGCGTATTACAGGGTAGGAAGAGAGGACATATGGCATATACTCGAGACAAGAAGGATAAAAAAGCACTATAAATATAATAAAGAAATAACAAAAATAAAGTAAGAATAGGAAATAAATAATCAGAGGAGTTCAAGACCAAAACAGGACTGATACAAGGATGTATACTAACCCCGTTACTATTTGCATCACTTAATGACGAAGCAATAAAAAATAGCAAACAAAGAGCCGAAAGCACAAAGATAGGGTATAGAAATATTAAAAACTATTAAAAATGCAAATATGTATTAATGTTTGCCGACGACATAACATTAATAGCAGATTCAGAAGAAAACCTGGAAATATTCAAAAAAGATCTGGAAAAGATAAATACAGTGTGTCTGCTTAAGTTCGCACCATATGGAAAACTTTTTTATTATTAATTTTACGAAAAAAAGTTATTCTTTATAAAAAGTTCTGCTTGGTCCAAAACTTAAAATACAATCATCAGATAATAATTTTTTCAAGCCGTATACGAGTAATGTCAAGAAATATGAATTCTTCTCATGAGTAAAGTACCTTTATTTGTGACAATATCGAAAATTATTATTGTGAAAAGTTGTTTGGAATGAGAAACTATGTTCTAATATGCAATTATATCCAATTACATGGAAAAAAAATATTTTCTTTTTTTATCTAACGGGTGTCCAACAATTATTGCAGTCCCGGGTGGCGTTGGAATCAAAAACGTAAGTCAATTTTTTCATGCCAAATAAATGAACTGATATGTTAATTGTCAAACAAAACCTAAATGTGCATTAAAAATGTCAGTTCATTTATTTGCAACATGTAAGAATCGACCTAAGTTTTTTATTCCAACGCCACCCGGGACACTGCAATAATTGTTGGACACCCGTTACAATAACAATGTAAATGTAAGTATAGTTACGTGAAATCTAGTATGCACTGATAAACAAATGATTTCTTGATAGCAAGAATTGTTTGATAGTGAACGTCAAATAAAATTTGTTAACATGCCAGTAATATTAAGTGTGGAAGAAAAAATAGAAATTGTTTTAATCGTTGGTGAAAATTATAAAACTTATCGTAAAGCAGCTGAAATTTTTAATAACAGACATCCAGGGAAAAATAAACATCATACATCAGTAATGAGAATTATGGAAAAATTCAAAACATGTGGAGATGTTAAAAATAAATTCACAAACAAACGTCGAAAACCTGTTGCAAGTGAGGAGATGAAGTTAAATGTAATGTTATCTGTGGTGGAAAAACCTAAATTGTCTCTGCGAGAAAGGCCATCTTCGCTTCCAGATAAAATTGGTAAAGATACAATATCATAAATTTTTGAAGAAAACAAGTTACATCCACATAAACCACAATATATCCATACTTTAAAACCTGGGGACTACGACAGACGACTAGATTTTTGTTTTCTTTTCCAAGGAAAGCTAGAAGACGATCCTTTTATTGCTAGGAAAATAATGTTTTCTGACGAAGCTACATTTACGTCTAATGGAACAGTGTCTTCGCAAAATTGTCGATGGTGGTCTGACTCCAATCCTCACTTTACAATTCAAACTCGCAATCAATATTTTTTTAAAACTAACGTTTGGTGCGCCATTTACAAGGATAAAATAATTGGCCCTTTTTTTTTTCGACAATCTATGACTTCTCAACGATATCTAAATTTGTTACAAAATCAGTTGCATGATTTTCTTCGTGACCTTCCAAGACATGAACGGCAACAGGTATGGTACCAGCAGGACGGTGCAACATGCCATAGTACGATGGAAGTAAGGCAATATCTTGAAAATATCTTTTATGAAAGGTTAATTCATAGATATTCCGATATTTCTTGGCCAGCTAGGTCGCCAGATTTAACCCCATTAGATTTTTTTATGGGGTTATTTAGAAGAAAAGGTATATCAACACAGACCATTTGCAGGCGTAGATTATTTGGAAACAATTATTATGGAAACAATTCAGGGTATAACTCCGAATATAATTAGAAATGTTTTGAGGGAATTTTCTTCTAGAACGGAAACCTGTATTGTGAGAGAAGGCGAATACGTTGAACCAATAGTTAATTGATGTATTCTAATATGTAATTGATAATTATTGTCAAATAAAATAATTTTGTTATGTATCAACGAGTAAAACAATTGCTCCTTTTTTACTTTTTCTTTCACACTCAATATTACCGGCATGTTAACAAATTTTATTTGACGTTCACTGTCAAACAATTCTTGCTATCAAGAAATCATTTGTTTATCAGTGCATCCTAGATTTCACGTAACTACACTTACATTTGCATTGTTATTGTGGATAAAAAAAAAGAAAATAAGATTTTTCCATGTAATTGGATATAATTGCATATTAAAACATAGTTTTTTATTCCGAACAACTTTTCATAATTATAATTTTCGATATTGTCACAAATAAAGGTACTTTACTCTTGAGAAGAATTCATATTTCTTGACATTACTCGAATACTCGTATACAAAAAAATTGATATCTGATGATTATACAATCAATTTAAGTTTTGGATCAAGCAGAACTTTTTATAAAGAATAACTTTTTTTCGTAAAATTAATAATAAAAAAGTTTTCCATATGGTGCGAACTTAAGCAGACACACTGTATATCATCAAAAGAGAGCAATCACAAAATATCAATTAAATACCTGGGATCAACAATAGAGGAAACAGGGAAGATAGAATCAGAAAAAGATGAAAAACTAGGCAAAGCAGGAATGATCTACAACACAATAACGAAAACATTCTTAGAGAAAAAAGAGATTGCAAAAACAATAAAAACAGAAGTATATAAAAGACATTAACTGCTATATATAGCCCATCCGTTGGATGTTCCGTCCTACGTCACAAAATATCGCTTCGAGAAACGACACAAAAACATTCAGTCTGATAAAGTAAACCAAATGCGTTAGAAAAAGAACGCACTGTAAAACTTTCGTTTTTTGAAGCGATAGTTTGTGGCGTAGGACGGAAGATCCAACGGATGGACTATAGTAGTGAATCGTGAGTAACCACAGAGAGTAATAACAAAAAAAAACCAATGCAATGGAAATGAGATACCTAAGAAAGATAGAGGGAATTAGGAAGACCAAGGGTTGGAACGAGCAAGTACATCAAGCATCAAGCAGCGGAAAGAAAAGGAATAGAATGGAAAGAAATAAGAAAATAGCACAAGCTACGCAACAGTGGTAAAGAAGTGTAAAAGAAATTAACTGAGACATATTATAGAAAATAAGTCTGACACCCATAATGGATAAAAGGGAAAAAGATAAATAAAAATAATCTGCTATAATAGGTTTATCCAGGTTTGGTCTATTCCTCTGGCATTTGGTAATTCGCGGTTTTGTCATTTAAATTTGTAATTCGTTTAAAATATTGACTGCATCATTATAAATTGTTTAAAAGATGTGGCAGTATTTTTCCCCTTGTTGGATAAAACATCAATAGTGTTATTTATAAAGTTATTAGAGCAAGATTCATTTTATTTATTCTATTTACTCAAAGTCACTGTATTTCAAGAGACATTTGTGAAATATGTTTAATGGTTTTCCAAATGATTTTTTAAAGTTGTCACCAGATGCAATTCGAAATGTAGAATTTCACAAAAATTGCCCTCGTTTGTAATAGATTGTGTATTTAAGAGAGAACCAGCAGCACGATGATCTCGTAAGGGGGGGGGGGGTAATTACCCAATTAGCCCCCCCCCCCTGAATACGCCACTGCAGTACTTTATATATTTGATCAAATATAAATATATGGAAGATAGGTGCGAATATATAATTATATATTAGAGATTGCCCTATATGTATAAAAATCTTTATTTGTCGGTCAATTAAGTATTTGACTGTAATAGTAATTAGCGGTGATTCCTATAATTTGATAATGTCGTAACACTTGTAATCGTTAAACGTCCCAAATCGCAACCGTAATTTCCAAACGAGCGCGTGTTTATGTGCCAAGTGGAGCGACAGTTAAAATTGAACTTGGCCCACTCAGCCTCTACCAGCCATCTTCTTCTTCTTCATCACCAGAGGAAGAAGATTTCGTATTTTGTTAAACAACCGACAGCACACTATGCCAGAGATAGAAATAATAATACCGTTACACGCAGCATCTCTTCATCTCCACCGACACTGGAGGAGGAGAGGACGGTGGCCAGCGGTGCTGTCGATGGGTGGGAGCGAGATAGGAAGACGGTGGGAGTTTTACCTGTGGAATCGAGTCGGAGTGGAGAGTTCAGTTCACTTCGCTTCAGTTTATGTCCAGACGTGCGATCTTGTGCATTTCCACGCACCGCCTGTCGCTCGTTTCTTTTATTTTTCTCGGCCATCGGCGAAATAATAAATAACAATCGAACTGAGAAACTAGTGCGATTTGTGAATTTTTTCGAGTGTCTGTTCAAGTGATGGAATCGGTGTTTTAGAAACGGTTGAAGCTAGGAATAGACGGACGCACAGCATGCACAAAGAAAGGTCTCTTTTGCAAATAGATTTTTTGTTTAGAATTAGAATTATTTGTTCTCGTTCATTCCTGACGTTATTATGTTATACAATAATAACGTGTGAATGAATGTACCCGTTTAAACTTGTCTGTACGTATGTGTGTATGTGTGTATTTACAGTAAAGTAGATCAACCAGTCACTGGAACTTTGCTTTCAAGGATAATCGTGATATAATAATGCTCTTTGCCAAATATGATCAATTCTTATGCATTATATCAATCATTTATACAGATGTGTAATTATTATTATTAATAATAAATCATTTAATTTAAATTGTAATAGAAAAAATATAACAAAATTTTATAAAATAAATGATTGTAAATACCTTTTATTTATCACACACTTTTATCTTTAAAGTGTGTGATAAATAAAAGGTATTTACAATCATTTATTAATAAGAATGTATCACAAAGTAGAGGCCTCCACAATTACCTGTTTACAAAATTGTATGTTAGTATTTATTTTTTTTCAAAAAATAACACCCTTAAAATCATTTGATTATAAACAATTTTTTTTTGTAAACAATTACCCTTCTGTGAAGTTATGATAATTTTCTGTAATCATTAATTGGGTCATAATTTTCAAGAAAAACCTTTAAGAAAGTAATCCGTGTATTTATTTCAACAATGAGTAAACACACATCGATTCTATTGTGCCCGAACAACAAATTCCAGTTAATTACTTTTAAATTCACATTCAATTAAACATGTTAGTATTGTAAGTATCCGTGTTTATAATTTAGAGCAATTAAAACAAAGGAAGGCTGGTGCAACGCGGAATTACTGGAATTAGAAGGCATAGTTGCAGTCTATCTCACTACAGCTTGCTCTGAGACGATTTGCAAATAATATATGAGTTTGTTAATTGCATGTTTTAACATGGCAAACTGTATTGTTTAATACGATTTATTATTTATTTTTTTTTAAATTAAAGCCCAAGTAAAGGTTTGTAATGATTATTATATTTAAGGTGTAGAAGTATATTGGAATAGTACAATAAATAATTAAAACTTTTTTTACGGTTTAATAAAAAATGTAATGTCACTTGAAAATAATATGATTTCTGAATTTTTTCTAATAAATTATATTTATATCAGGAACTTTATCAAATCAAAAATAAAACTTCTTTGTTAATATCATAATAAATTCCGTGTGTGATATTAACATAGTAAGTTTTATTTATCATTTATTAAAGTTCCTTATTCAATATGTATCACAAAGTTATGGCTTCAAGCATCCAACATATTATATTTATATATTTATTCATTTGATAAATAGTCATCAAGAAAGTCTTCGTAGAGCAGAACTTTTGCCAGAAGAATAGAGGGTGAGAATTGAAGAACACATATTTTGTGAATTCAAACCTTTCCAAGTGCGATCGAAATTATTATGTATAATATTGGATACTTTTATTAGCATGTTGGATAAAATAAATAATACATAATGCCTAATTTAAGTCCTTTACATAATTTAGGAATTTGAATAATAATTTAATTATATTTTCTCGAATTTTTAAATGTTCCTTCATAAACATAAATTGTTGTTAACTGTTTGCAGGATAATAATTATTTGTTTTTATTTCTAAAGTTATTAGTTTCCAAACAAACATTTTAATTAATCCTCAAAAGATTGTTTAAAATAACCAATTCGAATGGAAAAAAGAAAACAGTGATTTGTTCTCCATTTATTTTTGGATTTTTTTTACAAATCTCTACTTTTTTTTGATAATTATCAATTGTTCCATGTTCTTTCTTTACTGTTTTTGACATTTGTAAAATGTTTTGAGGATTTTTTCCAGTATTTTTTTCTAATAATCTATTCTGTCCTTAAATATACTTAAATAATATTTTTGAGTTTATAATTATAATTTTGAAAATGTTTTCTTCTCAATTGCCAATAATTTTTATCCTAATCTCTGCGTTTTCAATTATTATAATTGTTCATCAATTTTTAAATATTCGTTCATAAATCCTAATTGTTTTTAATTGTTTGCAGGATTATAATAATTCGTTTTTATTTCAAATTTAAATAATAATTAAAAGATGTTATAAAATAATTGTTGAAAATACTGAAATTAATTGTAAATGAAGTTAAAAGAACTGTCAATTGTTTTGTTGATCTTTTAGATGTTTGATTTTTTTACAGATATCTCTACGTTTTTGATAATTATCAATTGTTAATTATTGGTGTTTATATCTTCTTTATTTATTGTTTTTGACAGTTGTCAATTGTTTTTGAGGATTTTTCCCATTGTTTCTCCTTTTTCCAATAATTGCTTTTGTTCGTAAATACATTTATTACTAATTAATAACCAAAAGATGTTTTAAAATAATTGTAGATAATATTCAAATTAATTGGAAATGAAGATAAAAGAAATAGTGATCGCCAACTATTTTTTTCTGATCTTTTAAATGTTTATTTTTTTACAGAAATCTCTACGTTTTTGATAATTATCAATTGTTAGTTATTCTTTATTTATTGTTTTTGATAGTTTGTCAATTGTTTTTGAGAATTTTCCCCATTGTTTCTCCTTTTTTCAATTGTGCTTAAATACATTTAATTTTACTTTCCCTATATACGAAGTATATAGGGGAAGTATTGTGATCGTGATTTTTTTTTGAAAAATTTTTTTTGCGGAAATATCCGTTTTGAGGTCCCCTGAGTCCATTGCACTAATTTCTGGAAAAAAAAAATTTGTGTCTGTGTGTGTGTCTGTCTGTCTGTCTGTCTATCTGTCTGTCCGTGGCTGCTGTATCTCAAAAACGACTGATCCGATTGAGATGAAACTTTAAACGTAAGGTTTTATCGTTAAAAACTGGAACTGAAAAGCTTTTGGTAAACATTCATAAACCGGAAGTGGGTGTTTACTCAAGGCGTTTTTTGTTTTTTTCCGATATTTTTTTTAATATGAAAAATATTACAAAACTTTTCAAACAAAAGTTAAAGAGAATGAGAAACTGAACAAATTTTGTTAAAATATATTTTTCATAAAACTCTTAACTTTCGAGAAAAAATAATAAAAATTGAAATTTTTGACATTTTTTGCCAATTGCTAATAAACTATTGAAGTAACATGAAAGTTATATAACAAATAATTGTAGAGAATTCAAAATTGAATAAATTATTAAGAATAACCTTTTTGCATAAACCGCATAGTTTTCGAGTAAAATATAGGGAAAGTACTATGATGGCCACATCACCATTTTTAATACTATTTTCGAGTTCAAAATTATTTTTTGTGCGAATTTGCAAATGTTTTCTTCACAATTGTCATTTATTTTTACTCGAATCTCGGCACTTTTGACAATTTTTAAATGCTCCTTCATAAATCTCAATAATTTTTAATTGTTTGCAGGATTTTAAGTATAGAAACATCTTTATTCGAACATAGATATTTACAAAATTAAAACATTTACAAATGATATATAATGTGTTAGTCTGTCCGTTTGGGCTATCGACCATCGGTCTTTCTGCCCTGTCTTGACTCTAAGTTATGTGTGAAAAATAAATATCTTTGCTAGCTAGCTTAACTGTCTGGGTGATTCGAACTAATGAATTGATGTAGGGTGACTGAAGGGTGTTTAAATTTAGGTGGGATAAGGGGATTTCGTGGAATGCAAAATTTATTAAGAAGGGTTACATTGAAAGGATTGTTAGCAAATTTACAACGATTTTAAGTATTTGTGTTTATTTCTTTTATTGCAATTTTAAATAATCATCAAAAGAATTGTTTTTGATAATTATTGAAAATACTAAAAACAATTCAAAATAAAGGAAAAAATTGAAAAAATTGTCAATTGTTTTTTGAGATTTTTTAAATGTTATTCTTTTTTATAAATCTTTACGTTTTCGACATTAATTGCTTTTTATGATCATTCAAATATTTTTTCTTTATTGTCTTTAAAGAGTTGTTAATTGTCATCGAGATTTTTTCTCGTTGTTTCTCTTCTTTCGATAATATCTTCTGTCTTGAAATAATCATGAAAAGAAATTTTCAGATAATTGATGAAAATACTAAAAACAGGTCGAAATGAAGGAAAAAGCATCGACTTTCTTTGTCAATTGTTTGAGATCCTTCAAATGTTATTTTTTCACAAATTTTGACATCAATTGTTTTTCATGAAGGTTCATATGTGTTTTTTCTTTATTATTTTTGAGAGTTGCCAATTATTTTTGAGATTTTTTGCTTTATCAGTTGTTTTTTTTACAAATATAAATTTTTTTTCATGAAATTTCTTTATTATTATTTTTTTCAATAACCTCTTTTCTTTTTAATTTCTTTAAATATATTTTTGAGTCGTTTTGAACGTTTAACTTATTTGTCAACTGTCATTAATGGACGGGGAAAGGTTGTTTTGTTAAATTTAAATGTTTTCTACAAATGTCTACGTTTCTCATAATTACCATTTATTTTATAATATTTTAGATCTCTTTTTCCTCATTGACAGTTGTTAATTGTATTTTTTGAGATTATCAATTGTTTTTGTTTCTTCGATAATCTTTACTGTTTTTTTTTTTTTAAATTATCAATATTTCTTGATCCTTTTAGCTGGTAATTTTTTCAAATATTTTTCGACAATTGTAAATTGTAATTTTTAAAAGTATAAAAACAGTTTTTTCTATGAACAATTAAGTATCATTTAAGAAAGTAATTATTTTTAAAAATAACGAAATTTTGTTTGAGTTTATTTAAATAATCATCAAATAGAGTTTTAAAATAATTGTTAAAAATACTAAAATTAATTGGAAATGAAGATAAAAGAGATAGTGATTGTCAATTTTTTTTTATCCTTTAAATGTTTTATTTTTTTTACAGACATCTCTACGTTTTTGATAATTATTAATTGTTAATTATTGACGTTTATATCTTCTTTATTTATTGTTTTTGATAGTTGTCAATTGTTTTTGAGGATTTTCCAAATTGTTTCTTCTTTTTCCAATAATCTCTTATTTTTAATAATATTTTTCAAAGTTCAAAATTTTATTTTATAATGTAATTTGATTTTTTTGCGAGATATTGCAAATGTTATCTTCACAATTGTCATTTATTTGTACGCTAACCTCTGCACTTTTGGCAATTATTTTTTTTCCACAAATTTTCAAATGTTCCTTCATAAATCTCAATAATTTTTAATTATTCGTAGGATTATAAGTATTTGTTTTATTTCAGTTTTAAATAATCATCAAAATAAGTTTTTAGATAATCGTTGAACATACTAAAAACATTGATTAATTAAATACTAAAAACAATTCGAAATGAAAGAAAAAGCAGCGACTTCTTTGTCAATTGTTTTTTGAGATCTTTTAAATGTTTTTTTTCACCAATCTTGACATCAATTGTTTTTCATGATGGTTTTTTTTCTAGTTGTTTATCTTCTGCCTTGAAATAGATTTATTTTTTTAATAATATTTTTGAGTTCATAATTTTATTTTCTAATTCAAATCGTTTTCTCGAGAGTTTGCAAATGTTGTTATAATTTTTCATGAATTTTCAAATGTTTTTAATTGTTCGCAGGGTAATAATTAATAGTTTTTATGTCTAAAATTATTATTTTTCAAAAAACAAGTTTAAATGTACATCAAAAGAAGTTTTTATGTAATTGTTATTATGCCAAAAACAGTTTAAAATTAATAAAAAAACACTGTCTTCTTTATCAGTTGTTTTTTTTACAAATCATATTTTTTACAATAATAAATTGTTCATAAAATTTGAAATTTGATTTTTTTTAATAACCTTTTCTCTTTTTAATTTCTTTAAATATATTTTAAGTCGTTTTGAATGTTTAAGTTATTTGCCAACTGTTATTATTGTTCTCGGGAAAGTTGTTTTGTTTAATTCTCTTCATTTTCATTGACATTTATCAATTGCATTTTTTTAAAATTTTCACTTACTTTTGTTTCTTCAATAATTTTTACCGTTTCTTAAAATTATCAATATTTCTTAGCCTTTTTAAATGGTATTTTTTCCAAATAATTTCAACAATTTTACATTTGCAATTTTTAGGAATTTGCAGATGTTTTTTTTTTTGTAAATTTCTTCTAATTTTCGTAATTACAAATTGTTTTTAAAAAATAAAAAGCAGATTTTTTTCTCTGAACAATTAAGTATCATGTAAGTAAGTGATTATTGTTAAAAATGACGAAATTTTGTTTAAATTTCTAGAGAAAAATAAAGAAAAAAACCATTAGCATTACAACAGTGATTTGTTTGTTTGTTAAATCAATTTTTTTTTTAAGCTGTCAAATTCTTTTTTATAAATCTATGTTTTAGGCAATAATCAATAGGTTTTCATAAACCCTCACATGTTCTTTAGGCTAGGACAATTAATAAGGTATTGGTCTAGGTCAAGAATGTGGTAGGGCAATGACTCATTTATTAGCCTAGGTCAAGAGTACGCTACAGTAATGATTAGTAATTTATTGGTATAGGTTAAGAGTACGCTAGGGCAAGGAATAATAAATTGGGATAGGTCAAGAGTATGCTAGGAATTATTTATTAATCTGGGTTAAGATAACTTAAAGGCAATGAATAATTTATTGAGGTAGATCAATAATACGCTGCGGAATTGATAATTTACTTATTGGGATGGGTGAATAGTACTCTAAGGTAATAATTAATGTATTAGCTTAAGTTCTGAGTAAGCTAGGGTAATTAATTATTTATCGAATAGTTTGTTGAAACATTTATTATAGATGTAGAGTAGGCTAGGGCGGAAGAAAATATTGGGGTAGGTCAATACTACCTTCAAATATTTTTCTCATATTTTTACGATTTTAATTGTTTTTGAAGAAATTTTCAAATGCTCTGTTATAAAAGTTTCTTTCTTCCTAATTTAGTTGTAAAAAATAGAAAGATAGAAAGATTTATAAAAGAGCAAAATTTCTACAAAAGCAATTAATAACTGTCAAAATCGTAAAAATATGAGAAACATATTTTAAAGTAGACTTGACCTACAACAATATTTTTTTTGGACAATAAAATAAGTTAGTTTTTGTTTATGAAAAATATGATATCTTTTTTATAAATGTTTAAATCTTTTCTATTGTTTTTGATAGGTGTCGATTGTTATTTTTGATTTTTTTTCATTTTTGACAATTATCATTTTTTATTTTCAAAATTTTAAAACTGTGAAAAAAGTAACATTTAAATAAATTGATTAACGTGATTGATAACCAAATAAAAACGCAATTTTGTTTAATTTTACTTAAGAAAACATTCGAAATGAGAGTCTAGGCTAGGGCAAGATGGGTGAGTTAGTAATGAATTACACAGGCCGACATGATTTGTTTGAATTTGATGTGTCTACGGGTACGTTGATTCTGAATGTGAATTTGGTTTGAGCCCATCACGTCAAGATTTTTCACAAAATTAAAAAAAAAACTTGTGAGATATTTTGTACTAGAGCAAAGAAGTACCTTTATGATATTTCCTATATTTCCTAAATAATACAATAATGTATAGCGAATATTGTTGGCAACTCTGTGGAGACCTCAAAATAATATCCATGCTTTTGGGTCAGCAGTCTGGATTCACAAAGTATCCATGTTTTTTGTGCGAGTGGGACAGTCGAGCACGAAATTTACATTACGTTAAGAAAGAATGGCCACTCAGAGAAAGACAAATAAAATGTGCTGCGTGATGCATTAGTTGACCCAAAATTAGTTCTTTTGCCTCCGCTTCACATAAAGTTAGGGTTGATGAAGCAGTTTGTCAAAGCTTTAAATAAACAAGGTGGTAAAGAAGAAATTTGTGTAGGTCCTGAAATTCGAACGACCCAGGATGAATCTGAAGCATAGAGTTCTTTCGTAGAGAAAGAAATTGTAGCCAACATGGTCGAAAATTATAAAAAAACTGGGATGCAATATGAGCGTCACACTTCATTTTCTGAATTCCCACGTTGATTCTTTTCCCGAAAATCTTGGAGTTGTCAGCAAGGAACAGGGAGAGTGGTTCCATTAAGACATAAAGGAGATGGAGAGGCGTTACCAAGGAAGATGGGATATTAGAATGATGGCTGAGTAATGCTGGACCTTGAAGAGAGACTCGCTCACAAAAATCCACAAAAAGAAAACTACAAAACGTAGTTTTGAGGGAAAAAGAGAACTATTTTATTAAAAAAACAACGATTGTTTAACGTAGATTATTCTGCATTGATTTTTTAATGAACAGCTCAATTTTGACGTGTAATAGAAAATTACACGTCAAAATTGAGCTGTTCATTAAAAAATCAATGCAGAATAATCTACGTTAAACAATCGTTGTTTTTTTAATAAAATAGTTCTCTTTTTCCCTCAAAACTACGTTTTGTAGTTTTCTTTTTGTGGATTTTTGTGAGCGAGTCTCTCTTCAAGGTCCAGCATTACTCAGCCATCATTCTAATATCCCATCTTCCTTGGTAACGCCTCTCCATCTCCTTTATGTCTTAATAGAAAATTAAATATAGTTTCAATAAATATTTTCTCAAAATTTTTGGCAGTTTCTATGAAAAATTTCAAACACTCTTTGAAAACCTGACGTGCTGGAAAAAAACTAATTCGTCACAGATTCGTGATCAGCACACCCCATTTACTATAGGACACCTATTAAACTTGAAACACTATTTCATGAAAAAAAATGTAGGCCTGTGTTATTTATTGGGATAAATTGTTATAACATTTATTAGGATAGATGCAGAATATGCCATGACAATAAAACACTATTGTGGTAGGTTATTATTATTTTCAAATGTTTTTTCTTCAATTTCTACCTTTTTGACAGTTATTAATTGTTTATTTAGGATTTTTCAAGTACATTTTTATAAGTCCTTGTTGGTTTTTCTATCGTTTTGAATGTTTATCTTTCAAATATAATTTTTAAATTATTATTGACGATATGATGTACCATTTACCAAATGCTATGTCATCGGTATAACCTTGTGTAAAATAAACCTTATTCGCTCCCTATACCTGTGGTGATCTTACGGTTTTCGAGTACGGCCTTTATCCAACTTTTCTGGGTGTATCGATACCCTTTTTGGTGACCCCGAATTCTCGGTTTTGAAGGTTGTTCTGTCAAACGCACTTTCAATATCTACGAAAGTATCTAATGCAATCTTCTTAAGCTATAGTGAAGTTTCTATGTTTGTTTCGAGGCTATGAAGTGCGACCACAGTGGATTTGCCAGGTTGATAAGCATACTGCTGCATATGGAGCGGATTGGCTTCTAGGGCACTGCCCCTTATATTGTCGTCTATAACTTTCTCCAAGCCTTTTAAAGTAAATGAGGTTCTAGTCTCTTTCCATTCCCTTTGAATACAGCCTAGCATAAAGCTAACTTTTAAACGGCATGTATGTAGGTGGCTAATATATCTACTCCCTGCTGTAGCAACGCAGTAAAAATGCCACTTGGATCTGATGCTTTGAAGGGTTTAAAATTACCAATTGCACATTCAATTGTTTCTTTGGTAATGAGTTTACCAGACTTGCTTTCTTTAATAAGTATGAATAGGCTTCCTTCAGTAGATTTAGCGGTGTTCTCTTGGGAGTGCATCTTTAGCAGAGCACTGAGACTATCCTTTAGCTCCTCTGCATAGTTTCCATCAGGTTTTTTTTATTAGTCCGATGTTGTTGGTGTGGTCTTTGGACAGGACTATGTGGGGCCTGCTTGTTGGGGTTGTATCAGTAACTCCCTCACAGAACGTTCTCCATGTTTTCTTTTCCGATTTCCTCAAATTCTCGTTATATACCGATAGTGCCTGTTTATAGTCATCCTAGTTGTCTATTTTCTTTGCAGGAGATCTCTTTTTTAACGAACAACTGGATTCATACGCCTTTAGGATGCTAGAACAGTCTGTGTTCCTTTGACTTCTACACTGCATTGAGTCTTCCTTTGTGGCCTCTAAGTCAAACTCAAACTGCTGATGGTCTGACAAAGAGGGTTCTTCCCCCACATACGAATTTTGAATTGTGCTTGCTGTGAAGGCTTCAGCTGGAGTTATACCCAGCACCTCTTGCCTGATTGCATTATAATTATAAATGGTAGGCTCACTACCTCTATAAATAATATCTATATGGGAGAAAATAGTATCTAACCTAACTGTACTTATCTCCTCTTTTTAAAGTTCTGATTTTTATTGTTACAGTGCGTTCTAGTTAGTATAGGGTCGGTATGATGTTTTTGGAACGCGTATAACTCAGCACAGGGGAAGCATTACGTTTTCGGATGGTTGATAGGTGACCACCCGACCTTGCCATTTTGTTTAGTTTAGTAGTTATGGAACCGTAGCCGGTAGAGCAAGACGTATTTGCTTATTACACTTACATCGAAACTGGGCGTTCTGTGGTTGCTACACAACGCAGATTTCCAACACAATTCAATGTTGGAAAGCCCGGTCGTGTTTCTACGCGAAAGACCATCCTGAAGTGGGTGCGCAACCTCCATAATAGAGAATCGTTAAAGCCTGGAGTACCTCGAGGTGGAGAAAAAGTCTCTGAACCCCTGAAAATGTGGCTCGAGTTAGACCAGCTGCGGAAGCAAGTCCATGTCGATCGGTATTGCAGGATGCTCGCGCACTGAGGATGAGTGACCGCTCACTAGGTGAATTTTGCATTTAGGTAGATTTACACTTTCGCCCATACAAGATGATGGTTGTACCAAAACTAAAACCAAATTATTTCTAGGACGACTCATTTCACTACGAGGGTACATCGAGTGCCCCCCACATTAGCCTGATCTTACGCCCTGCGATTTTTTTCTATGGGGGTACCTAAAGGCCCGCGTATTTCTTGAGAAACCACGCACCCTTCTTTAGCTGTTCAATGCTATCACCCGAGAAATTCTAGCGAACATGTTGAAAGGACTCGACTTCAGGAGTGTGTGGAAAAGAACGTACATTACTTAGATGAATTATTTTGCGTACATGAATATTTCTTACCCCTTTCTTTGATATGAATAATAAATAGCAAATCCACACCTACCTATTAAACAAATGAAATTTTAATTTTATTGAAAATTGCCTGAGTTATGATTTTTTTTAAATCGCCATACTTCTCTGGCGGACCCTGTACAAGTTTTAATTAAAGTGTTTAATGTTACACCCGTGATTTGTATTTACTGGTGAGTTACTTTTATATTACTTTCACGATAAAACTTTGTTTAACCTAAATTGGTGGCGTTATTGTTTACGCTTATCGATGTAGATTGGGTTGCATATATATTATACCATTCAATAACTTTTTGTTATTGTTAAATTTTATAATAAACGTTTCTTAACTGGGGGAGTGTACCTACCTTCGAATACCCCGTTGGAGAAATATCAAAAACATTGTAACATTGTAAATTGAAATTATTATATGTGATGATTTTAATATTCCCTCTGCCATCTGGGATAATGATGATATAGGTGTAGTTGGACACTTCTGATAGTGCATGCGATGTCATCACTGAAACGTATAGTTTTTTAAACATGTTTCAATTGAACTATAGAGGAGTTATTCATGATTCAGTTCTTAGCACTAGTGCCAAAATAAATATCACCGCTTCTAATGATCTTTTTTGCAATAATTAATTGCTTCATATTGCCTAAGATATTGATGTAAATTTTTTTAATGGAACAACGCAATTTAAGCATCAATGAAAACATCTATGACTATAAAAGTGGCAACTATACTGCTTTTAATAATGCCCTTGTTGATTAGGATTGGGATTTGGTTTTTGTAGATACGAATCTACATAGTGATATTTCATAAAATATTATCAGATCTAATGTTCCCGTGGAAACTATTTTCAGTTCGCAATACCCAAAATGGTTTAATAGTGAACTTGTAAGATTAATTAAAGAAAAAAAAACGGGCACACTTATATAAACAAAATGGTAATATTAGTGAGTATGAGAGATGTGTTCATCCTTAAGTGTTCATCCTTAAGTAGATTTTTCAAAATGTTTATTGTTGAAATTAAAGATGCCATTAGATATAATCTGAAGAATTTTTGGTAATTTGTTAACGGTGTGAAGAATTCATCAGGTATTCCCGCAACTATGTGTTATGAAGACAGGGCATGCAACAACAGGCACGATATAGCTAACGCTTTCGCATCATTTTTCGCTTCTTCTCATTTTTTAATTCAATTTTGATAATAAGATTAATTCTTTGTCGTTTGGAAGACGTGTTTAATGAAATTTAAAATTGTCTAATAACTTTAATTGTGGTCTAGATGGTATTTCATGTTATTTTCTTTATAATCCTATTTACTGGCTATTTGAAAACTCAGTATTTTTAGGTTACTTTCCTAAATATTGGAAAAAAAAACTTTTATTATTCCTATTCACAAAAGAGTGGTATTTTTAGAAATAGTTACAGTTGTAAACCATACGCTCTGAGAACTCTTTATATTAGTTTAGTAAGATCATATTTAGAATATGCATCTTTTCTTTGGTCTCCTCAGTATAACTGTTATATATTATCGCCAGAGAATGTACAGCGCAAGTTTCTTTATTACATGTACCGTAGATTTGATGATGCTGGTGTTTTAGTGGCCGATTATGCCTTTCTTTGTGTTCGCGTTAACTAATTGTTCTGAACTACAGCTTCTAAAAATTTTACATTTAGTTCTACTTACATTAATATAAGGCGTAAACTCTTATTTAAATTACTAACAGTACGCACTAATTATGATTCAAATAACCCTCTTTACAGTTTTATGACTATAGCTTATGATATAAATCATAATAATAATATTGATTTGTTTGGTTTCAGTTTATCTAAGTTTAAATCCGAACTTAAAATAATTTCATCTCAATTTTTATATATCTTATTTTTACGTAATATCATGAGTGATATTTTTTATGTGCATTATAATTTTATGTTGCATTGTGAATTATGTTATTTCTTATGTAAAAGGTGATATACATTCTATTAATATTATATTATTATTAATACATTAAACATTAAGTTAGTAATGTACGAATACTTGAAGTCAGGTGTATGTCACATAAATGACTTTTTTTATAATATGAATAACGATTTTTATACTTTTAATTAAGGTAAATAAGGAATACCCTAAATCTAAAATAAAAGTTTTTCCCATGCATTGTTTTATTTGTTTTTTTTAATATTTTTATTATATACATTTAAAATTGTTGTAATTCAAACATTTTGACTTTTTAGAATTATTTTATTTTTTTATCAATTTAATAACTATGACATTTCGATTTGCTTTCTTTAAAAATTCATTTGCAAAAATAGCACCTATAATTAAAATAAATACTGTTAACTATCTTTAAACAAATAATAAAACATAATCCTTGAATTAATATACAATCATTTTCAATTTACTTAGATCTCATAAAAAACAATTTGATCATGTAGAAATGTATAATTTAAAAAAACACAAATACATATTATACATATTTTATGCATTCCATATATATTATTTTTTTTATCTAAAACTCGATTCAAATCCATTCCATTCTAAATACTTTACAGAACAACGTTGTTGTTTGGCATTTTGCAACGACCTTGCCACAGATCCGTTTTCGGTTTACGCGAATAAAACGGGGCAACTATTGCAGCCATAGTAGTGATTGTATTGTTTAAGGCGTTTTTAATCAGCAGTTGTTGGTGGAGTCTTTTAATCTCGTAATTTCGTGTGAAATTGAAGTAAAGTAATTAGACGTCGCCGTTAACCTGATTAGTCTTACTGGCTGAACATTGCCACGGTCAACGAATGTTTTTTTTTTGTTAAAGGAAAGCTTCTTGTGTGTCTGCACCGAAGTCTTTGTGAAATATATTCAATATTCCAAACAAATAATAATAATTACAATAATGTATTTATTTATACTAAAAGTTTCACACAATAGAAATAATTTATTGTAGTAGATAAAAATAGTATAAATTATGATAGAAGACAATATAAAATGACATTTATATTCAATACTAAATAAAATTCCTCTTACCCAAATTTATTTTTATTAAAGAGTTTATTTGTTTTAAAAATATTTCACTATTTGATCCTTTAATATTTTATAGAAGAAATGAAACGAGTCTGTAATCGATTAATTTATTAACATCATCTTTAAATACTGAAATTACTTTGGCCTCTTTTAAAACCTATGGAAATATGCCTTTAGTTATTGTCTTGTTTTTAAGTATGGTAAAATAGTATATTGAAATATTTTTAACTGACTTTAATAATTTAGTTGAGATGCCATGTATCAGTGTTATTACTGTTGACAGTGTTTCGGACTTTTATTTCATTTACCTCTGAAACATTAAATTCACTTTCTCAATTTTAATCAATATTTATATCTTACGTATATTTGGATTAATTGAGTTACATGAAGGTGATAATAACTTAATTAAAACATGTAGAAACCTTTCTTTAATATTTCATTTATAAGTGTTTTAATCAAATCACACGTGTAGTTTGTAAACCGTAAATCTTTGTTATTGCATTCCTCACAGGAAATATCACAGTCTTATTTTCGGTTTGTTAAATTAAACACAATATTTTTGTAAGTTTTACGATAGTCAGAATAAAAAATCCGTAATTTAGATGAATTTTAGATTGCGATTTCTCAATTAATTTTAAAATATCTCTCATAATTTTTAATTCCCTATTGAACCATTCAACTGTAATGATTCGATTTAACCGGTCTTTAATATTTTTTTGTGGAAAGCTGCTAGCAATTCAATTAATTCATTATAAGTTTTCATTTTCATCTACCCCTAGTGATTGGGTTTTAATGAATTTACATTCTACATTAATGCATTGCATAATTAAAATTAGATTAGAATATATCGTGCAAAGAATTTAATCCTTACATCACAAATTCAGTATAATTGCAATTAATGTATAAATATTTTTATAGCTTAGTATTACTCTATTGCGTTAGTCTGAATTAAGTGTGTTTTCTTTAATTTTCATTCTTTTTCTTATTTGTGCCTTTTCTATTTTGTGATGGTTTCTACCTTGATTGGACTTACTTTAATTACATTCGATGTTATGATGTTTTCAAGGTATATTTAGTTGTCCTATGTTTGTTCTTTGTCGATTAATCCAGATATTATATATTAGGAATATCGAAAAAATTATTTAGTTAAGTCTTTGTTGTGTTGATGGATTATCTGGAAAAAGCTATCACATTCATTTAGTAGTCAAAATCTCTAAGGTAGAAATATATTGCTTGATTTGTTCTCATTTTCAAATTTAGTATATTTTAAACACTACATATATTTTGCCATACTGATGAATTAATTTCTCACTTAACCCGTGGTTCTCACCATTTTTATATTAATTTGATTGTTGAATTAAAAAACTTGGTATGATTTCACTTGTTATTTATTTTACTCCGACTAGTTTCGACTATAAGTCATTCTTAATACATATCTCTTTGAGAATGACTTATAGTCGAAACTAGTCTGAGTAAAATAAATAACAAGTGAAATCATACCAAGTTTTTTAATTCAACTGGTATAGACCGTCATTATTTATCTGCGAGCGTTCTTCCTCTTGCAATTTTATCTGTAATGGTTTGAAAATGTTTTTACGACCTTTGGAACATTTCAGGAGGTTCTACTGTATCTTTGCAATGATATACGATATCAATCCTTGGGTTTTCATAATTATAACGTGTGATGTAATAAAATTACAATGTTTCTTGGCACCTTTCTGAATTACGGTTTATCTTAGAAAATCCATAGCTAAAATTGATAGTAAATAGATATCGCTTTAATGGTTTACCTAAAAATAAACCCCTCTACGCATAATATAATGTAGCGTGACTTGTGATTAGTCTCCAGTTTGTCTATTACTTCTAAGACTTCCATATACAATCGTACTATCGGTAATATTGCTTTTTTATTGACATATTATGTGACCATGTTGAATTCCATGGAGTTGCATTCCAGAATTTGGTTCCTGGCAAATTTGACTAAAGCATCGAATTTTAATATGTTTCCTGGGGTTTCTCACAGTGCGTGCAGTTTAATCTATCCCATATCTACATTTTTTATTAACGTCTTACAGAATGAGCATCTACTTATATCTTCTTCTTCTGCTAAGCATCACATGTTATTTTCCCTGGATATTCTTGAGGGTGTAAGGGTGTGATCCGTCCTCTACCTACATTACTTACAAATGTTCTATAGAATGAACAACTCTTTATGTCTTCTTAATTGTCAAAGGCGGTTTTAAATACATTCTATATATAACTATAAGGTCTTTTCCAATTCTTTTACAAGGTCGATTGATATTTGGCTACCAGATGGTTAATCACTGCGTACGGCATATCAAATATATAATTATTTCTTGAAGGGCCGGTTTGATTGATTGCAGTGTAGTTTTTCATTGGGGGATGATATTATCCGCTTAAGTAGCTTGTTTATAAGAATTTTTGAATATCTCGCAAAATATTCTGTGCGTAGATTTGCTTAGAGTGAAGTATTTTCGAAGTCTTCATAGGGCATCTTTCCAGGTGGACACTCGTTCTCTTGTTTTGAGAAAATGGGTGCAAATTTCTTGATTGTAAGGTAAAATCGTCTTGTAGGTCATTAAAACTAATATTCAAAGTGATATTAGTTAATTTAACCATTTCCTTTTTATTCGACCTGTTGGGTGAATATTAACCAGATGTAGTATTTAAAATTAACAAAAAGTAAAAATTAAACAGTTGTAAAATATTGATTTTCAACACCTGAGCGCTCCATCGATTAATCAAATTTCGACAGTTAATGATGGAGGCTTCTACTTCGTTTACATAATTATACACAAATGAAATACTTTTCAACTTGGTTTGTATAACTGGGACTTTTTTATTGTGGCAAATGCGGCTTACTTTTTCTCTGATGTAGTCATCTAGGAGATCAAATTCCACTTGATGTAGATGGCACGTAAGTTCGTAATGCAAAATATTAATATATGTGAATAGGATATCTCGTTTGTAAAACCAAGACTTTACTTCATCCCTCACTCATGTTTGTTTCGCCTGATATTATAGCGTTCCTTGTAGATCTTGTTTGGAGTCCCAGTTATACAAACCAAGTTAAAAAGTGTTTTATTTGCAAACACCTACAGGTTTATCATCAGGATGGTGGCGACCGTTGCACGAAATATACAAAGAAAACAATAATCCACATATTAATTTGCTAAACGACCAAACGGATTTAGTATTTACGCCGTTTTTTAATATACTTTAATTACCGGAATATCCAAAAATTCACCTATACCGCTTTTCAATTCACTATAATTACCAGAATGTTCAAAATTATAGCTGTTAATCCTAAAACTTTAAAAATACCCTCACTCCAATTACTAAAATCTGAACCCTTTAAATGTACTTTCATCCTAATTGGTATACACTTGATAATGATTTTAACAAGTCGTGAATTTTTGTTCGTATAGGTATATGTAACAAATACATAACAATAAATTATTTGTGGTTAAAAACATAGTAAGTGTTTTATCCTACAGATTTGTCACTTAAATTAACAAATACATGAATAAGTCAAAACTTACCACTTAATTAATAAATGCAAAAACTTTTGTAAGAAAACAAGGGTATGAGTGGAAGATCATTTTGTAAGTCAACGCTATCCTATTCGTGTAGTATAAAATGTATTCATTTAAATCAACTTGGTATATTTTGTAAGTACATTGAATGAAGTAAAATATGAATATATAAACATGAAAACCAAATATTCATGGAAATTGTTCGAATAGCTTAATTACGTGGCTCTAAAACCCTATTGTAACGTACTAGACGATCATATTGAATCGCAGGGAGATGCTAAACCAATTTCTGATAACTCTTGCTTATTTCCAGTCAAAGCATTGGGTGTTATTATTTTTATAATTTTACACACAGACGCAAGAGCGTAATCCTTCTTTCTACATTTTCTATTAATATCCTACAGAAGAGCATCTGATATCTTCAGATGGTAGAGGATGTTTTCTAAATTCCTCATTCCCTCTTTGCAAAAGCATCCCATATTATTATTTTTTCCGGTTTTTTTTTGCAGGAATTAGGACGCGATCCTTCCTCTTAGTATATTCTTCTCAAATCTCCCGCAGAATAAAAATCTGGCTATACCTTTTCTTGTCCATTAGTTCTTTTGCAAAATCAATACATGACTCGAATATCCATATTACTGATCCTGGGATCTCATTGTTAATTACTACATGTAGCATATCTAATATGTTTTTTTTTACTAAAGGACAGATGTGATTGACTGCCGTACATCTGTTCACAACACGTTTTCTAAAATGACTATTGTCAAATAAATCCACCAAAAAGGGACAAGAACAGAGTTTTTGCTTAAATATATTATAAATGAAGAATTCAGAAGATGTCAGTATATTTTTCAGGACATTGGGTGCATATGGGTTTAAGTTAAAGATCATTGGAAACCAGTGAACTCCGTACATTATACTTGCTGTCTTAATTTGTTTTATGTGTATCATTAATGTATGTATTTTTTATAAATATGTAATAAACAAGGGGAAAAAAATTATAAAGAATATCCTTTCTCGTGATTTATTTTTGAGGAATTTTGAATATCCACAAAAATATTTTATGCGTTGATTATTATTAAATATAACTTTCTATAACACGTATGCGACTATGCCTTTAAGCCTCGTTAGCGGTGATTGTTGCGTTTCTTCATCCCTTAAATTGATTGCGGGTTTTGGAGAAAATTCTAATTTAGATCGTTGTTGAATGTTTTTTTTAAATTTAGAGTGAAATTCCATAGACGGATTGAAGCCGATTAATTTTTTTCTTTCTAAGTCTACTTCTCATTCAATTCAATATATATTGATCAATATTAAATATATACACTGTTTAAAATTAACCAAAATTAAAACTCATTCATTAATACATTAATTCTGTACATGTAATCATAACATGTGACTTTAATATTAAATTTATCATAAACGGTTGTGTAAAGATGCGTTGCTTAATTTTTTTAAGTTCATTTAATTTAACTATGGTCATACACCCCAACTCGAAGAAAAAGCACCATCGATAATTTCATCATTAAAGCAGAAGATACAATTCTAGCTATGTCAGAGATCTGCTTCTGTCGGACCATTCTACTATACTAATGAAGTTAGAAATCGACTTAAATATAAGTACACCAACAGAAGTTAAATCTTGTAGACCTATAACAGAATTAGAACTGTTTAAATTCCATAACCTAATCGAAAATAGTAATTTTCACTTTATAAAGAGCAACACATTAAACATTAATGAAAATTTTGACGAACTACTTAAATTAATTACGCAAGGTATGAAAATATTTAAAATAAATACCATCAAGCATCACAATAGTATGAAAGGTCAATGCTGGTTTAATGGGGTACTTAAAAAATTAAGATGCGAGTTAAAATTTTACTTAAATTAATTATGCTTCTCAATGTTTGCGTTTTTCTTTAATAAGACTCTGGGTTTGCTCACTATGATAAGATTAGATTGACAATAGTGAGCAAACCCAGAGTCTTACTAAAGAAAAACGCAAAGATTGAGAAACATACTTATTTTCCCAAATCTATTTGGAATGTAACTAAACGAAATAACTCGGGTAACTTTATCAAACAGAATAACTATAATATTAGCGCTGAAGATATTATAAGATAAATATTTCTCAAATATTGGTGTTGAATTCTATGCCTGATGTTGCCTTGGAGGTCAATATAACTGAACCTATCAAAGAATTTGCATTCGTTGAAGTCTTTTTCAATCATTTAAGAGACACCATTGCGAAACTTTCGAATAAAAATAGAAAGGACTTCTATGGAATTAATACAGTTATACTTAAATCAATTATAAATATTATAGTAGTTCCACACACTAATCTTATCAATCAGTGTATTAGAACTGGGATCTTTCCTGACTGTCTAAAAATCTCCAGAGTTGTACCCATTTTTAAGATATGGTGACAATGATAAGGATAAATATAGGCCAATTTCTATATTACCACTGTTATCCAAGGTAATCGAACTTATATTTAAAAAAACAACTATATGATCACTTGGAAAGTAACTTTATTCTTAATAGCAATATATGGTTTCAGGCAAAGCAGAAATGTAACCACTGCAATATTAGAACTTATACAGAACATAAACGATGGTATAGAAACAAATCAAATAATCTCAGACCAGTTTTGTGATTTGTCTAAAGCTTTCGACTGCGTATCCCATGATATTCTCATAGATAAATTAAACAGATACAAAATTAACGGAATTAGCTTTAAACTATTAAAAACCTACCTAAATAATAGAAAACAAGTAGTGTCATTTAACCATACCACTTTTGGTATTAAAAACATAAATTGAGGGGTGCTTCAAGGCTCTGTATTTGGGCCTCTACTTTTTCTTTTGTATATTAACGACTTTCCTACTTTCATGCAGAATATCCGAGTGGCATTGTTGGCTGATGACACTACTCTACTTATTACATTTTATGAACCTATGAAATTACAAGAATTAATGGATATATCACAGTCGAAGGCAGTAGACTGGTTCAAACAAAATAAACTTAAATTAAATATTTCAATAAGCGAAACCCAAAAGAAAATTGTTAAGCCGTACTCAAATCCAGTCAAATTTTTGGGGATATATCTGGATTCAACTCTTACTTGGGAACATATATTAACTATTTTGGGTACAAAATTAAGCAAGAATATTTACCTTCACATAATCTGCGTGATTGTACCCACACGATAGTGCCTTAGGCAGCGTATTATAGTTTACATCTTTAATGCACTATGGAGTGCTAGTTTTGGGTCACTCCAGTCATACGAGCCGGATTTTTGGAATGCAACGGAAAGTGAGTCGCTTAATATTCATAATAACAGGTGTAGACTTCAGAGAAGACGTTGGACACAAATTTATTGAGCATGGTATACTTACATTCCCATGTATAGGTTTCCCAATAAGAGGTTTCATTTTGAATAGCCCGCTATCTCGACAGCTGTCACTTTTGCACCTGTCATCTTTTGACATTTGACACGTAAAAACTGCGGCATTAGTAAAAATGAAACGATATTGAAATTGTAAAATTCACTACAGAAATGGTGAAAATTTTGCAGTCACAGTTCGCCAAACTAAAGCACTTTTGGGTCGTTGTGAAGCACCCTCTCTGCCAGCAATAGCAAAATTGGTTTAAAAATTTCAGATGTTGGGACAACTTAGTGATGTGAAGAATCGAAACCGTGTGTATCGCTCAAGAACAATTGAAAATATTGCTGCTGTAGCCAATAGGCTTTTAAAGTTCAGTTAACACAAGAACTCAAGCCAGTCGATCACCAGCAACGTCGTATCTTTGCTGATTGGGTCCTTGAAATGCATCATAATGATCCGGATTTTGATCAAAAAATCATCTTCAGAGATGAGGCCTATTTTCACCTAGAAGGCTACGTGGATAAGCAAAATTGCCGCATTTGGGGCTCGGAAAATCCAAGAATGCTTGAAAAGCCTCTTCATCCTCAACGTGTCACTGTTTGGTGCGGTTTGTGGACTGGCGGTGTGATTGGACTTTACTTATTCGAAAATGAGGCTGGTGCAGCTGTTATGGTAAATGGATTGCGCTATCGACCTATGATTAATGATTTTTATGGCCGGAATTTGAAGATATTGATGTGGACGACTTTTATTTTCAACAAGACGGCGCTACGTGCCACACAAGCAACGAAACAATCGCAATTTTGCAAGTAAAGTTTCCTGGTCGTATTATTTCATAAAGAGGTGATTACAATTGGCCCTCGAGATCTTGTGACTTAACACCTTTAGACTTTTTTCTTCGGAGCCACGTGAAAGATAAGGGCCAATGTTCCACAATCGATTCAAGATCTTAAAGATGGAATTCGTGATGTTATCGACAATATAAAGCCGCAAATGTGCGAATTGGTCATGGAAAATTTCATGAAAATGATATGGTGCTGCAACCGTAGTTGTTCCGGCCATTTGGCATATATCGTTTTCCATCATTAATGACATACCTTTCTCTTTACAATGAAATAAATATCCATTGATTTCTCTTAAAATATACTCGTTATTTTAAAGATCAAAATGAAACCTCTTATTTACATTTCTAATGCGCTAATGTATACAAAAATAAACATTTCTACTTATGTAACTAGGGATGATATTTATAATCACAATACAAGGTCTCCCCGCAAAATCAACTTTCAATTTCATAGAGTAGGTAAACCAAGAAATTTAAAGAATTTTTTTGGACCAAAATCTTACAACAAACTGTCTCAAATATCGAGGTATTTAGCTCTGGCTTTATGAGGAACACATAACGAAGATTTTCGTGAAGAATGCTTTTTATTCTTTTAGTGAATTTATGGAAATATCATTTTAATTGCTTTTAAATTCGTATGTAAGTTCATATTTCATTATGTATTTTATCTCTGTTCTGAAACTTGTTTGTCTCCTCATATCCTTACGTCTTTTAGACCAATACGTACATGTAATTTTATAACTGTGATATTTATTTTAAATAGTTATATTTCGTATTTTTAACCTCTAATGAGTATCGCACGTATTTTTATCTTTTATATATTTATATTTGTAAACTTTTTTGACTTATGTAAAACACTTTAAATGTTGATAACATCAATAAATTATTTTTATTATTATTATTATTATCATTCAGTAATAATATTCGTTTACGATGAAGGCTTCTACTTCGTTAGTTATATTATTAAACACAATTTATTTTTTGTTTGTATAACTGAATTTTTATTTTGGTGACTGTAGTTTCAATATATTATTTTGATCTACGGTTTGAAAATGATACGCTAATGTATTGAAACCATAGTCAACCAAAATAAAAATTCAGTTATTTAAAGTAAAAATTTTGTTTAATTTATGAATAATAGTATTGACCAAGAAAATTTTTAAAGCTAAAACTATAGAAGAACATCCGGAAATACCTTCTTTAGGTGGTAAAAGTAGAATACCTTTTTCTCTGTTTTGCCAAAGTGTCGGATATTATTATTTCCGAAGATGTGATGGCGTGATCCTTTCTCTTCCTAGTTTCTTTTCAAATATTCTAGGGAATTAGAATCTAGCTATGCCTTCTTAACTTTACATTGCCGATTTTTGAATATCTAATTAATTGCAGTAGCGGTTCTTCAATTGCGTGGCTTGATTTTTGGATTTCAATATCCAAAAGATTTTGGGGGCTGATTTGCTATTATATTTTCATATTACCACCACTGCTTTTTCTTATGTACTGTGTGCGTATGTCTTCAATGCCTCGTCATAATCTAATCTGACACAAGCGGATTTTGACTGATGGGCCAAATAAAACAAATAATTAGTAGAATGAAATATAATGAAAATGGAAAAGCGGATTGATCATGTATGGTCATAAAACATAGTTTTTAAAAAGTTGACACATTATTATAATAGAGCACCGATAATGGATACACGAGGGACTTCCTTCTAGTCTTGGCATAATTCATATATTCTAATTCAAATTTGAGTATATTAATCAACTATTCAGTTGCAGATAAATATAGTGACACGCCTTTGGTAATTATATGCATTCTGGCTAGACATGCCCTTGAATTATTTCCTTAACAACAAACTGCCTACACATATGGTGTAGCCGAAAAAGTTGTTCCATGACTACTATTTCTTAACTGTAAAATATTTATTTCAACTTTCATTTAGTAGTTTAATCTAGTGTAATTAATAAATGTATTTGTTCAATTATCTGTAATTGGAAATATATAAAATGATTATATACATTTAAAGTGATTATTATAATTTATATATGTCATTTATTGTGTCCAAAATTGAACTATAAAATGTCATATTCTTTAATTAAACTTTATTTAGTTGAGGAATATAGCAAAACATCTGTAAATTATAAAAGGGATGATTATGCAAAGAACTAACATTTGGAGATAGTTTAATAGATAAATATGAATTAATTCGATGAAAAGGCGAGATGTCATTATTATAAAACGGAAATAATAGTTATAAAAAATGTAGATATGATACAATCGAATTAAAAAGAAACAAATTTTCCAGCACCATGTCATAATTACCGCAACGTATTTATAACTCATTTTTCCTCACTGTGAACGTTTGAAAGTGATCAATTAACGTTTACACGGCAATTTAACAATTGTGCAATTTCCCGCATCGACACCGAACGCTTTATCATTATCATTATTATCATCAATTCCACCTGCCTCGCGTGAAAGGGAGAGTTGTTTAAACGGTCAAATTATTATTTTTTTCTCTTTTCAATTAATTTATATTTACGGTCGATTTTTGTTGTTTTTTTTTCTCTTCTCCATCGAATCGCGTTTGTTGGCGCCGCGAAGCCCGGGCCCCCCGATTTAATTAATCTACCTTCGAGAAAGGCGCCGATTTCGGTCGGGTTATGATTCAATTTTCCACACTCGAATTGATGCATGTGTGTGTATGTGTGTACACAATGTTTGAATGAGAATTTAATTAAAGCGCGATTAGTCGATAATAAATTCGAGATTAAAGGCTGATCCCGAGACTAGCCGTCGGAAATTTAATCAAAATGTCACGCTCGGAAATTTATACGAAGGATTTATAAAGATGTAAGAAATGTAGCTGAATTTAATTTTGTGATGGCTGACATCGGTACGCTATGAAGGAACGTGATCTCGTTAGGTTGACGAAAAGGTATATGCTCTATTCAAAAAAATAATTTTAGTTTCATTATTACTTAAGCCAAAATTGAAAAATTAAAATTCCTATTTAATTCACTGGCTTGAAATATAGAATATTTGCTATAATATTTGTAAAACTAACTGCTAAAACTTTGTGTACAATAAATTCAGATTTACGATTTTAGCTAGTTTTTGTTTTTTCTTTTAGCTGAAATATCCAACATTTTAACACTAGCATAAATGAATTTGTATCAACAGACAAAGTAATTAGTATATACACTTAATTTTGGATGCGGTGTCCCATGTTTCCGCATCCTATTGTTATGTGTGACACACGAGGGATACCAATCAAATAGGGGCGGTCACAAGCTGCCCGATTCATTGTTATTATTTCTTTAATTTCATTTAAATTAAAATATTTCGTTTTAATTGAAATATTTGTAAACAGAAAAATGCGATATTGTTTGTTTCACGCTTATATATATGATGGTAGTCAATAAACGCAGTTGTGAAACACACAGTCCTTATTAATTTAAAAGCTGGGAATTTAAATTAGAAAATATACTCACCAAGAAAGGGTTGGAATGTTTTATACAAACGTTCAACTATTGCAGGATAGCAATTGATAAAAATTTGAAAGAAAAGAAAAAAAGCATATGTTTTTATTAATAACGGTTAATTACACATTTCCCGATAACCTCTTGAGGTGTTGTACCCCAAGCAACCTATGTTTCGTGCTAAAGAGCTTGCAGCGTCTGCATATAATGCTATACGTTTTTTCAGTCTTCTATTCATAAGGTCCCATACATACTCAATGGGCGAAATATCAGGAAATCGTGGTTATGACAAGATATTGATATTATCCTCCGCAAATCACTCAATAGAAAGTCTTGAAATATGAAGAAGGGCCTTATCTTGCTAGAAAAGCCATATTTTTACATTAATTACGAAGGTTTCTTATTGATGTAAGTTTCTACTTCATTTCGATTTTTAATTATTTAAGCCTTTTATTTTTAAACTCAATTTGTCAGTTTTTTTCTCATAACTGTAGAACCGTTTATGGTATTATTTAAGGTTATATGTCATAAACAATAATTTGCGATTAAGCATATTTAATGTATTATCATGTACATATTAAATATAGGTAAGTATTTATTAAAATATTATTGTGAAGTCCACTTAATTAGTAATAAAGTCTGAATCTTCAAATTAACGAAGGCAGTGATGAAGGTAATTTTCTTTAATCTGGATTAATTACTTTTAGTTAATGCAGTCAAAATCACTTAATACGTGTGTATTTCAATTTTAAATTTATAGAAATTATTACACTTTTGGAAATGAACAAAAGTACAAGACTGTTTAACTTGGAGAGTGAAGACGAATTGAAAAATAGTGATAATCAGAATCGAAAGAAAAGATAATTTTAGAACAATATTCATCATTAGAAGATGAAGATTCAAATAAGGCTTTTAACGACAATGTCTATAGAGAAATAATAAAATATACAACGTGTTCACGTAAGTATGCAACAAATGGGAAACTTTTTTATTATCCATTTCTCAGAAAATTTTATTCTTTATAAAAGTTGGTGCTTGATCTTAAACATACAAAAAAGACAAAACGAATGATATACGGTTTTTTGTTCTTCTGTTAAAATCTCTGATTACATTTTCAAGAATATTGGGATGATTATTTAAATAACTTATACCATTTCTAATTTTATTTTCCAAATCCTATAAATTTCAAAAAGGCCTTTCGGAATAAACTACGTTTTTAACCACCCTATAAACAGTAATCAAGTGGATTTAGATCGGGTGAGTGAGCAGGCCATGGAAATCTTGAATGTCTTCCAATCCAGTTCTTATTAAATTGTTCAATTAAATATTCAACTTCGATACGAGCACTATGTGCAGGTACCCATTCTGCATAAACATTCTTGGCAATGTCAACATGTCAAATTCATTGTATAATTTCATATTTAAAAATTCTAAAGATCTAGGGCTCTATAAAAATTCACACCAAACATTTATTTTTTGAAAATATTGATTTTTGCAGATAATTCAGAATGCTGGATTTTTTGTTGACCACCAACGACAGTTTTGTGATAAAACTACACCATTTGTAGTAAATGTAGCTTCATCCGTAAACAGAATCTTCTTAGGAAATGTACTATCAATTTCTATTTCACCTTGTACCATGAAACAAAATTCAGAACAATTGTCGCAATCATGTTCTTGCAAAGTTTCAACATATCTTATTTTGCCGTTAGTACCTTAGATACTGTTGATTTTCCCAATCCTAAACTTCTAGCGCCTTTTTTAACAGATATTTAAGTACGTTCTTTTTTAAAATGCAATTCAAATTTTCCGGAACTTTTAAATTGCTTTAAAATTCTTGACACTTGTGAGTAACTCATTCTCTTTTAGGGGTGCCTGTCGTTAAAAATATCAACTGCTTCTCTGCAGGTTTTATAGTTACATATTTTATTAGCATCAACTCTGCTCTGTCTTATAAAGTTAATCGCTCTGCTATAATTTAGGAGACAACAACTCTTAATAAATTAATTATTAATTATTTGTTAATAATAAATATTAATGACAGATACGTCAAAACTGAGAATACTTGATAAAATTCGCTTAAAAAGTGCACTTTTTTTTTGCTTATGTAGCGTCGAATGTCATTTGTTTTGTCTTTTTTGTCAAGCACCAACTTTTATAAAGAATAAAATTTTCTGAGAAATGATTAATAAAAAAGTTTCCCATTTGTTGCATACTTACGTGGTCACGTTGAAAATATTTTCGTGTTTTTTCTAATCTATAGAGAAAGATTTAGAGAAAATAATGATGACACGTACATTCAAAAATTGCGAACATTATTTTACTCAAACAGGAAACATTATACCTGCAAAAGTGTTTTAAAACAAAAACTACCTTTGCCGGAAAGCTTGTATAAAAAAATATACAGAAAAAGAAATAAAGAATACTTTTGAGAAGTTTTGGAAGCTAGCGAGCGTAATGCGCTGAAATGATGACGTCCAAAAATGGAAAAAGTTTGCCTAGAGAATTATAGATTTAGGTATTTCTTAAATTCTAAAAACGGAAAAGTTTCTGTCTGTAAAAAAATCTTTTTGGATACCTTTAATATATCTGAGGGACGATTAAAACATGTATCAAACTCTGCAAAGGGTAGGAAATGATTTACGTGGTTCGATCATCGAGAAAAATTTCTGAAGTTTGAATCCCATTATGCCAGATCTCATAGGAAATACTGGATTGATGAGGCTGTTACTTGTTGAAACTCCAATCACTTCATAAAATACTGACATAGTATAAGCTTTCAAAAACGTTTTTGAAATCATACACTGTGTCTGTATTTTATGAAGTAATAGAAAATATTTACATTCTGATCTAACTCTAATATAATGATTAATTTATAGAAGCTTCATTGCAATATCAGAAAAGCAGTTAAAGTGTAGACTTACAGAAAAATATTTAAAAAAGATTTTAATTTACCTCTTAATAAATTCTGTGCCCACAGAAATCGTAATAAAATTGTTCCTAAATGTAAATTCGTTCTCATTACACTAGGTCGACATATAAGGAATATTAAACTACCTTATTACTTTTTAACATATAGAATGTTTATTAAACATATGGTAAACATTTAAGAGGTTATTCCTTGGACTATTCTAAGAATATTTTATCCTTTCGTGATTTTGATAATTCATTTTGTTTCGAACATACAGAGCGAACAAAATTTTCCACAAAACAATTTTGGATATTTTTAGAATTAATAATGTAGTCGAAATAAACGTATAGTATACTACACTTAGTTTACAGAGTACATTCGAATTCCTAAAAACGGCGTTTATCCACTAACAGCATACAAGTGCAAACATTGAAATTAAATACAGTTCAAGTGTCGATTTCATTTTAATACGTCTTGTTATCGATCATTTGTATTCGTCAAATTTCTTGAGAGTATGTGACGTTTGGTTGTTTAACTCCTTTGAAGATTTGTAGTTTCAATTATTGATGATTTTAATTTGATTAAAAATACAGAATTTTCTATATACTCGTATACAATATATTGATTATCAGACAAAAATACAAACAATATAAATATATTCAATAAGATTGTTAGTCTGTTAAATGGCTATCGACCAGTAGTCTTTCAGTATGGATTTATCGGTCTTAATGTGCCTCGTCAGTGTGTGTCTTATGATGGTAGATGGTGTGATGAAATGTAATAAAATATGAATGGGAAATTGAATTTTGTGTTTTGGTTAGGATTCTTGTATAAACAATACAGAGAGAGAATATGTCTGTTGAAGATTTAGGGATAAGACGTTCATTGGAAGGAACAACACAGATAAAATTATATATGTCGAGCCGTCGAGAGCTGACTGTGACTCATGCATTTTCGTACTAAGTACAGTATCTTGCTTCTTCTATCGTCATTCTGGGATGACCGGGACAGAATGAAGTGAAGGAAGGAAAGTGTGTCTGATTCCTCCAAAATAGAGCGGTAAGTCTATAAGACTATAGAAGTTGGTTGGAAGGATTGTGTAGAGAATTTAAGTTCTTGGGAAAGATTGTTCGCTAACTTGGATTTTATGGATGGTAGGAGTTTTAGAAAATGACATTACAATGTAGAGGGCAGCAAATATATATATTTTTTGTTTCAGTTCATAATAAATGTGATTTCAGTTTATGATGGCAATGCCCTTCTATAAAATAGAAGTAGAAAAAAAACAGTTTTTTTGGGAAATAAAAAAAACATTATATAGAGAACTATTGTTACGGTGATAGGCAATTACAAGCTGGGATTTGTGAGGATTGATTTTAATTCGCCATTTTGTAAACCAGTGTTGTATGGAGTCAATAAGCTGCTGACGGCATGGTAGAGCTTTAGGTAGGGTGGGTGCAAATTGTAGAATATTTTTGGAAGGATTATAGTAAAGGATTGTAAATGTCGAAGCAGAAAATGTTGTAAAGTAGTGGAGTTAGAAGGGATCCTTGAGGCAATCCTTGTTCAGGGGTAAAAGGACGGGATAAAGAGTTATTGATTTTGCCTTTTAGGCATGTGTTGGGATTTTTTTCTTGATAAAAATAATATGTGTAGGAATTTTAATAAAGTAGCAATTGTACAACAAACCTTGGTGCAGGCATAGTCGAAGGCTTTTTGAATATCAAGCAATAGTTTGGCTGATGACTTTCCTTCAAGTTGTGTGGATCTTTTTTGAAGGAAACCGAATTGGTAATTCGGGATGCGGTTAGAGATATATGCCATTATTTTGTGTTTGATCAGTGGTTCGTACAATTCTCCTAGAATGGGGAGTAAGCTTGATATAATGATAGCTGAATATATATTATTTTGGGATATAAATGATTTTCTTAATTTTCATTCAAAATGGAAATATTGGTTCTAGAAAATGAAATTAAGTATATTAATAATGTGATCGTGTATATAAATTTGTAAGAATTTTAATATGTGTCTATGTACTAGGTATTTTTCTGCTTTTTAATGTATTAGTCTTCTTATGTAAAATTGAAGGGTTGATTGATTAAAATTAGAGCACGGTGTCTTTGAACAAATAGAGTTAAAATGGTCGGCAAATTTACTTGGCTTAAATGCTAGGTTAAATCTTAATCCTATAAATGTACCTTCTTACTAATTTGTATTCACTTGATAATGCCTTTAACATGTCGAAATTTAAGTGGAAAATTTTGTTTGTATATGTGTAGAAAAATAGAAAAATGAGATTTCTTACTTAAATAACTTTTCTAGCTGTTTTGTGGACACTAGCAAAGAGAAAAACCGCTATATTTTATAGTTTTTCTTCGATAGTGGAGGAAACGCAAGCCAGGCGACTGAAAATGTGAATAGTGCTTATGGTTCTGATACAGTTAATCACGCGCAATTTTGGTTTCATCGATTCCGTTCCGTTAATTTCAATGTCAAAAATGCATCACGCACTGGAAGCTCAATTGTTGAAAATAACGATAAAATCATGGTGTCTGGTCGGCATTTAAGCACTGTTTCTATTGCTGAAGAGCTAAAGATTGTACAAAAAACGTTTCGAACCATTTAAATAACGCAGGATACAAAAATGGCGGCCATCGGTCTATGAGTATAAGAGTTAATACAATAAACCTTACATATTATGTTTATGTTTATGTTTATTATTCTTTAGCTTACAATCCAAAATTAAAAAAATACATATCAATATCTACACAAAAATTATAGGAAATGTACAAAAATTTTGACTGGACGAAGCTGGGCGGAGTTCGTGCAGCAGCGACGACCTTCCATTCTAACCCTTGTTTGACCACGATGCTGAGGGAGCAAATATCCTCTTGAACATCTGGATTCTTCTAGAAAATGCGAATCGCTGCCGAATCGCAACATAATCGACCCATTTCTGAAGCGGTTGATGTCTGGTGATAAAACTTATCAATATCAAGCGAAAACGGTCGGTCCTAGTCATTAATCCTTTGCTGTGTGTTTGGTGGGATTGATAGGGAATTATCTACTATGAGCTGCTCCCCTACGGCAAAACTCGTAACTTGGAACAGCATTATGGACAATTGGGCCATCTGAAGGAAGCAATTGTCCAGAAGCGGTCAGCTTTAGCCAATAGCAGAGGCATTGTGTTCCATCAGGACAATACCAGGTCACATACATCGATAGTGACTCGCCAGAAGCTATGAGAGCTTGGTTAGGAGGTTCTTATGCATACACCTTATAGTCCTCTGACCTGGCGGTAAGTGATTACCATCTGTTCCTGTCCATGGCGAACAACTTTGCTGCTAAAAAATTAGCTTCAAGAGAGGCTTGTGAATATCGACTGCCTCAAGTTTTTGCCAATAGGGACGAAAGAGGCATAATGAAATTATTTTCAAAATGGCAACAGGTTATCCAATAAAACGGTGCATATTAAATTAATTAAAGCCTTCAATTTTATGCAAAAATAATGGATTTCTTTTTACTACACCTAATATATAATAATACATTAGTGGTAAAAAAATCTAGTAAGAATCTTATTCTGTGTGAAAGTACTACTAGATAAATTATTTGAATAAAGCATAATGAGTCCAGATATTAATTGGTTATAAACACGTTTATGTAATAGATCTGCTAAAATACTATATAGGTTGTGTCCCAAAATTAACGCAAGATTTGAATTTGCCGCCATTTGCGCAGTCGACTGTTGGCAGCCCTGAAAAAAAATTAGGCAGCCAATTCATTTCATGATTGAACAATATTTTCCGGATGTGTTATTTCATGAATAACCCTACTCTATATACTTCATGAATCAATAAAAAAATCACAATTTAAAGACTAAAAACAGTGTGTTCTATTTAATTCAAATCTTTCATTAATTTTGGGACACCCTTTATTAAAATAATGTTTCACCAAGTGTATGTATTTTAATGAGTAACAAGTACATGATATGGTAAAGTAATGTTTAAACAATGGAACTAACTATATATCTGAAAAATCGTAGTCTTGTAACCGGTGTTCCCCAAGAAATTACTTTTGGTGCTCTGTAATTTATTTGATTAATGGTACGAACGCTTCAAAATCAAACCGTATGACAGTATTCTTAAATGATTCTTACGCTTAGTTAGAGAGAAAAACTTATGTTGGATAGAAAAACTATTGTGAAGATAATGTTTAGGTTTTGATTCAGTGAAAAAGACACTGATATGATTTTAAATTACTATTTTTCAAAACAGAATTAAAGAATAAACCAAAAGTTATTATGGAAAGTACTAAGACAACTTATAAACGAAAATATTAATTCTTTTAGGATAATTATAAGAATTGAGAAAACTAAAATATTCAAAAAGTTGTTATCTTTTATCAACATTTTAATTATTAAGAGCTGTAAAATTTGTTACTTTGTTGTTTATTTTCGATTTTTAATAGTTAAACTTTTGTTAGTGAAGTCCTTTATCATGAATCGCTATACGAACGGCGAGATGACTGGCAAACATTTCATTTATGAACTTGCTGATGGCAATTCATTACAACATTATGATCAGGAAATCGTTCATAGTACAGCCGCCTGTACTATGAACGATTTCCTGATCATAATGTTCTTGATAGAAAAATCTTTCAAAATATTCATCAAACATTAATGAAATAGGCACGAACTGGAAACGAAGTGGAGGACCAGAACGGAAAATGATAGTAAGAACTGTAGAAGTGGAAAGTTTATTTTGGATTTAATAAAGGAAGATCTAAGTACTTCTACTGGAAAAATTGCAAATACTTTGAATGTATGTAAAGGGACGGTTTAGAATTTTTAAGAGACTATTTGTCGTCCCCATATCACTTCTTTCTGCTGATCTCCCTCTATGTATTGATTGTATCAATGGATTTTGTACATATTGGTTTAAACTTCTCCACTATTGACGCGAATTTTTGAAGAAATACAATAAGGAATTTTCATAATAACCACGTGTGATACCTGAAGCTCGTTTTCAACATTAGTTCTCGCTGAATGTTTGGGTTGGAATTGTAGATTACTGTGGGTCTGGACCAGTATTTCTACCAGAAGGACTTACTGGTGAGGTGTATTGTAACTTTTTAGAATAAACGCCACCTCAGCCTTTGGAGGATATACCGCTGGCAACAAGAAATGCAATGTGATTTATGTACAATGATGCAGCAGCGTATTTTGATGTGGTTGCTCGTGAAGTTTTAAACAGTAAAATACGGTCATGGCTGGAATGGTCGAAGTGGACCACACTTATGATTTGCTCGATCCCTAGATAATTACCTATAGTGCATTGGTTTACAGTACTCAAGTGAAAAATGTAAAAGATTTTCGAAATTGGATAATTGTGGGCGTAATTTTCTAAATATCTATATTATAACCATGTTTTGATAAAGCCTAAATAAAGATAAAGATAAGAAACGACCCTGGGGTTTTTGACAGGGTTCGGCAGTCAATGAGGAGAAGATTTGACCATTGCAATTCTACAGTTCTCGTAGATTAAGAAACTTTAGTAATTTTTAGTAATAAACTGTTATTATTGTCGAAAGTTTTATTGAAACAAAGGACAAAATATTCTTACATTAATCCCGAAAATAACCCTTTGAATTTTTAGCGGATATTTAATATATGGGATTAATTAATTTTTTAATAATCAATTAACTTTTGATATTGATAAGCACAAAAATTATAATTTCTGAAATTTCCTCTTTCTATTTGGGCGTATATTAATGTTGCTTACTAGTGAACATTTCTCTTTTATATAACTACATATATGCATAATTTAATATCGCAGAGTAGAGTTAATTAAATTTCCCGGGTACATTTTTTGTACAACTCTAGGAGCACTATTCAAATTGAATATTCAATATAATTCATGTCAGCTCTTTACTCGCGTGAACTAAATATACAAAAGATAATGAATAAGTTTATATAAACAATAATATATAAAATATTTAAGTGCTTTTTATTTATAATTGAAATACCTAAAATACAACAAATAAATTGAATGAACTTAAAATAAACATTAATAATACATGTAATAAGTATTATTTTAATATATATATATATATATATATATATATATATATATATAAATATATTAATGATTAAATTTAAATTAGAATCACTTGATTATACTTGTCTCAAAATTTATTTTTACACGTTTATTATTTCTTATAATATTATAGTTTTAATAACTCCTTTGAAATTGATTGTGTAATCGAAACAATTTTTATTTTAAAGTGAAATTCTAAGTTTAGGTAAAATAATTCTTAATTTATATTTAATCGGATGATGAGTGAGTAAAAAGTTCCTAATTTATATTAACAAACAATTATTTGTCTAATTTTGTTATTACAATTTCTATATTTTATAAAGAATATATACCGCATATTATATATACATCGTTGACCTCTCATTTATGTGAGATTATCCATACTTCAAAGCCCTTGTATTATAACATACATATTACATTTCAAACATCTCCGTATTTGTAATTAAATATTTGTAACTCGATCAAGTGTTCATCTGATATATTATTAATAATCTTGTAGTGCATTCAGGTTTCATTTATTCCTGAATAATTTTAATTAAAAAATATACTTCTTCGCCATCATCAACTAACACTATCTATCTAAGAAAGAATGCTATTTTGCACTCAATTAAGTTTTCATCTGATACATTATTATTAATATTGTCTTCATTCATTTCTGAATAATCATTTTAACAATAAATAATAGATCTTTGTCATCAAGTAGATGAAAAAGAATGCATTTTTTGCGTTAGAAAGTGACGATGACCCTTTTGCCATTACGCAATCCCTCTCTTTCTTTCTTCCTCGCTCGCGTGGTTAATTCAATTTGGAAAGCAACAACTTCCACCTAACAATAGACGCGCATCACTTTCCAATGGATGGGAAAATTCGCATGCATTTTCTTCAGCATCGCACACAATAATACCCATTTTGTATGCTGGCCTCCACATACCGAAACACTCGATGAGATTGCGCTTCCTAAATTGCACATCGTCACACGATGAGCGAAAAAATTAGGTCAGCCGAGATTGTCATCTCATTAGTAATAATTAATGGTTTTAAAATACCGACGTCTTAATAATAATGCATCACGTGTAATAATATTAATGTGAAACGTGTTTCTGCCAAAGGAAGGAACATTAATAAACTATATGAATATTAATTAGTGCCTACATTTAAGGTATTTAATAAGTATACGTATTACGCATTCGATAGATTATATGCCATTATATTATATTTTTATTGATTTTTGAAATATTAAACGTTCAATATAAACATGTAATTTATTATGAAAGAAATAAATGGAAAAAACATTTTTGTTTTTGTTTTTATCCTGAATATTTATATTATTACGTAGCTTCAATACATTATGAGACATTTATTTCATAAATATGATACTTAATTTTGTTCTAGATACACTAAGTAATATCTCTAAGCGTCGTCAACTGATAATGTGTTTCTATAAAACAATTTAAATTGGCAAACTTAGTCTGAAATTACTTATTCTGGACGATCAATTAAGTAAATTTGCTATTAGTTAAACTTCCTTGCGAGGTAATGCGTACATTCTGTTTACTAACTATTAAGTATACTAGCTTCCGGTAATTGCCTACAATTTTGTCCGATAACAGATAATTGTGACATACTTTCTGTAATGATTTAATTAATATATTTAGCATATGAGTATAAAAAAATTATCAAATTATATTAATTAAAATATTCGTTGGCAAGTAGATTAAAATATCACCAAGTTAACCGTGTAATATTCGTCTAATCTAAAAACAATTCTTAATTACATTTTAATTAATTAATAATTTAAATTTTTAAATACACCTTATTTTAAATTTAGTTGCAAGGTTTTACTCTGAAGCAGACAAAAAAGTTAAAAATCATGTTACTAAGTAAGTCATTTACTGTAATAAAATTGTTGCTCCCATTGCTAACACTTTCCATAATTGATATTGACCAGTTAATTGAGAGCGAATTCTGGACCTGATATTCCATTTCGTAAAATTTCACAACGTTTAGTTTAGTTTAGTTTATTTGCTTCACAAGATCTATTAAAAAAATATACATAAAATACAAACATAAATCCTTTGATTGCGAATTTTATCTTTATTCTCTACTTATACCTACATTTACGGCATTTGGATTTGATGCAACTTTACATAAGAGCCAGAATTCTATGACACCACATGGACATTCTCTACTTATACCGATATTTACGACATTTACTCTTGAAGCAATTTCACATAAGAGCCAGAATTCTATGATTCCACATGGTCAGATGTTACGTAACGAATCTCGATTCTTCTAATAGCACAAAAAACGATGGACAATGAAAAAAAAAACATTTTTATCGAGCAGTTTAAATTTTGTTCTTTGATTTGGTATTATGGTATAGTTCGGAAGTCCCTATAGGAAGACCCGTTGCGAGAGACTTTAGATGTTTTACTATGTTGAAGATATACTAACTAATAATAATAATAATAATTCCGTTGATCTATGCATTAATTAATGACAATGTGTATTTACAATTTAAATTAGTACAAGTTCCTGGATCTTTAAGATTAAGACGTCCTAAGAAATGATATTATGATATCCTTTGTTCTTATCCAGTTTTTGACATGCACACTAATTCATCTATAAAATTTCATATTCCATTGTAGATAAGTGCCGAAAAATAATATGACGTATACATAATTTTTCTCTCTTCTTTGATTTCAATTATACTTTGTTTTTGTTTAAAAATTTGATAAGAAAACCGACAAAAACTAATATTATAAAAAGTTTACTAAGAACAGTTTTTATCAAAAAAAACTACTAAATAATAATCACAATTTTGACGAAACAGATGTACTTGATATTAATTTGGTTGTTTGAGTACGTGAAAATGTTGATATGAGTAAAACACAGTTTGGCACTTTTTTTACATCTAGCATTTAATAAAACAAGTGAAAAAAGTGCCAAACTGTGTTTTACTCAGATGTACTTGAGATAATTAAATTCGCTGAAGGCTTAAAAATGGATTTACTCGAGTCCTTACTCTTGAAATCTTTAAAATTAAACGTAATCCTGAAATTCTACTCATAAACTACCAAACTGACCTTTTATATTCTTCTGTGTTCAACGCCATCTAAAATTATTTGTAAAATTGTTTGTAAAATTTTTGATGTACAGTTTGAAAATGACTGGCGAAAGCTGTCGAAACTATAGTTGCCAATAAAGTTTAAAAAAGTGTGTGATATTAAACAAGGTATTTACAATCACTTATATATAATTATTTGTATCCCCAAACCTACATATGATACCTTACTTATTTATAGCTTCTAGTCCATCACACTCCTCCCTGTAATTGGAAAACTCTTTGAATCCCTCATCAAACAAAAACTCCTACACATTTCAATTAAATCCATACCTTATTACCAGTTTGCTTTCCTTCTCGTAAAGTCTACTATGGTTCCTCTCTTTATCTTAACGTCCATTATTCAAACTAAACACATCGAAGGTCAAAAGTTAACCATATAATTCTTAGACATTAAAAGAACGGTTTCTTTTTTTACTAAATATTACAACACTTATTATTTAATATTCCTTATATATTCCTTATCAATCGATAATGTCAAGTAAAAATTAAACAAACGCTTTCCCATTCCTTTTCAATATTAAAAGATGACCTTCAAGGTTCTCTCTTATTCTCGCTCCTCGGCATTAGTAATCCCGATCTCACATATTTTAACCCTTCGCAATATTCCTTGATTTTTGCCGATTCGTGGGTTGCCCACTCACCCTCTCTTTAAATTGCTCAACAATTCCTTCAATCCTCCTTCGACTCCGTCGAAGCCTGGTGCTTGGTAAAGTAAATTAAAGTAAGTAAAATTAATCCTTCAAAATACCAACTATTCATCCCTTACCACAAAATCACACCACCATCCTCTACGATCATAATCAATAATACTATCATTTATCCTACTTACACCTGTAAATACCTTGGCATCCCATTTGATTGAAGGGTCTCCTTTAAATCCAATGAACAATCAATAAAAACCAAAAACAAAACCAGAGCCCAGCATTTTAGATCTTAACTTATAAATAGCAAGGAATATCTATAAAAACTGCAACACATGTATAACTCAATATATCGCCCTTGTTAAACTATGATGCAATACTATTCACTCAAATTCGACCACCTATCCTCCACGACTTGAAAGTTGCCGAAAGATCCACCTATCCCATAATTTGAGCGACAGCACATGTCATTAAAATATGTCTAATAAAAGACTAAAATATGCTTTATTCAAGCATTAAATTATATAGAAAGATACTACAGAAGGTATTCTGGAGCATTATTGATGGTATATAATCATGGTTTTGAGTGAAAGATCTTTCAATGAAGAGAACTCTGCCCGTCATCCTTTAGACTAAATTTATATATATATATATTTACATATTTTTTATTACAAATGTTATGTTAGTTTATTAGAAAGGAATACAAAGATGTTATTAAATAATAAATAAATAAGAATCCTGACAACCCACTCCACAACCCCTCAAATGAGCTTTTGTACGAAACCACCCAAATCCCACCCATTCCCAACGCATATTAAGTTTTTCTGTTAAATTTGCCAATAATCCCCACAATCAACCATTGTCCTCTTCTCCCAATGTCCCCCTCAACTCTTCATCATCTCCAAGTCGCAGAAAGATCCGCATTTCGCACCCTAACCAAAATCCGATATCCTAATAACCCACTCTACAATCCATCCAATGAAGTCCTCTATGAAGAAACCCAAATCATCTCGATTCCCCAACGTATGTTAGCTAGCCATTGCTGAAAAGTTTTCCACTAAATCCTACAATTTTAACCTTCTCAATAAATACTGTACTCCACGTTATCCCAACATCCAACCCAATTATCCAACAAACACGTTACATCAAATCATTTGTTCGTATTATCAAGACAGTTAGTTTACCTACTAGTTTTTTTTCTTTATATTTGTAATGACTTCAAACAAATGTAAGTGTCTATAATAAAGATATTGCATAATTGATTTTGTAAAAATAGTTAAAAATTCTTCGAAAATGTAATAACAAATAATTTAAAAATAGATGTTTATTTATTGAAACAAACTAACTTTAAAGGACATGAAAATTTGCAGGAAAAAAAAACATACTATATGTAAGAAAAGAAAAAGAATTTGCAAATAATTTGAAAAAGTTAATAGTTTTATTTTGCAAAACAATTGAAATTTTGGTTAAAGTTAGTTGACGTTATAGCAAATAAAATAAATGTGTCAAAAAACTTTTGAAATATTGCTTAAACTGGCTAAATAAACTATGTTTGTCTTTGGGTTTCGTGAAGAGTATATCAATATTAATAACAATGTTGTATCCTTTCTTCACACTTTATTTTCACTCATTTTGAAATGTCTATGTTATGTTTACACGTTTTGATGTTTATAAACTTAGGGAAAATCTGTTTTCCTACTTCTGTAGGAAATGAATATTTCGGACAATTGCATAATTACATTTATATATACCTATGTACACGAACAAAGACAAATAATGTGTTGTTAATCCGCCTGGACTATAGACCTGAAGTCTTTCTGTCCTATCTGAATTTAATTTAAACATAAAGAAAAACGTTTTCTGATAGCAAGCATAACTGTCATTGTTATTCGTACAAATGAGTTGATGAATTGTGAAGAGAGGATGTTGATACTTAGGGATACTTGTATATTTGGAATACAAAATTTGGTTTAATGGATTGTTCACAAATTTAGTGGTAAGGTTTAATACACACTGGGAGAAGTTACTTAAAAACTAAGAAATGGGTTCATAGAATCATACCAAATAGATACGCATACTTTATTTTCACATCGTCATGTTCATGTTCATCATCATGTTCGACTTAAAGTTCTCCGACAGTATTGCACACGTTTCTTCTAAAGATGGAGTTCGACTACTGTTCCAATGTAATGTACGAATCTTCTATACTAACATTAATTAAATTCGCAAAAATTCCCATCTAGCATCCTATTAGCTTTAACTTTCTTATTGAAACTAAAACTAAGGATACTTTCAATTTTAATAATTGGAAGGCAATCCAAATACCTTCATCTACACTTAATGAATATCAACAAGGAGGTTCTATGGCATCATTTGATTCTTCCATATCCTTTGATAAAGCAAATCCTGCATTTATTAATAATCCTCAAAACGAATGTCTCCATTTTACCATCTCCTTGCCTCATTTTATACTTCACGTTTTTCTTGACTCTATTCATCCATATTCTCCCAGCGATGACATAATTCTTACTAAAGCCTCACTTAACGATCATTCCCTTATTATAGACGATTTTTATATCAATAAACCAAATATCGTCAAGTAGCCACATTCATTTCTAATTCCAATTTTGTCCGTATTCCTATGCCACCAACCTTTATAATGAATGAAAACCAATCCTCAGCCTCCAACATAAACATAAAAAATCAGTTATTTAATCCACACAGTTACTCTCATTCCAGACCTTATATGAAATAGAACAAGTGTATCATTCCTAATTCCTATCCAGTGAGTTATATGTTTCAGCAAGAGTGTAGCAAAGCAAGTATCAATCATATTCTAAACTCTAGAGACGCGAAGTTAGCTACAATGTATAAAAAAAACATTGCTGAAGAAGAAGAAGAAGTGTTTAAACCATATATACTTTAATACTCAGTGCCTCAAATTAAACCTGTGCCCGAAATACATGAAGATATCGTGCTCTGACAAATCCAACGAAGCCAATAGAAGTTCTGGTTAGAACTGGAAAACAGAAAATGGTATTCAAGAAGATATAACTTGGGACAACACCTTAAAGTAATACACACAGAACTCCTCAAACGCTGGGACAATATCACCTTCGACTATGTTTCCATGGAAATACGGGACACGGTAAATAATATAGTACATAAACATTACATCAGCCAGCGGAAAAAACTGAAAAACTTAAACGCAAAGAACACCCCACAAACACAAAATAACACTACTCGCCAAACCAATAAATTCTTCCCCAGAGTACAAAATCTCACAGATACAAAATTCACCAACACTGAAATGACCCTACTAAATAAAGGACTAAAATACTTGACCTGCATAAAAAATACTAGAAGGGACTTTAAAACATTGGCCATAGACACAGAGATTGCACTCAAACAAGCCAACTCTGATTCATTCATAAACCAAGCTAACCTGGCAAGCATAATCACAAAGGATTTCCTTCAAGCAAATAAAGACATACACGTACAAAACAAATAAGACCTAAAAACAATTAAATCTATAATAGCTAAGAGGGAAAAATACCAGCTAGTAATTTGTAAAGTAGACGAAGGGAACACGATCACGATCCTGAAAAGAGACCAATACATAGATAAAGTGGAGGATTTCCTAAACAATAGTAATTTACCTAAAGACCCAACACCATCATTCCAAAAACTAAAAGGCAGAATTCATAATACCACAACGAGAACAGTACAAACTTAAACAAATGAACCCCTCTGCCTGATCCTGTATGGAACACTTAAAATCCACAAATCGAACCAACCTATCCGGACGGTAGTCACATACTATAATGCACCTATCTGCAAAATATGCAAATCCCTAAACTCAATACTTTCAGAAATATTTTAATGTGCATCAAAACTATCCATCAAAAACTCACTACAATTCGTGGTACCCATAGTATCACAACATCACATCTTAGTCTCGTTCGACGTCAAAAGCCTGTTAAAAGTATACCCAGAAGAATTGAAACAAATAATAAAGCATAAGTTAATAACATTTAACAAAGTACACACCAACGAATTGCTAAATATTATAAACATGTGCCTCGACCAAAATTACTTTACATTTAACGGGAAACACTACTTGCAAAAAGAAGGTCTAGTGATGGAATCCCCACTATCCCTACTGATGGCGGAAATCTTCATGGCCCACTTTGAAGAACCACTTTTTAACGGCAGATCCATATTCACAAAACAAATACAACTTTGGTGCAAATACGTAGACGACGTATTCTGCGTATGGACAGGAACACACGTACAACTAGACCACTTTCTCAAAGAACTTAACCAGATAATTCTGAGCATCCAATTTACGATGGAAAAGAAAATCGACCATAGCATAAATTTTCTAGACCTAACCGTAAGAACTACTAATAACCGTATTACATATAAGATCTACAGGAAGCCTACCACCACTGATGCAATTATCCCGAATGACTCTAATCAATCCACCACCATTAAATTGGCAGATCTCAACTCATATATACACAGGCTCATAAACATACCATAAACAAAGAAGGCTTCAATCAAGAATATAATACGATAGTAGTAATTGCAAAAAATAACGGCTATAAAGAAACCACTGTCCAAAATATACAACGGAGAACCCAACAAAGAAGAAACCAGAAAATACTGCGCCCTCAAATATATCAGTAACAAAATTAGTAAACATCTAAAACGACTTAACATCACACCCATACAAGTAAACAAAAATAACCTAGGAAAGACCATAATTAATAACAAATTAAATAACCATGATAAATTAACAAATAGTGGAGTGTACAAGCTAGACTGCCAACAATGCGACGCTATATACATAGCACAAACAGGCAGACATTTTCACACGAGACTTAAAGAACATAAGAAATCTATTGAAATCAAGAACCTCTTGACGGGCATTTCGGAACATTGTATTACAAACCAACATATGATAGAAAAAAATTAAACCAATCCACAACTGAAATATGACCAAGTGAACAGAATAAGTGAATCATTCCTAATTCCTATCCAGTGAGTTATATGTTCCATCAAGAGTGTAGCAAAGCAAGTATCAATCATATTCCAGACCTTTGTTCCGATCACTTATAAATAAACACATGTTCCACTGTCTCGCCTTCTTCACATGCTCTACATATGGAGGTTTCCACCAGTCCCATAGTAAACCAGTGTTTCCTTAGCTGACAGTGACCCGTAAGGATACCTGTGTTAAGACCCAGATTTCCCCGGGATAACAGACATTAAACTCAAAAAAAATTAACAAACTGAACATAAAGACATAAAGAAGCTCATTTTTGAACTCAAAAGAGACAAATGGACTGAAACTTGTTAATAAATTAATGTCATGCGAAGTAAGATCTACTGGACACAAATAAAGCGATTGACAAAATATAAAAAATCAGGCAACATTATAGACCCACAAGGCAATTCGACAATCACTGACGATAACTTAATTTCAAATGCATTTGCTGCACATTTTCACAATACATTCAAAAAAATAATTAATAATGACTTTGACAATAATTTTCACGACATTGTAAATGACTGGTACAATTCATTCAACTTCCAGCCCTCTCTATACCAATTGATGATATTATAAATGAAGTTGATTGCAATCAACTGTTGTATTCTAAAAATCCCTAAACATCTTCTCATTTTAATCCTTAATAAACGAAAATTATTATTTTAAAGAGCACATTAAATTAATAGTTGAAAACAATTTAAAGTTTACTTATATATACAATATCTTTATTACAGTAAGTGTTATCTCTGTTTTATGTAATACATATATTTAGTATGATCTTTGTTAGTATGTACCTGTCTGGGCTATCGACCGTAATTCTTTCTGCTCTGTTTTAAATGCAAAAATATAAAGAGATTGAAGCTAGTTAAATTGAACTGTTTGAATGATGCGATCAAGCAATTGGTGAAGAGTGTTTGTGGGATGTTTAAATTTTGAGGGGATATTGGGATTGCGGGGAATACAGAATTTATCCAGGAGGGTTATATTGAAAGGTTTAGAGCAAATTTTGTACTTTTGGCTAATGCACATTGAGTGATGGGAACTATTTGGGTGGATTTATATAGTAGTTTATTGGATGGGTTGGAAAAATATTATTTGGGTGTCTAATTTTGGTAATGGTTTGGAGTACAGATATTTCTCCCACTTGGATATGATACAGAGTGGAAGGACGGCATTGGGTAAAAATAATTGAGCCATAGTCTAACAGGGGTCGGCAAATCGATTTGTAATTGTTGGTCGCGGTTTCTGTTTAAATTCTTGGATTTTTAAATTTTAGTGCTCTGAAATGCCGGGCCCTGGTTTTGACTGTGAGTTTAATGGCATGTTGTTTGAAGGATATTTTATGCTCAAGTAGGTTTGCAGGTGTAAGATGATGGAAGAAGATTGCCTAATTTTGTAAAAGGGACTAAAAATTTGGATTTTGTAGGGTTTATTTCAATGCGCCCTTTAGGGAATCAGTTTTTGTAGGGGTTTTAATGCCATTTGTAGGAGTTGATGGTAGTAGCTTATGCTATGAGCGCGGTGTCCGATCTCGGTGGGATCGCGATGAAACATATCGTGGTAATAAAGATTTTAAAGTATAGGAGAGAGTGGGGATCCTTTAGGTACACCTTGCTGTAGTGGAAATGATTTCCGGAATTTTATTTGGCAGGATCTATTATTAAGGAATTAATGGATTAAAATGATAAGGTGTTGAGAAATTTTTATAAATGTTTGAAGTAGACCTCGATAGCAGAACGAGTAAAACGTCTTTTTTATTTAAAAAAAACACATCGGACCTTCGAGGTGATTTGTTTAGACATTGGAAGTAAGACATTGGAAGAAGAAGGGAAAGTGTAGTGGACTTTTTGGGGATGAAGCAAAGTTGGTAGTCGGAAATGGATACATTAGAGAAATCAATAACTTTTTCCTTTAGGAGGGATTCAAATAGTTTACCAATTACAGGAAAGAGGGAAATTGGGCGGTAGTTTCTGAGATAGGAGGGGGGCATTGTCCGGTAAATGATGCAAATGATTATCCCCTTCTTTCATTCACTGGAAGTTTGCCTATTTTTTAAATTTTACTAAAGGAAAACAACTGAAATTTGAGAATAAAACCTATAACAAATTTGCGTAATCAAATACAATTTATCAACAGAGGCAAAAATTTCAACTAAAAAAATAATTAAAAAATGGCGATGTGGCCATCATAATACTTTCCCTAAATTTTTCTTGAAAACCATTAAGTTTACGCAAAAACCAGAAATCAGTGTAATAGACTCTGATATTACGGATATTGCTTAAAAATAAAGAACTATCAAAGCCTATTGAATATTAAGCATTGTCAAGTAGTGAAAAAATTGAACCCAAATGTAAGAATGAGAAATAAACAAAAACTTCTTAGTATAATGATCATTTCTAACATTATTAATACTTTTAAAACATTTCGTAAATCTAAGACTACAAAACAAATCACTTATTGAAACAACTACTTTTTTAACTAATACCTCGACAGATCGTGAATTATACAAAAATAATTTTCGGCGTGTTACAAATAGCACAACTATCAAATGAATAAATGTATTTATTTCTGTTAAATAAACTAATAAATTATTAAATGTACTTTAAGCTGTTTGTGAGTGAGAAATTATGAACAAAAATGAATTTACGCTAATTTCATTAAAATTAATTAACAAAAGCAATTAAATAATCTAACATTTAAGTTTATAATCAGCTGCAGACACGTGTTTCGATCTCTCGATCTCTTCAGTACAGCTTTATTATAAAATTGATTTTAAACACAAATTTTTGAATGCAAATCAAGTGTTTGCAGCTTATGTACGAATAATATATGCAGGGTGGGCGGGTATCAACTGTCAGACCCTCCAATCAAACAATATTAATGAGGATTTCATCAAAAGAAATTTTTAAATTTAAATATTTATAAAATGAAATATTTACTTTTATCATTATTGGTTTTATTAACTAATTATATAAATAAAACCTGGAAATGTTGTGGTGATTGTAGGGTGTAATAGTAGTCACCCATCCACTCTAAATATTTATAATTTACGTCAACATAATTCGTGATTTTAATTCCATTAAAATTTCACACAATTCTGTTTGTATATTTCTGAAACAAATAGACTTTCTATAGTTTCTGTACAAAAAAATATGTAGGGTGGGTGGGTGTCCACTATCCTACCCTCCAACCAAATTATTTTAGCGAGGGTTCCATTTAAAATTCAATTATTTTAACACAGATGAAAGAAAATAAATAGTGTATAAGATGAAGTATTCAATTAATAAATTGAAAATCACGGTTTCAATTAATAAATTATTCAAGTAAAATTTTGAAGATGTTATGATAATTAAAAGGTGAAATAGTGGACATCCACACACCCTACATATTTATTTTTTATTCACTATCTTAGTAATTTTATTTTAGTAAACATACATAATATTAGTCTGAATTTAAAAAAATAAAATGCTTGTTTGTAGTGTATGTACAAAAAATATATGTAGAGTGGGTAGCCATTATCACACCCTCTAATCACCACAATACCGTGAACGTTTAACTAAATGCTTCATTAATTATATTTATTGCAGTTTTTAATTTATTAAATAAATTTAAAGTTTTTTTTAAAGTGAAATTATTGTATTTTAAATGAAACCCTCTTTAATATTATTTGGTTTGAGAGTGTGACAGTGGCCACCCACCCACCCTACATATATTATTATACAGAAACCATAAACACTTGTTTTGTAATTAAAAAGTCACACCAAATTTTATGAAAAATTCGCTAAAATAAATTCACCATTATGTTTGATAAAATAATATTTATGTAGGATGAGTGAGTGGCCGCTATCTCACCTCACAATCACTACAACATCCTCTAACCTTTACCTGAATAATTAATTAAGTTCGAAATGATTCACAGTTTGAAAATTTATATTGTATTTTATAAATCAATTAAAAGTTGCATCCTCTCGTTTAAAACAATTATTGGATAATTAACTAAACACTCGTTAATGTTTTTTTAGTTGGAGGGTGTAATAGTGGCCACCCGCCCACCATAGATATATATTTTTTCATCAACTACAATGGGAATTTTGTTTTAAAAAAACATTTCATTAAATTTTGTTTGTATTTTCCGGAAACTAAACGACTGTTTGTGGTTTGTGTACAAAGTTATATGTAGGGTGGGTGGGTGGCCACTATCACACACTCTAATCAAAACAACATCAGCGAGAATTTGATTTAAAATTTAATTAGCTCATCGAAATGAGAATGTTTAAAATCAATAATGTATAAAATAAATTATATCTTTTTAAAACTTCAAGTAATTCTCAATTTAATTTATGGATTATTTAAATTAAGGCTAGAAGATGTAATGATTGGAGGATGTTAATTAAGAATGATATACAATCTAAATTTAATTAATCATTTTATAAATTATTAATTTTAAACGCTATTAATTAGGGCAAAATAATTAAATTGAAAAATCAAACCCTCGCTAATGTGTTTTGATTGAAGGGTAGGATAGAGGTCACCCGCCCACCCTACATAAATTTTGGCAAACAAACTACCAAACAGTCGTTTAGTTTCCGAAAAATACAAAACAAATCAAATTATATATAAAAGTAGTAGTAAATTATAGTTGATGTAACTTATAAATATGTTTGGTGGGTGAGTGTCCACTATAAATCTATCTAATCAAAACAGCATCATCTAGATTTTGAATTATAATCCAATTATTTTATCCTTAACGAGAACGTTTAAAAATAATAATTTATAGAATTAAATGTTATCGTTTTATACTTTAAATAATTTTTAACTAATATAATTAATTATTTAGGTAGCTTAGAGGCTATTATAGTAATAATGGATACCCGCTCACCTCATATAATCATTTTTTTCATCAACTAATTTAGTGTTTTTATTTAATTTAATGTTTCACTAAATTTGATTTGAATTTCTAGAAATGAAACAACTGTTTGTAATTTATATACAAAAACATACGTAGGGTGGGTGGCCTCTATCCTACCCTCTTTCATTTAAAATCCAATTATTTTAACGTGAACGAAAGATTTAAATTTATAAATATTTATAAAATGAAATATTCAAATTATACATTATTGATTCTTGATTAAACTAATTGATTATTGAGATTAAGGGATGAGATGTTGTGGTGATTGGAGAGTATAATAGAGGACATTTACCCACCCTACATATTTACAATTTACTTCGGCTACAACGGTGTTTTTAATTTTATTCGTCTTTAATAAAAATTTGTTTGTGTTTCACGGAAACTAAACGACTGTTTGTAGTTTGTGTACAAAATTACATTTAGGGAGGGTGGGTGGCCACTATCACACCCTCCAATCAGTACATCTTCTAGTTTTTATTTAAATAATTCATAAATTAAATTAAGAATTACTCGAACTTATTTTATACATTATGGTTTTTCAAAATCACCATTGTAGTTGATAAAAAAATAATTGTAGGGTGTGTGGATGGTCACTATCACACCCTCCAATCAATACAAGATTAACGAATGTTTAATTAATTATCTAATAATTTTGTTCTAAACGAGAAATTACAAATTTTAATTGACATAAAATAAAATATAAATTTTTAAAACTGTGAATCATTCCGAAATTAATTAATTAGGTAGATATTAGAGTATAGTCTGTTCGTTGGATCTTTCGTCGTACGTCACAAACTATCGCTTCAAAAAACGACGAAAGTTTTACAGTGCGTTCTTTTTCTAACGCATTTGGTTTACTTTATCAGACTGAATGTTTTTGCGTCGTTTCTCGAAGCGATAATTTGTGACGTACGACGAAAGATCCAACGAACAGACTATATGTTGTAGTGATTGTGAGGTGGGATAGTGACCACTGACCCATCCTAGATATATATTATTTTATAAAATACAATGGTGAATTCATTTTGGAGAACATTTCAAAAAAGTACTTCCCCTATATTTTATTCGAAAACTATGAGATTTATGGAAAAAGGCTATTCTTAATAATTTGTTTACTTTTAAATTCTCTACAATTATTCGTTATATACATTTTATGTAACTCCAACAGTTTATTAGCAATTGGCCTAAAATGTCAAAGTTTTCAATTTTATTTTTTTTTCTCGAAAGTTAAGAATGTTATGAAAAACATATTTTTATAAAAAAAATCCATTCCCTTTAACTTTTGTAATAATTTGCATATTAAAAAAAATATCAGAAAAAAAAAACAAAAATCGAACTCGAATAAACATCCACTTCCGATTTTTGAATGTTCACCAAAAGGTTTTCAGTTCCAGATTTTAACGATAAAACCTTAAGTTTAAAACTTTAAGTTTAAAGTTTCATCTCAATCATTCGTTTTAGAGATACAAATCAATTAATAAAACAATTGAAAATTTACTAAATTGATTAAAAACTTTTTAAACAGAGCGCTTATGTTTTTGTTCCTTTTTTATTGGAAACTATGTTTTTAGTAAACTTTATTTCTTTTTGTGTGATCAACTATTTTTGATAATATTTAACTAAATAATAATAAATTATTTCTCTTATTTGATGGTTTCCTTTTAGTTTTGTTTTCCCCCTCAATATCCACTGTTATATTTGTTTTTTTTTCAATTTTAAATGTAATTTTGTAGTATTTAACTGTTTTTGTTTTTGTTTCCTAAATAACAATTATGTTTTTAATAACATTAACTCTTCTTGTAATTTTATGTCTTCAATTTTAATTATTTTTTAGTACGGTTTGTTTTTCAAATTAAAATTTTTACTTGTTCAGCTGTTTTGTTTAGGTTTTTCAGTATGTTCTTGTTTTTAATAATAATAAAGCAAGTAAATAAGGAAACTACTGTGATTGCTACATCACCATTTATTCCAAATGTTCTTATTTATCTCTAAAGTACATACATATAAGTTGAAACTTCGTTTACTTGTATATCTTTAATCAGATTTTTTTGAGGTGCTTTGTTCCTATTTTTAGTATCGAATGTTGTTTTCAAATAAATTGAACAAAAAGTATAAGGAACGTATTATATGGTCATCATAATTTTTTCCAATTGTTTTATTTTCTAAAAAAATACAAATAAGATTCCAACATTTTAAATTTGTTTGACTTAGATTTTTTTGAAACGAAGTTTATATTAAATAATAATTTTAAGTCATATAATGATTGGTACCTTTAGATACTAGTTAAAGATTGTAGCATATCTGAAAATCCATTTGGTTGTGTTTATTTTTCGTGTTTTGCCTCTGACATGAAATCCTGTATTTTCAAAAACATACGTTTATTTTTTAGTTTAAAACCTATGAATTGGAATACTTCTTTACAGTTAGTAGGGTTTCTTATTTTCAGTTTAAATAAAGGATGGTTCATAAACCTTTTTAGATTCGATATATTCATATCTTTGACATAATAGCCATGGGTCAAAATTTGGTTTATGCAATTCGTTGTTTTATCTTTAATAAATTTGTTCATTTTTGCGATAATTGTTTTTAATTAAATTATTGTTTTCCCGTCAACAATAATTTCGGTTTCGAATTATTCGAGTCTTGTATTTGTATTTGTATTAATTACTTTGATCCTCTTACAATATGCATTTATTACAAATTAGAAAGATAAAAGTATGTGGTCATCATAGGTCATCATCATACCAGATGTTTTATGGTATAATGGTTCATACTTTACCTATTTTTACTTAATAAAATACAAAAGTACGTTCTTACCTTTAGAAAATGTTTCAATTAATTAGTAAATTGTTAAAAGAAATTACGATATACAAAATTTTTACAATCTCTAAATTTAAATGAGTAAAACATTTTGAAGTAAATTATCTGTTTGGGTAAATATATAACATTTCGAGATAATGATAATGTAATAAATTATTTTTTAACTATAGCTTATTAAACTATCTATTATTCAAGTATCAAATGAACCTATAAATAAAATTTAATTGAAAATCGTAAAGCTATTGTCTTCTCTAAACAAAACGATATACCAAAAGATTAATGAAATAGTATTGAGGCCAAGGAACGTGATTTTTTTATTATATCTCCCTTTAAAAAATCTCAATTGATACAAAATACATTAAAAAAAACACTGTAAGTTTATTTTCATTCATTGCTCCTTATTGTTTTAGATTTCTAAGTAGGTTTCATTTAGATAAACAATAACACTATCTCCCGCACAGTAAACACGTTTTTCTCTTGATAGGCTATTAGAATCCCATTTCCTCGAGTTAATCGCCGTATTATGGAATGAGGCGTATGCAAAACTACCTTTGTGAGTGTTTATACAGAAACAACAACAAAAAAGAACCGCTTGGAACATACAGCGAGAAAGTAATCTTGAACTAGATCACACAAAAGTCCGTTTTCACGCATGTCTAATACATTTATACATATTTATAGAGTAAACTGGTGGTATAAAATTCGCGTTTTATGTACACAGGTCTGTTTGGAGGGAACGAAATAAAAGAGCCAATTTTATCGCGCATTCCGCGTGTGAAATGGGCCGAAGCATTCCAAACAAATCCGACTTAATTGACGCGACGGACGCTAATTCCCACGCAAAATGGATAATAAACGACGACGAAATCATCTGCAGTGAAATTGTGCCTAATTGTCTTCGGAACGGTAATTAGCGTGTTCGCACATGATACGAATTTGTGGGGATTGTTCATGATCTGAAATATTCGTTTCCAACATAATTGGATAATTGGTAACGGGAGAGGTCAGGAAATGTGGTGTTGGGCTTTGATGTGAGATCAAAGATTACTAGTATTGTGTTAACGAAATAATTTATTATGGAATAGTTTGTGATTTATTACCATTAGGGGTAGTTGATTTAATAGTAGATTAACCTTATTTTATTGTTAAATGCATCACGCAGTTTTTTTAATTAATTAATTTAGTAATTTTATTTGTGTTTATTAATTAAATTTCAATCAAGTATTGAAATTATCAAAAAGAAGTCCAAAAGTTTTCTAATACTACATATTTTATTTTTAACTATATTGTATTATGCTGATGAGAATATATAGAAACTGGTCCATTCTTGTTTGGAGGATAACAATAATAAATCAGAAAGTGCACTTTGTTGATATGACATACAAGTGTGATATAATAATAATAATAATAATAATAATAATATGTCTTTATTGTCCAACAGATAAACCACAAGAGGACATTATTAAGTACATTAAACTATAAAAAATTAAACATAAATTACATTTCATAACATAAATTATAAATGATTTGTTTCTACTTCTAACTTAAAAACTATTTGACATGATGTTCGCATTTCTACTCATGTGCATTATTGGGGCTCTTAGCAAAACATTTGTTTTAGCAGTGGGCGTAAAGAAAGTTACATGTTGTCGCGCTGTGAGGCGTGGAATATTAAATTGAACCATGGAAAGTAACTGGGGTGAATCTATTTCGTTGCTTATTAGTTTCATCATGAACGATCCACTGGCTTTGTCTCTTCGCGCAGATAGTGATGTACAGTTATGCGTTTCTAATAATTGTGTGTAATCAACAGCTTGATCTGGATATATTCCATCAATTTTGAAACTGAGAAATTTCAGGAAACGTTTCTGCACCCGCTCTATTGTCAGGGAACCGCTTACATAATATGGATACCATATAATTGAAGAATATTCTAGCTTGCTACGAACTAATGTAAAATATAAAATTTTCAATAAGTTATTATCATCAAAGTAACGAGATATACGCATTAAGAAACCGAGTAATTTAAAGGCCGATGTGCTGACTGCAAGAATATGATCCAAAAACGTTAAACGAGAGTCAAATATAACACCAAGATCTTTCATTGTGATTTCGCGTCGAATAATATCATTACCAATTCTGTAAGAAAATGCAGTTGCATTATGTTTTCGCGTGTATGAGACGATAACGCATTTACTGATATTTAAGAGGAGCTTGTTAACCGCACACCATTCAACAATCTTATCAAGATTTCTTTGCAGCAAGAGACAGTCAGAATGATTGACAACTGTATTATATATTTTTAAATCATCCGCATAAGCTAATACCGGACATGTTATTGATGCAATTAAATCATCTATATATATGTTAAATAAAAGAGGACCCAGGTTGGAACCTTGCGGTACACCGGAAGAAGCGACATAGTAATGGGATTTAAATCCATTGTAATGAACATAGTTTTTGCGATCTTTAAGGTACGATGCAAGAAATTGTAAAAAATCTAAGGAGAGTCCAAATGCACTAAGTTTATCCAGAAGTATTTGATGATCAATAGTATCAAATGCTTTTGAAAAGTCCGTGTATAAAACATCGACTTGGCTACGGCTATCCAGCGATTCGCAAATATGTTGGGTGATGACTGCTAAATTTGTGGTGGTTGAACGACCTGAACAGAAACCATGTTGATGAGGTGACAAGTAAATATGAGTGTGACGATAAATAACATGATAAATAATTTGTTCGAATATCTTGGCGAAATTTGAAAGTATTGAAATTGGTCTATAATTTTGAATATCAGCAATATCTCCTCGTTTAAAGATTGGACTTATAACAGCAGTCTTCCATATCTCAGGGAAGACCATTGTGCGTAATGAAAGGTTGTATATAAGAGTTAATGGCTTTACAAATATATATTTGCAGTCTTTAATTATAAAACACGGAATGCGATCGTCACCACATATCTGCGAGTTTTTAAGCCGATTGATACTCATTATTACATCAGACTCCTGGATAATAGGTGTGATCAGTGTTTCACGACTAGTGAAAGTGTCTTTAGGTTTAATATAGCTTTTCCCAGTATAAGCTTTAGAAAACATATTCGCAAATTCGTTTACAATTTCTTGAGGTGTTGAGTATGTGGTGTTGTCATTTTTTAGTTCAGCTGGGACTCTGGTTGTACCTTTTTTTGAATGAACAAATTTCCATAGATCTTTCGGGTTGGTTTTAAGATTGTTTTGAATTTTACTTAAGTAAACCTTATAAGCATTTGAAATTTGCAATTTAATGAGTTCACGTAATCTTTTAAATTCAGTATGGTAGAAATTTGATCCTGAAGTCTTCCATTTACGATGAAAATGTTTTTTCAATTTAATGTTGCGTTTAATTTCCATAGTAAACCAAGGGGGAAAATGTGATTTGTCATAGTGTTTTGATAGTGGTACAGAAAAGTTAAGTATATCATACAACTTAACATAAAAAGACTCGCATGCTTCATTAACATCATTATATAATTCTAGGAATGACCAATCAACATTTGCCAAATTCTCATATAAACTTAAAAAATTAGCCTTTTTGAAATTGTACCTGATATTTTCATTAACTGGAAAGGGTTTCTGTTTATTTATATTTGTTGATGTGCCCACGCTTAAGGTAATCGAAAGTGCAGGATGGTGTCCATCTTCTGGCACGAGTGGACATTCATCTCTTTCAGTATTAAGAAAATCACAAAAGTTACATAAAACTAAATCTAGCAATCTATTATTTGAATTACTAACATTATTAAATTGCGTAAGCTGTAATATACTCATGAACTGAAACAATGCCATATGTTTTGCATTATTGGATACAGGTGGCACAGAATCAGTATATGAGGGAATATTAAAGTCGCCAATTATGAATACCGGTTGATTGAGAATTATGAGCACAATGGTTTCAAGAAAAGTATTCAGTTCCTCGGAAGATATATCAGGAGGTACATATATAACCATAGTATAAAATGAAAACGTATTAAAAACACATTTACATAATATAAAATCAATTAACGGGACGCGTTGTCGTATTTGAGGCGCATCAACAATCTCAAACGAAATATTTTTATTAAAGGCTATCAAAACACCCCCTCCGGTAATTCTATTAGTAGCTTGAACATTTCTATCTTGTCGTAAAATATTATATTGAGAAGTAAATAGTTCAGTTGAATAAACAGAATCACAAAGCCATGTTTCAGTCAAGAATATAACATCGAAGGAGGAATTACATATATTGTTAAAGAATGTATGAGTTTTTGAACGAAGGCCACGGGTGTTTTGATAGTAGAAGTTAAGTAATTGGTTACAGTTGGACAAATTTAGTTTTCCGAATTGACAATCGTTGGAATTCCACGTATATATTTAATTCTGAGATTAGTATCACCTTCAGACGTTCGCCGCAGCAGTTCCTTTCGTGTTTCCCGATATAATTCAGCCTGCATGGGTGTTTGATCCTTAGCGACACTAATATGTTTGAATTTATTACTGTCCTTTAATTTCTTCGCATTACGTAGAACAATTCTCCCAGAAGATTCACTGGAGAGTGATACTCGAATTGGGCGTTTATTAATATTACGTGATGGATCATATTTGCCTAATCTAACAGGCTTTATGATATCTTGATTAATATTCAAGAGGGATAATACTTCTTTCGTACAATTGATATCCTGTATATTTTGTTCTGATTTTGTAGGACATGTTTCTTCCAAGCCATAAATTATTATATTGTTCTTCCTTTTATCACGTTCTTGAATTTCTTGAATAATTATTTCATTATTCACAAGCGTGGAAAGTTCTGAGGGAGATGTCGATTTAAGAAGTTTAATTTCTTCTTGTAAGGCTACGATAGCGGATTTTAGACCATTTAAATCATCGCCCAGTTTCATACATCCTTTACAGGTCCAATTTAATCCACATTTGGAATTTATTTTACGTGCTTCTGTTTTAGATATATCAACACATGCAATTTTATAATATTTCTTGCATATACAGCAGTTTACCATATTATGCAGTTCAGCTTGTATATTACAGCAAGTACATTGTTTCATTGTTGAGGTAAAGGATGGGATTGGAAATGGAAAAGACGTACTTCACGCTAGCGCGACCCACCGCAGCGACTTTAACACACTGGTATAAAACTAGGCCACGGTTGGTAAAACAAAAGAGCAACATAGGTAAACAATCAGACAAAACGGGAACGAATTTATTTAGTACCGCCGTTTAATTATTAAAGTAGGAAACAATTACAATGCTTGAATATTCGAGTACGGGCCTGACTATTTCACTTACCAGTGTCCGATGCGCACACGATATTTAAGATGTCGGCGCACGCAGCGAGTGAACAAAATGTGAAAATGTGTTTTATCGACTACGTAGAACGCACATTAAACATTTATTTCACTACTTAACTATTAACTCACTAACTGGATTACTTTATACAATTTATCTTGACGTAATAACTGGCAAACAATCACTTACAATTAGAGAATTTAATATAAACACCGAACAGGACCGTATCGTAGGATTGTTGATATGTAATAAGTGCAGATTCTTTTAAAGCCCCTTATTCCAAGATCTATCAAAAATTGATCATATAAATAATAAATCAATTTATTATTTGTTCTTAATCTTAATTAAGATTGAATAAAGAACATTTAATACACTAAAATTCTGCCAGTTAGGTAACTAACAAAATTTATTTTATTTGATTATAATTGATAATATATGTGTTTTGGAAACAGTTATATTAAAATATGAGCTAATCTTTTTTTGGATTTTAACTGTCATTTGATCTTCTTGTTATAATATTTATTATAGTACGCTCTCTATATTTCCTTAAATATGGAAATCAGAAGTCAAAGAAATATTAATAATATTGATTCAAGACATTTAAATAATTAAATATTAAAAATATTAAAGAGGCTTCCACTTTGTGATACATATTTTATAACTTTAAATAAAATAAAATAAACTTTGTAAAACTAAGTATTAGTTTAATAATGACCAGCTAAATTGTGTCGAAACTATAGTCACTAAAGTAATAAAGTGTGTGATATAAACAGTTTATTTTAATTCTTGAATGTTTAATAAGATAATTAAAACACTTTAACTTTGTTTTACCACAAAAAATATTTATTGCTGTGACTATAGTTTCGAACATTCACTGTTCATTATCAAACATAAAGTCTAGTTTAGTTTATTTTATTTTATTTAAAGTTATTTAAATAATTAATAAAAATCCATATTTTACAAATTAGTGAACATTGATGTATTTATTATATAATATAAATAACCATAAAAAATAATAAATAATGTAAGCAGTAAAAATGCAAAACCAAGCAATACGTAGTCAAAAAAGCCTTCAGTTTTCCGAAAATATAAAAATTTCATTTTCATAAACTTGTGTATGTCGTCTTGGTATTTAAAAATTGGCTCGATTTGTTTAGAGATACTTCAAAAAATGTTTAGTATCTTTCTAGAAATAAAAGTAACAAGAAAATTCTTTAAAGTAACAATAAAAAATATAAACAAGCTTATAATCCTACCATATTAGGTCAATACAAAGAAGCAGAGACAAGGAGGAACTTAATATATCTTCAAATCCTCAGGCATTTTGGTCTTATATTAACAGGAGAAGAAAGGTGTTAATAATCCCAGGAAGTCACTTTAAGCTCATCTGCTGAAATTCTTCAAGGATTTGCAGACATCTTCAACAATGTATACAGTGACAGTGTTAATTATGGTACAAATATTGTAAGGTGTAGTGATGTGATGGATAACTATGAAATAGACGAAGCTAGTGTCCTTTTGCATTTAAGGATGATTAAGGGTAATAATATCAAGTCCCTGAATTTTTTCTAAAGGATTGCGCGACTCAACTTGTTACACCTCTTACGCATATTTTCAATTTAATTCTAAATAATAAATTTAAAAATACGAAAACATTTCGTGAATCTACAACAATGAGTCTTACTAAGACTACAAAACAAATTTGAAACAACTACTTCTCTAGCTAATACTTCGACAGACATTGAATAATACAAATTAATTTGCGTGTTACAAATAGTACAACTATCAAAGCAACACTAGTTTGAACGTATTTCTTTCTGTAAAATGAAATAAAAATGATTTAATGTACGTTAAATAATTTGTGAGTGACTATATTATGATAAATTTGGAACAAAAAATTAATTTAAGTTGATGTAATTACGTTAAATAATTTGTGAGTGACTATATTATGATAAATTTGGAACAAAAAATTAATTTAAGTTGATGTAATTAAAATAAATTAGTAAAAGCAATTAAATAATTCAATACTCAATTTATAACCATCTGCAGACACGTGTTTCGATCTCTCGATCTCTTCAGTACAGCTTTATTATAAAATTGATTTCAAATATAAATTTATCTCAAAAATATTTGAGAGTATTATTTGTGACTACATTCGAGCACGCACTGAACACTTAATAACTCCTCATTAACGTGGTTTTCTTCGTAGAAGAAGTACGCAAACTAATTTATTATGTGTTACATAGTTTCTATCTGGTGAATTAGATCGCGGTGCTCAGGTAGATGTAATAAATACAGACATTTTGAAGGCTTTTGATTGCATGCCTCATGATAAACTAATCTCATATTTAAAAAAAAATACAACTTAGCATCAAATGTAATATCGGCATTGTAACCATATTTATCTAATAGCCGTCTCTTTGTCAGTCCAAAATATTTGTAGCAACAAGTGGTGCCCTACAAGGTTTCAACCTTGCATTTTTAAATTTTTATCAATGAAGTCGTTAGTGTCTTGGACTATAAGTTTTTAATGTATGCCGATGATATTAAGATATTTCGTACAATTGGGAGGATTGATGATTGCGTTAATGTCCAGTATAACCTGCATAAACTGTCAGAATGGTGAGAGGAAAACGGGTTAAGAATAAATACCTCAAAATGTCGTCTTAGAGCCGGTTTCGAGATAAATTCATTTACGATTACTCTCTTGGCGTACTGTTTGATACCAAGTTGTCGTTTAATATACACATTGAAAAGATAGTCAATGAATCATATAAATTGTTTGGTTTTATATTTCGTTCTGACTTAAAAAATAACACACTAACATAGTGCCTGTATGACTCGTTCATAACATTAAATTAATATATTGTGCTACTGCTGGTCGCTCGGGGTTCTATGATCAATTACTATTATTACTTTTACCATTATTAACCCGATGATTTCTGATCAATTAACTTTGTATTTAATTGGGCATGTTAACCTTTATGCTTAAGGTCCAAAAAAGTATGATTGATGATTATTGTGGCATCATGTTATAGGTCTTTAAGGTGATATCTGCAATTTTTATAACAATCAATTATACCCTAGCTAAGACAAAGAAGAAGAAAGAAAATAGTACCACATTGTTAAAACAAGGCCATCGGGAGATAGAATTGGGTACAATCTAAAGGTCACACAGATTACCTTATTCATTTATTCTAGATTTTCGGTTTAAATTCATTCGGAAGAGAAAGAAATTACTATTAATGTTAGACATATCATTTTGTACCTTTTTATTCATTTTTTCTATATACTGAGCACATAAACACATAAATATACTACGGGATAAGATACATAGAGAATTAAAGTAATTATCGAAAACTTTATACTGTGATCTTCTGGATTATGGTTAGTGGTCTAGTATGCTGCGGATTTGACATCAGCTCCTGATCACTGGATTTGGTTGAAAGGATTATAAATTATGCTGACCAACGTAAAGGAAGATAAGAAAACACAAGAAGAATAAGATTATAGAGAAGATTACTAAATATAAAATATAAAAATATAAATATTTTTAGACACAGGTGTTGGGGTTCCTTTTGAGGAATGAGGAATATTAAAAATGATTATTGATCCGTTTAAGATTCGAAATCTTTTTGCGAGAGGCAGTTGATATATTGAGCAACAGATAATTATTTTAATAGAAGTTAGATATATTTTTAAAGAAATGCTCGGATTTAAGGAAGATATTTAAAACAAGTCAGGAAAACCTAAGAAATCTAGGTTTGAGAGTTAAAATAAACATAGATGATAGAAAACGTAATGATAGAAGGGACAAGGGATAAAAATAGAGATTATAGATCATTTTTAACACTTTTAAACTTTGTTGCATAACAGGGACTTAATTGAGTGACTATAGTTTCGACAATTTTAACTTGTCACTTTCAAACTAGAAGTACTTAAGGTTAGTTAAACTTAAGGTTTTAAAACAGCATTAAAAATGGGGGTATATATCCCTGATCAGTTACTCCAAAATTTGTGCAAGTAAAACCAACCTACAAACTAGAGCTGCAAGGAACTCTATAATATCAGGCGAAAAACATGGGTGAGAGATGAAGTAAAGTCTTAGTTTTACAAACAGCACATATTAAAATCTTGCACTGCGAACTTATATTCCATCTAGATCCAGTGGAATTTGATCTACTAGATGACTACGTCTATGAAAAAGTGAGCCGCATTTATCACAAGAAATTTTTTGCCCAGAGGAAAAAACTCCAAGCCTTACTACAGGAGAAAAAATGGTGATGTGGCCATCATAGCACTTTCCCTATATTTTTTTCGAAAACTATGAGGTTTGTGCAAAAAGGCTAAATTTGAATTCTTTCTAATTACTTGTTATATAAATTTCATTTAAGTCCTATAGTTTATTAGCAATAACAAACAAAAATGTCAAAATTATTAAGTAAAGAACTTTATTAAAAATATATTTGAATGTATGGTGGATGGGTAGCTCCTAACCTCCAATCAGTAACACATAAGCAAGGGTTTTAAGTAAAAGTGGTAAAACCTAAATAAATATAACATTATTACAAAATTTAATAGATTTATTCAAACAAGAGTTGTTTATAGAAAGGCACTTGGTTGGTGTCTCTGGAACTGCTGTCGAACGCGGTGTGCCTGGCTTCTTCTCTTAACATGGTGTCGATTGTACTGAGCTCTGCTGGATGTAGGTGCATCGTTATTCTTGAATGTAGTAATTTGAGTAGGTGTGATATGCTGTCCCTCCTATTACACCATTTTTTCATTTCGAGGTACAAATTCAACGAATATCGGCAAACTCTTAATAAATAACAAAAAATGAATAGATAAATCCAACAAATGCGGCATATATGAAATCCAATGTGGTGAATGTGATGCCACATATATTGGCCAAACCGGAGGAACTTTCAGTATAAGATTAAAAGAACATAGAAAAGCCATATTAGACAATAAAGGCACCACCGGTTTCGCCAAACATTGCATCGCACATAACCACTTCTTCGAAGAAAATAATTTTAAGATTTTGCATGCAGGTAACAAGAGCCGTAATCTAAATCTCCGAGAGGAATTAGAAATTAACAAAGCGCTAATACGGGGAAAACACCTCGTAAACGAAAACGATGAAAACTGGATTTCCCCAATTATGACCGCCCTCATTACCTGAATGTATAAATTTTAGTATTTAAGCAAAAATATTTTATAATGATGTAAAAATCGAAACTAATCGGAATAAATCGTAAAAATTGTGAAAGTGCCTTTCTATAAACAACCCTTAATATTAAAAATGTTTCACCACGTGATAAACGAGAACCAAATTCAACAAATATTATTCAAACAAATTTCTCAAATAATTTTTGATGTTTTACTGTTTGAAGGGTAGGATAGAGGCCACCCGCCCACCCTACATATACATATCAACTTTAATTACTGAGGCGATCAGTTGGCTGTTTGCAATAACTTTAACTACAAATTTTGAGTAAAAGAAAATTGACAAAGAAAAATTTTTCAATGAAAAATTTTGGAAAGTTTTTGAATTTTAAAAAGAAAACTCTGGAACTTTAAAAAAAAAATCTAGAGATTCGGTTTTGATAATGATAAAAATTAAAGAAGTTACTGGAATTTTTAGAACTAAATTAAATATTATAAGTTTATAAAGCAAATTCTGAAAGCGTAGAAGTTTGAAAATTGTTAAAATAATAAAATAAATAATAAAACTCTTGATCAAATTTTGTATTATTAGTAAAAAAAGTTCAAAAATATTCCTAGGAATTTCTGGATAAATCTGAAAAAAAGGAATATATTAGAAATCTTTATGAAATGATTCTAAAGAGAAATTGCTGGAAAATTTAGGAATGATCGAAGAAATTTGCAAGGAAATTCCTGAAGAATGGAATAAAAGTAGTTGTAAAATCCTGGAATTTTAGACCAGAGAAATAAATAAAACAGTTTACTGTGCTTATTTACAAATAAATATTTACACTCGTCATAACAAATATAGTTTTAAAACACACATCCTAGTAAGTGTAACTTCAGAACAAACAAATGTCCATTTCATATTGAACATTTGTTTTATAAGCCTAAAGTAAATTTGGGAATAATGAAACAAAATGAAAGGTTCTAGGAATCTAAAAAGATACTGCTTTAAATTTTCTTTAAGAAATTCAGAAAGGAGAGCTTTCTCAGACTGGAAGAAATGTTGCTGGAATATTATTAAAATCTGACAAATTTAAATGACGGAAATATTTACAAACCTTAGAGTCTATGAATATATAAATCTAAAAATAATCTTTTAATTTCGGGAATCTATAAAAAAAAATGATTTGAAAATTCTGAACGCATAGAAAATTCTAGAAATTTGGTGACTAGAAAATTCTTAAAATTTTGAAATAAATTGCTGGAAAACTCGAAAACAAATTTGGAAATTTGGTAGAAAACTTTTTGGTAATTCTAGTAATCTAAATAAAATTATATTAAAATATTTTGGCCCCTCGAAGAAAATTCTAAAAATTTGGAAGGGAAATTTCTGGAGGTATAAGAAAGAAAATCCTAGAATTCGAACATTTTTGAAATATGGAAAATGAATTGATGAAAAATTTACAATTACCTGAAAACAAATTCAAAAAATATTGGAAAGCATTTTCGAATTAAAAATAATTGATAAAAAAATTTTGGAAATTAAATTTGTAACAGAAATTGGAGATTGTAAGGGAAATTACTGGACAATTTCAGACATCTGAAAAGTTTTCAACTTTTACCATAAATTCTGGAAATCTGAAAAACAAAATTAAAAGTTTGGAATATTAAATATTCTGTAATTTTCAAGAAAATTTTACAGATTCGGATTTTATAATGATACAAATTAAATTCTAAAAATTTAAAAACAAAATTAGAAATTTTTAGGAATCTGAAGAGAAATTGCTGGACAATTTGAAACACTTAAAGAACATTCTAAAAATTTGGAAGAGATATTCCTTGGAAGAGATAGATTTCTAGCAAGTTTTTGGAAGTCCAGAGAAGAAATTGTCAGAAATCTTTTAAATATTTTTTAGAAACTTTGCAAGTAAATTCCTGAAGACTGGAATAAAAGAATTTATCAATGATCATCTTTAAATGATATTCTATTTTATACACGTGACAAATATTTTGTTAATATTAATTCATGTTTATTGTTAATTCAATAATTTTATTTATTTATTTTTGTGATGTTATATCTGTGTTATAAATTCTATGTATAATTAATTAATTATTATATATACATTGAGAGGTGGCAAAGTAAATAAATCTAAATCTAAACCTGGAAAATAAATTACCAAATTAGTTTATAAGACTAATGCCTAGTTTGGAAATCTGATTGAAACATTCTGCTCGAAAATTTTCTTCGAGAATTTCAGATAATTGTAAAGGAAGCTTGTGGAGACTGAAAGAAATGTTGCTGGAAAAGTCCACAGACATATTTACATACCTTAGAGTCTGTGAATCTATAAATCTAAATCTAAAAAAATGGCAATTCTAGAAATCTATAAAGAAATAATTTGAAAATTCTGGAATAGAAAACTCTAGAAATTTGCTGAATAATTTTTAATATTTGGGAAATAAATTGCTGAAAGAAAAATCTGCAAATTTGTTAGAAGAATTCTTGGTAATTCTAGGAATATAAAAACAAATTATTTTAAAATTTTGGAACCCTCGAAAATTCTAGAAATTTGGAATTACATTACAATTATCGAAATGTTCAAAATATATTGCTGGAAAAATTTACAACTTAATATAAACAATATCTAAAAATATTGTAAAACATTTTTGAAAATTTTTTGTAATTATAAATAATTAATTAGAAAATTCTCAAACCCCTGAAAAAATTATATATTGTAAATTAATATAAAATATATACATGATTCGTGGAAAGGCATTAAATCAGGTCTAAATGTGATTAACCATAGAAAGTCATTTATATTTAAACTTTAATGTGGGTTATGCAGATTTTACTGTTTTTTTGCAGCAAAATCATCAACATTTAGTATTTAAAGTTTAGAGGCGGGTGGCCTCTGGTAAATAAATAATTGTTATATAAATTTCATGTGACTCCTTTAGTTTATTAGCAATAGGCAAAAAATCTCAATATTTTTAATTTTTTTCTCACAAATTAAGAACTTTTTCAGTTTCTTATTTCCTTTAACTTTTATTTGAAAAGTTATGTAATATTTTTCAAATTTAGAAAAATACCAAGAAAAATAAAATAAAAATACTTCGAGTAAACATCCACTTCCGGTTTATGAATGTTTACCAAAAGCTTTTCAGTTCCAGTTTTTAACGAAAAAACTTTAAGTTTAAAGTTTCATCTCAAACGAATCATTCGTCACGAAAACAATACTTCCCCTATATATTCTATATAGGGAAAGTAAAAAACAGAAAATGGACACTAAGAAGAACCATTCTATACTTTTGAAATTATGTCCAAACTACTCTCCACATATATCACATAAAAACAACAAGGATAACTGGATTGTAGAACAGAACTAGCCCTAAAAATTGACTCTAAGTATACTAAATATAAAATTGCTAACCTAATTAAAAAATCAACTTTTAATAATTCAGATAATAATATCATTAAATCAATCAAAAAGAAAGTTAAAGATAACAATTTGATTGTCATGAAACAGATAAGGGGAATTCAGTAGAAGTATTAGAAAAATCATCAATAATATCTAAAATTAATGATTTCGGATATCATAGAAATAAACAAACCTAATACCTAAATTCCATAAAATTCTTAAATACGTAATTAACGAATCAATTTCAATCAAAGTAAGTGTTTTCAAAATGGTTTATTCAAAACTTAATATATAAATTGTGGTAATTATACCCTAATTTTAAGATAATAAATAATAATACAGCATCACGTACACGCTTCACTTAGCTTCGAAACTTTATTTTCAGTCGGTAAAAGCTCGCCCTTAATATTTGATACACTCTTACTTGTTGCTCCGCAACAACTGACAGTAACGATCCGCGTGCTAACTTATACGACTGTGAACTTTTATTGCGTTTTATTTTTCAATTTAGCCATTACTGCAGTTTCGATTCGGGATTTAAACTGGAAAACTGTGTACATTTATGTACTGTAACTCAGCCATTAACAGTACTTACCACCCTGGAGGTACACGTTCCACCTTCGCTGTGAAAAGTTTCGACGTTTCGAGGTGGAATAAAATTGGCTTCGTTTCCTGCCCGGGAAAACGGCGCAGTGAAAAGTTGGGCGCTCTCCCTGGAGGGAACGTGATCTCCTGTATCGCAGATTAAAGCGTTAACAATTTATAAAACATCCTCTTTTCCAGGGAACACTGGCCGTTCTCGGGTTCTCTAGAGTATCGTGAAATCGATATAGTTGTTCGGAGTTATTAAAATATATCACCTGCGCCAGATTATTCATGAACGGGGGGTGGAGAACTGCTGGTGATTATATAACATTGAAATTAATGATGCGTTTTCTTATTTGCATGCAATTTTATCGAGTACGCAGAGAAGCTGTGTAGAATATTCTAGAAGAGAGAAAGATAAATAAGAAAGTAATAAGAGTATTAATTAAAGGATACAAAAAATTAGAAACCTATGTATTGAAACAAATACTGCCATAAGGAGCTTATTACTATTTATAGTATTTATGGACGAAATAAAAAAGAATTGAAATTATTAATATTAGGACAATAGAAAATTAAATGTAGTAAAAACACAGGAATGTATTAGTATCAGGAAATGAGAATCCTTGAACGAGAACTAAAAGAAATGTAAACAAGTTATAAAAAAATGGTATAAAAATAAATAAGCAATGAACCAACGAAATGGTCACTGTTTTTCTTGTAACAGTTCTTACACATCTTCCTTCTCTGATGCGGAACTATCTTCAACTGTAGGACATGATGAGTATTTGATGGTCTTGGAGTGTGTTTAGGTACATCTTCGCGATTCTTTACTAAATGTTTCACCATTTCTTTTTTGTAGTCAATAATTGGCACATTATTTTCTGTAACATCCCAATACAAAATATAGGAGTTGACCATCGATGTCGTTAGTAAGAGTTCGAAAGCAACTTTTCTGAACCATTTTAAACTTTTTCTCAAAGGGTTGGAGTGACGCCTAATTGGTCCGACAAGTCAACTGGTGCTTTGCCTTTATTATAATCAATTACTACTTCTGGTTTAAGTTTCGATATACTATTACAAGTAGTTGTTACCATATTTTCTCCATGTTTAGTTGAGAGCATGAAAATATTTCTTTTATCTCTTCAGTTAAAAATTGTGATTCCTTTTTCGTTTCCCAAGGTAGCAATTTCACCTTTATTCAGCTTTGCATTTGTCACTTCTTTTGGTAATCCCTTTCGTGATTTTCGGATTGTCTCTACTAATTTTTCCCCCAGTGGAAAACTCGTATACCAATTGTCAGTTATAAGGGTCCTCCCTTCATTTTCTAATCCTTTCATGAGACCCAGTACATGTTCAGGAGTAACCCTGTTTTCTTCTTTCCCGGTATATATTTTTAGTTTATAAGTATAACCAGATCTGGAACATAGTTTGAATAATTTTACTCCATACTTATGCCGTTTCGACTCTATTGTTTGAATCCTAATCTTCCCCTGAACGGCAACAGAGTTTCATCAATGCACACATATTCCTCTGGAATATAAATAGCCTTGAAATTTGATATAAGCATATCTATTAGTGGTTTTAGTTTATATAATTTGTATCTGCAGTGGAATTATCAGCAAAATGTATCATCCTCAACAGAATCTCGAATCGATTACGTGTCATTATATTTCTGGCAAATGAGTTTATAAATAGGTCGTCATTGCTCCAATAATCTGCAATTTTTGGCATTTTTACTAGTCCCATCCACATATTTAACCCTAAAAACTGTCTTATTTCTGTCGTTGTTGTCGGAATCCAGTTATGTAACCGAGAATTTGGTTCAACGTCGCTTGTCATTAGAGTCTGAGTTGCATAAATATTTGTTTGATCGCAAATCAATGCGATAATTCGGTCATCGACAATAGCGTCAAAGAAATCTCCTGGTTTACCATCTGCTAGCATAGCTGCCACATCTGGATTCACTCCGGGTGCCACATGGAAAGGAGCAATTTTTTTTATAGTTACCCTTTACTGGGCCCAGGCAGTAGTTGTTGTGATTTGCGGTCTAACATTTGGCTCTGAATCATCGGATGTGTCGGTATGTACAGTAGCAGAATCGTTAGGCTGCATATTTTTATTCTGTTGTTCATTATTTGCAATGTTTTGCTTCTTTCTCTCTACGTTGGAGGAGGTTGAAAAGTTCGATTCCGTTTCGGATTCGGAACATACAAAATCTCTCCCAGAATCACTAAATGGGTTAGGTTCGTCATCGTCAGATGATGTAAAATCAAGATTTTCAGCAATTTTTTCCAACTCCTTTTGTGTGAGAGGTATGGTATATTTACGTTTCGACATCTGAAAATATCATTGATAAATGCGTGTTATATGGAATCACGCAATACTTACAGTTGCTGCTCTAGTGATCAATATGTATGGAAATCAAGATCATACTGAATCACCACTGAATTTTTATGTTGACTACAGGATAAGAGTAAGGTTAGGAACACGTTATGTTTACAAGGGACTAACGGCGCATAATAGCAACAAGTTGCCCAATTGGGCCCCGTTGGTCCGTTGGGACTAACACTTGTTTCATTAAGTGGCGCGCGCAGGCACACTGTCCTCGGTAGAGGTGGTGCGTGAGAGCAAATATCGAAAAACAGATCCGGCAGCGAACGTGTTAAAGGCCAAGCTCGAAGTTCCCCCAAAACCGCCTCCAAGAACTCACACCTCAGAACCGTATAAGAGAAAATTGTCTGATATCGAGTACATCACCAGCGGATTCAACTGGTGGTAAATGTAATGAAATGTATGATTCTAAAACTGATAAGAAGACTGACATTGATTTAGAGAAGTCAATTACAATTTCAAGCAGTTTTGAGCCAGTTTCGGTGTCAACTTCAGTGGTGAAGCAACTTAAAGATGACATTTTTAAGGTAGACACTCACGTAAAAATTAGCAGTATTGAAAAGACCCACAAGACATCATCTTTCTAATGTTGTTGTTCGTGCTTTATACAGTATAAAGAGTAAGTCTGGAATAGCGTTAATAGCAAACAAAAAAAAAAAAAGTTAGTGTAAATGATGTAAGTCCTGGAGAAATAAGAGGTTACCTCCATTAACGACTCCGAAGTAAACATAATCAAAATGTACATTGGGAAAAAAGATGGTGCGTATTGAATCAAAACTGTTTGTATGGCTTTAAAAGCAAGGAATATTCTAAAGCTGAGTGCTATATTTACTTAGCAGGTTTTACTCTTACCATAGCAACAGAGGTTAAGTCCAAATCAAACGCTTTTAAAGTCTACCACACTGGCACAGTGTTTTATTTCTCTGCAGGAAACGAAGAATCCTATCCTCCTGGTTAGAGACGATCACTGCAACAACGTTTAATACAAATCTAACAAATTCATCAGACCAAATCTTGTATTCAGAAACTGACGATGATTCTGATTCAGAAACTGCCAGCAAATCTTCCACATTGCAAATATCGAGTATCGGCATAAGAACATCTAACTCTTTGCAAAAATTCACTTCCAAGAAACGTAACGAAAGTTCGGTAAGCGGTAGCACGGGTCTGGATAGGAAATGGTTCTTCAACAAATCCAACCATCAGAAAATTGTTTTACCAGTACCGACGGCACAGTTTAGATCTTATAGGAAAATTCAGACTTCGACTACCATTGTAAACTTTACATCACATTTTCCAATGCCAATAAGCTAGAAATCCCGGCGTGTCAATCTACTCAAGTACCTAATTTGCAGGTACATGATACGTACCCAAAATCAAAAATTTTAAATCTTTATCATTATTTAAACTTTATCAAACATGGTTACAATATACATATAAAATAAGTAGCTATTCACAATATCGAAGGAAAAAAAACATACATATAATTTAAACACCATACTGACGGGCGGAATTCACGCTTGCAGGTGATCTTCCACTCAAACCCATATCCTCTCCTCCACTGTTCATATTACACCAGCTTCAGATACTTATATTTAGCATTTACATGCTTATTTTTCCTTCATTGGATGATAAAAAAAATCATCTACATGCCAGTAATCCCAGTCTGTATAACATGGAATATAACTCCTTTCCATTTCATCCACTACCTCGATCCGAGGTAGTGACAATTTAACAGCTTTTGTAACCTTAAAGGAATTAATGAAGATGGAAGCTAACGAGGAATCGTTCGATTTTGATGACTTGCCACCAATAAACCCAAGTTTGATCAGACCTGATGTTGTTTATGGAGAAATTCCTATTAGGAATAGAGATACTCCTGAATGCCGAAGTGCAAATTTAAGAACAGCACCAGACTGCTCCGAACTTAAAAAAGAAAGTTTATGCTTTGGAAAACGATCATCTTCAATTAAAAGTGGAAACCATTCATTCAGCATATCATCCTCCAAAAATAAAGAAGCTAAGATGAACAACTCCTTACCCAGACCACCAAAACTAGACATGTTCTTAAAACAGAAATCGAATTCCTCAAAATCAGTCTCATATCATGAAGAACAATCGTACAAGATGATTTATTGCTCTCAAACCAGTACTGATATTCAGTTTGCACAGAATCGTATGCTAGATGTTAGGATGTATCATGATACCCCCAAGAAAGTTAATTTGAAGTCGGCTTTACAATATACTCTACCTCCAGATGAGAAGTTAAAGTTTAAATCTAAAGTTGCTTTCGACATAAATTTAGATGAAAAGTGTGTGCATAAATGTGGGAAGCAGAAACAATTCTTTTCCAAGCAGGATAGTAAGAAAGATAAGAAGGTTGCAGCTTCTCGAAGCTTATCAAAGTCGCCGACTATGAGTAATAATTGTGGGATTTTCTGGCCCACACCACAAATGATTGACTCATTTTCAATCCTCGACCTCGGACATTATAGACAGCCAAATCAAAAATTCCCAGCCAGCCGCTGACTATCCTGGACTGAAGTATCCACTGGTTTTTGAATAAATCGCTAATCCTCACGGTATCTTATTCAGGAAGCAAGCTAAGAAAAATTGTTCTTAGATTTCAAGTATATAACAGTGCAATTGAATAATCAAATCTATAAATGAATAGATTACGTTATATATTTTATTTGCTATTTATTTTAGATTATAAAGTCATAGTTGAATAATCGTCCTACCGAGAGGACTATTCGATGAGTGGTAGAGTCCAATGGTTCAGTAAACAATGAACTAATACCAGTATAATGACGAATCACAAGATTTGCCGAAAACATAATTGCTGTTCGCGAGAGTGTGCAGGAGAAACCAAGGCAGTCGATTTCGTGTCGATCACAAGAACTAGGCCTTTCGCAGACCATAACTTCAACTGATCCAGGAGCTGAAGGTAAACGATAGACAACGACGTTTGTTCGCTGAATGGGCTGTGGAGTAGTTGGAATCTAATTTTAATAAAAAAAAATCATCATCATCATCATCATCATTGTTGGCCATTTTTTAATGAATGGGTAAACAAAATTATCCAATTTTGGATGATACCAATCCACATGAGATCCAAGAGCGTTTTATTCATCCCGAAAAGTCACTGGGTTTTGGGCTGGCGGTGTGATCGGTCTATATTTCTTTGAGAACGACATTGTCCAGGCCATCACTGTCAAATTTCTTTTAGCCTGAATTGGATAATATAAACACCAACGATATGCTTTTTCAACAGAACGGGACTACATGCTACATAGCTTATGCCACATTGGACACTCTGCACGAGCGGTTTGAAGCTATGGTCATCTCACGGGCAGGTGATGTGAACTGAGCACTAAGATCGTGTGATTTGACCCCGTTAGACTTTTTCTTGTGGGGTTTCCTTAAGTCGCAGGTCTGTGTGAATAAGCAACAAACCATAGCAGCTCTCAAAGCCATTATAAGCCATGTCATCGCTAAAATTAAGCCTTATTTATGCTACAGATGATAATGGCTTCGATAGGCCTTTCAAACGAATAAAATATTCCGATGATATTTCACACACACTTTGTTTTATTTAAATTTAAAGATGTTAAAGATGAGAGGCGCTATACATATTGAAATAAACAGATTGAATATAGAACATGTAAAGATTTTCAATATCTAGAAATCACTTTGGATGGAGGAGGAAGATAGGAAAAATATTTAAATCATAAAATAGGAAAACAATCAACCTATACTATGCAATGAACAATTCCTTTATAGGAGATAGGTAACAAACGAAACACAAATCAAAATAAACAAAACTATCTTCAGACCTATATTAACGTATATTGATATCGACGTGGTTGATATCAATTTTTAATAAACCGACGATAAAAATGTACCTACCTAAGAATCTAAAATATTGTTTTTTCCGAATTTAGTTAAAGGTAAATTGAGAATGCCTGAATCTTCTTAGTAGAAGGTATAACGCCGAAAGAAGTGATAACATGGTCAAGTCCATTTTGAGTCTAATTTATTGCAAAGTGCGCGTAAAAGACAATATGTTCCGATGTGCCTTTGGTAAATAATAAGATATCGTCTAAATAGATGATGCAAAAAGAAATACTAGGCATCACTATGTCTATTAACGTTTGTGCTGTATTCCACAACCCAAAGGTATACGTAAATATTCATAAAGTTCGAATTGTACAGTTTTTGTCATCTTAGATAGGTTAGAATGCGCGAGAGGAATTTGATGACATGATCATTCGTCAAATACCAGTAGAAATGCCTCCATGTAAAATGTTCCTTGACGTATCCCCTGGATTTCAAGGTTTGCAATGCCTTGATGGCTTCCAACATTGGAATTTGTACTGGGTACTTTGGAGCATAATATTCCTACTTGTTTTTTTTGTAAAGAAGTTTACACAAACACGTCAACATGTTGATGCCAAAAAAGAACCGCGTCTGCATCTATGAACACCTCTTCAAAGAAGGAGTCATGACACCTAGAGTTGATGATATGCTTTGACCAAATCGAATTTTGAAAATTTTGCATCCATCACAAATACTCGCAAAATTTTAAATGTTTAGAAGAAGAAAACGACTTGGCTTAGTTATTTGATTGAGTCCTCTATAATCTCCGCAAGGTCTTCACGATTTATCTGTGTTAGGAACCATGTATAGCGAAGAGAACCAGTTACAGTTTGAATGTTTAATGATACATAGGTCTAGAAGGTTATTAAAATTGTAATTTATTAGGTGCGAGTTTGCGTCGTTTCGAAATTTCTCTCTATACGGTGTATTTTATTGAAGAATATGTGAAGTGAAAGAGTTGGGCAAATTAGAAAATTCTTTTGAAGTATTGCTTTATGTTGTTTACTAGATTTTCTTAGGAGAAATTGAATGAATGTGGATTAATAAATTTTTCAATCAACTATAAATTCAAAATGTCATAGGAAATTTTTTAGTTTTGGGCTACTGGAAATTGGTTGGTGACACTTGGTCATTTTTATTACTTAAAATACCTATTTTACCTCCAGTATCTACCAAAAAATTATAATTATATACATCTTTATTTCAGTAACTTGTACATAAAATTTTATTGATACATTATGTTCTAGCTTATTTTGATAGTACGTCACTGTCTGGGCTATCGACCATAGGTCTTTCTGCCCTGTCGTTAAAAAAATATATTAAGGGGTAAAAATTTGATGCTAGTTAAGGGAACTGTCCAGATGATGCGAACTAATGAATTCGTGAATTGTGCTTGTAGGATATTTGAATTTTGGAGGGATATTGAAGTTTTAAGGAATACAAAATTTATTTATAAGGGATAGATTAAAGGGTTTTGCTGTAAAATTTTCACCAATAGCTAGTGTACGTTGTGTGATGGGAGTGATCTGTATGGATTCGTATAACAATTCATTGGATAGATTATGGAGAGGATTATTGGGGTGTTTTATTTTGGTAAGGGTTTGGAGTGAGGATATTTCGGCTACTTGGATATGATGTAGGGTGGAGGGACAGCATTGGGTAAAAAGGATTGAGCCATAGTCTAATAGGGGCCGGCAAATTGATTTGTAAATACTAATGGCGATCTTTGTCGAAATGCCTTGGATTTTATATGTTAGTACCCTAAAATGCCGGGCCCTAGTTTTGACTTTGGCTTTAAGTGATTAGACATGAGGTTTAAAGAAGAGTTTTGAGTCAAATAGGATTCCGAGATGTTTACACGTGAGGGACAGGGATATTTCGGTTTGGTGGATTTTGATTTTATTACATGTTGGAGTAATTTTGTGAAAGGGGAGGAAAAGTTTGGTTTTGTTAGGATTTAATTGTATGCGCCATTTAGAGAACCAATTTTGCAATGATTGGAGAGACGTTTGAAGTGCGTTAAGCGCAGAGGAAAGGGTTTCGGCATGTGCAATTAAGGCAGTATCATCTGCAAAAAGGAGTGAATATATGGTAAGATTGAAGTGTGTAGGATTGGGATTAAATATGTCATGGGAGTATAGGTTGTAAAGTAATGGGGGAGAGTGGTGATCCTTCTGAGACACCTTGTTCAAGGAAATGGTGGAAATAGTGCATGGCGGATTTTGACTTGACAGGATTGATTGGTAAGAAATTCATGGACTAGATTGATAAAAGGTGCTTAGGAAAGCAATAGCGGACTTGTGACCTTCGAGGTGCTTTGTGAGGATGGTAAGTGGGAGTAATTATAATTATTATGGCGATATTTAATTAAAAAATAGGCGAACTGGAGAAACAAGGTTGCTACTGCTCCTGGTTTAAATCGTTTCTTCAGCTTGTTAAATTTGTTGTGCTACCAGCAAACAAGAATTTTTTTGTGGATTAGCGATTAGGGAAACATGTTTAATTAGACACTCTAATTTTGATGTTAACTCATTTCCTTTTTCTGAGTTTGTATGGACGGAATGGACTTTTGGTTTTGAGAAATCCATTATTTTATCAGCGATTGGCACTTGATGTAATTGTTGATTATCTGATATAGCTAAAACTCGACACACCTCAATTGGTTGTTATTAAAAAAAAAATGATTTAGTGTAACACTATCTAAAGATTTGTTTCCCAGGAGAGATGACATTTATCTTAAAAATTTACTAAGCCTCCTATAACCAAGATCTTCATTTGAAGGCTCTGGATTGTCACGGCGGAATTTTGAAAAGTAAAATTCGGAAAAACGTGCTGTTCTGTCAACATAATAAGTAGGTTTGTAAGAGGTCGTACCGTTATCAAAGGAGAATCAGAGTATATAATACCGGCTGTATCTAATGGAGCGTGATTTTTACAATATTAAATTAATTGTGACGGTTGGCAGAAATAAGAGTCGCATTATTACTAGGGTCGGCATTGTAGAGTAATTATCATTGTCGCATAATTACAATTCTAGATTAAAAGGAAGTAAATATTAAATTTTCTTGGAACAATCTCAATGAAAATAAAAATAAAGTTATAAATGATTATTTAAAAATATTTCCAGTCTCCGGGGAATATTATCGAATATGTCGACAGCAAAACACAGATGGTAAATATCAGATGTTTTTAAGACAGTTTGTGTTGTTTGGTACTTCTGCAGAAAATGTTATAGTAGAAAACGCGAATTAATTCCCGAATTCCGATTTGGAAAAAGAGGCGTGAAAGTGTTTCTCGTCAAGTTATTCTCTGTTTGCCTTTCGAATTGATGTTCTTCGTGTCATACTGATATTTGTATCAAAAAATAATGTAGTCGCGTTTAAAGGGGAACGGTGGCTTAACCAATCTTCTATTCGAGGTTATCAAGTTCTTCATCTTTTCTTGAGTATTATTTGAAGGACCCAGAACACTATGATGTAGATCTAGTATTTACAGGACTTGTATTTCTTACTTAAACAAATACTAAAGATGTGAAACACGGGTGCTAATGCAAATCGTAAGGTTGTTGTGTTCTACCATGACACCGCGAGACCATACACAAGTTTAATGACCCGCCAGAAATTGTTGGAGCTTTGATAGGATTGAACATCCACCATACTCACCAGACCTTGTACCATCCGACTACCATTTGTTTTGATCCTTGTAAAACTCTTTGAGTGGTAAACATTTCAATGCAGACAATGGTATCAAACTTGCTTAATTTTTTTGTTGAGAAGTTCTTTGAGCGTGCAATGTGTGTTACCCGAACTGAATAAAATTATTTCTTTCCATAGAAAAGCACCGTTGATACTTATAGTAAAAACCCGAAATGACTTAAGACTCATCCCATTACACCAAAATATTTTAGGAAGATAATAGGCATAACTAGAAGAGATATGAATAAAAATGAAATTATAAAATCTGAATTAAAGATCAAGTGATTCAGAAATATATAGAGCAGAAGCAACTAGATTGGTGTTTCCCAACGTGGGGCCTACGCCCCATAGGGGGGCAATTTGATTGTTAAGGGGGGCAATTCGAAAATGGACTCTTTCAAATCCGACATTAAATTAATTTTAACACAAACTTTAGTTTTAGTAAAAATAATGGCACAAGCAAGAAATAATTCGTCAATATTCGGAGGAATATTTACAACTCTCGCGTATGTTTTGGTGATTGGAGGGTGGAATAGAGGCCACCCACCCACCCTACATATACATTTAAACTTAAGTCACTGTCACTCGTTTTGTTCCCTTGAAACAATTGAAGAGTTATTGCTAAATGTTTAATAAAATTTAAATTCTGTGTTATAGTTTAACCCTACTTATATATTTTCCTTTAAACCACAATCCTTTTTTTGTTTCCATGAAACAATCGAAAAGTTACTGCTAATGTTTAATAAAATTTAAATGATATGTTATAGTTTAAATTTATATGTATATGTAGGGTGGATGGATGGCCACTATCTTACCCTCCAGTTTTCTTTTTAATAAAAGAGTGTTTGTTAAAGAAATATATATTTTTAGGAAAGAATATTTAAAGAAATAATTTTATTTTATTGTATTATTATTAAAAAATAGTTTAATACAACTCTCGCGTATGTTTTGGTGATTGAAGGGTGAAATAGAGGCCACCCACCCACTCTACATATATATTTTCACTTAAACCACTATGATCTTTTCTTTCCATTGAAACAATCGAAGAGGTCCTGCTAATGTAAATAGAACATAAAATCTGACTTAATGCTTAAATGTATATGTATATGTAGGGTGGGTGGCTGGCCTTTATCCTACCCTTCAGTTTACTGTTCACTAAAATAGTGTTTGATAAAGAAATATATTTTTATAGGAAAGAATATTCAGAAACCTCAATCAACTTTTTTGTTTCCTGGAATCAATCGAAGATTGCTAATGTTTAATAAAATTTAAAAGCTATGTTATTGTCTAAAAGTTTATGTACATATCTAGGGTGGGTGGTAATAAACAATAAAGTATCTATTTACTGTTCATACTTCAACTCATAATCGTATTCTTGAGGCAAGTTATTAAATTTCTTTATTCATCGCTAAATCTGGAAAAATATCATACAATAGGAGAGAATTTAATAAAACCGTCAATATCAGCATTTCTTAAAACGGTTATTGAAAAAGATGACAAAGATGTAAAAGCATTGCCACTCAGTAACAATACTGTTAGCAGAATAATAGACGAAATTTGTAAAAATATTAAAAAACAACGTGTTGAAAAGTTGAAAACCAGTGCAAATGGATGAATCAACTTTAACAGACTTTCGTAAGATATATTGATTGGCATTTTGCTGAAGAAATGTTGTTGTGAAATGTTAGAAAGCACCATTACCTCCAAAGATATATATAATAAGCTAAAAACTACTTGTGCCTGTGCTGCAGATGGTGTTCCTAATATGATAAGCACGAAAAATGGCTGCTTAAAATTGATGAAAGAGAAATATGAGAATCCAGAAATTATTCTTGTGAATTGTGTTATACACAGGGAAAACTTGTTAACTAAAAACATCTTGACTGTTCTAAATAATAAGTACTACATTCACGAATAAAGCGTATCAATGCTATTAAAGCTAATGCCAAATGTGACCGTCACTTCAAGCTATTTTGTGATGAACAAAATGCAGACCATGTGAAACTTTTACTGCACACTAAAGTAAGATTGCTCTCTAAAGGGAACTTCTTCAAAACATGTATGGAACTCTTTGATACTCTTAGTGATTTATTAAAGCGACAAATCTGAAATGAAGTATCTGTTCACCAAAGGAAGTTTAGAATAAAATTATAGAGAAAAACCTAAACAAAAAAGAACAAACCTGACCGAAGGCTAAAAGAATAGCAAGGGATAGGCAAGAATGGAGAGTGTTTATACAAGAAAATTAGAGGATAAGAAACATCCCCACATATTAAGGATAAAATTGTAAACAATATTGTATATTATTTATGAATGGAATAATTATGATAAATTTTAAACGAAATAATGTAGGTGCGATAATAATCAAATTACAGGAAGCGTTTTTTTGTTTGTAGCAATTTTAATTGGCAATTAATTTGTTCACATGAACGATTTATTGGGACGAATGAAATAATTGTCTTATTAATTTTAATTTCAGTGGTCCGTTTAAATGTTACATTTCCCTAACTGGCTTACAAATTTAAACAACAATAAATACATCGTTATTAATTATATTATATAAAATAGAGACGTTATATCTTGAAATTAATTTTAATAGTTCAAACTTCATGCAATTGATTTATCATAATAGTAAGAAATTGAATGAAATTGTTCAACAGTATTTTAATATATATTAATTATTGTTTAATGAAATTCACAGTGTGATACTTATGTTGTCTTTATCATTAGTTAATAATTATTAAATTTGTTTTTTCTATATATTTATCGAGTAATAGAGATGTCTGTAAGGCAATTATAATGGTATATTTAATAGCCAATAGTTTTGTCTACAGATGAATTATATTTATTTAATAATGCTAGTTAATATAAAATCTTTCTAATCTTATTATAAAATAAATTAATTAAAAATTTACATACCTTTTTATATAAAAAATGAATATTACTTAATACTATTATATTATAATGCTTAATTAGATAACCATTAATCAATGAAATCTAATTTTCATAATATTAGATTAGATAGACTAGTAATTGTAATTACTGCCCTATGTTGCATGTGCATGCTGTTGAACCTAATTTATTAAATCAATATTTAATAAACCAATAATGCCCAAATGTAAATAATCTATAACATAGATTTGCATTAACGTATTGTTGGTCCATTAATTGTTTAATCTGTGGCATAATGTATTTACCCATTTACTGATATTACGTGCATCAGTGAGTTAAACAATTAAAATCGCCTGTACATGCAGTTTGTAGCTGTTTAAATAAATCTGAAAGTGTGCAATTATCCTTTGGCCAACAATAATTTAAAGCAGTATACAAAATAATTACTTTCTTTATATAAGGTACCAGGCTGATAATTGTTGTTAAAAATATAATGCATTCCCTAATAATTTAAAAATACGAAAACATTTCGTAATTTTTAAATTATTAGTTAATTTTCTACAACAAACTAAAGGACTATTAAGGGTTGTTTATAGAAAGGCACTTGATTGGTTTCAAATTCAACAAATAACAACTAAAGGACTTTAATACATTTTATTATTAATGCATTCCCATTTGTATTCTTTCCTCCCAATCTGGGATTTGTTTTTAATGAGTACAGGGAACTTGTGTAAAAATAGCTTCGACGTTGAAATTCGTAATTATAGGATTTTTATACTAATTAACTGAATTATCCATTATTTTTATACTAATTAACTGAATTATCCAAACTAAAAATGTATTTCAATTAGCGACGCTGAGATAAGTAAACATTAGATTAGACAATTAATTATGTTAAATTGGTTGTTTATGGTGATTGATATCGTAAGATACGTGTACCTAACATTTGAATATCAAAATGATATGATGATTTACGTGAGATCACTTCTTAATTAATAGATTAATTAGTGTATTTACTGATATCACCAAGAAGTAATTAACAGTGACTTTATAATAAGGCTGCTATGTTAATATTGTTCTTCCAGATAATTAATTTTCTAAATTAAGGTTTTAAAAGTGATGATATTGAATAAGATAGAATAACTAATTTGATATGGCTTATTTTTTCTGACTTAAGGTTAAAAATAGTTTTCTATAATGATTATGTCTAGAAAATGCTGATATAGTTTTATTGATAAATTAATTTCATTGATTTATAATTTTTTAAACATATTTTCTCACTTTATTATCTATGCTCTTATAAAACCCCAATTGTATTAAAAGTAAAAATTACAACAGATAAATATTCTAATATTTTATTTAATCACTTAAATCTAACCACAATATAATTTTATATAAGTGATTATTTAATTATTTCCCAATTATACTATGTATTAATGTCCAACTGCGATTTTTTTTTGTTAGTTAATTCGCACTCGCTCTTTTATATACTAATTAAATTTGATAGCATGTGCAATAGAGGTTTTGTTTGATGTGTGAAAATGTATAATTAAACATTGGAATTTGTTTTCAAACGGCACGATTTATCAGATCCTCGTTAATCGAAAACAATTGTAGAATGATCCCAACATCGTTACTTCCCTTGTTATTGTTAATACCTATTTATCAGTTCTCTTATATGCAGTCTATACGGGGGCGCTTTCTAGAATTCCTGCATTTAATGCATCAAGATTACTAGACAATCACACTTACTTTCTTCGGGCTTCTAGAATAAGTACTTTGTTATCGTCATTTCATTAACATACACTTGTCATGTTACTTTGTAATACTTTTTTAAATGTTACCAATTTGTTATTGAAACAAAAAATATTAAAGAAATAAAGTTTCTGAAATTGCCGCATTTGATAATAAAGTCATTAATAATTTTTACTTTACTTGTCGAGAATTACGGTGAAATATTAAATACATTTGCTTTTCTAATATATTTCCTTTAAAGTGTTCAGGAAAGCTGGAAATTGTATAATAATGACTTTAGGTGTAAAATCGCTTTGAGCGATTATCTTCTTTTACACCAGGCAAATAAAATTATATAACAAAAGGGATTTATACGTTTTGAAATTATTATCATAACACGAATGTTTTAAATCCACAGCGAAAATGTTTAATTACTTAATTTACTTGAAATACTGTATTTATTTAAGTTTTATTAAATTATTTTTCTACATTAGGTGGAAAAACCGGCTAGTGACAAAACCTTAAAGAGGTAAAGAGAGGCTCTACAGAATTTTATTTTCTACAATTAATTAATTTAAATTTGAACCTGCATTGATTATTTTCAATATAAGTTTTTATTCTTTTTAATGTAAAATGTATATAATTATAAAAAAGAGTAAATCTTTACTGCTACAATTAGCATTATTGGAAGAGAAAATTTCTAATGTTTTGTATTTACACAAGTCGTTTGAATTGCACTTTAATTTTTGAATTTAAGTTTTTTTAACTATTTATATTTAAGAGGAAGTTTTGTAGTACTATTTATAGTATAACAGGATGGTGGTGACCGTTACTATGTGGTATTTCATCTTCAAATGTAGGGTGAAATAAAACTCGATTTTCTATGTTTTTACCACTGTATATTAATGTTGTAAAATCATTAATCTACAGTAGTAAAAACATAGAAAATTGTGTTTTATTTTATCCTACATTAGATTCAATTATTACAATATTTCAGATAATGATTTGTGTCGGAAACAACTCGAAAACAATTCAGGTTTAAGATATATATACAAGGGTTCATTATTATATTTCGGGAATGCATGATCCAGGTGCTGCCATCTAACAACTAATGTCCATAACGTAACGTTCGACTTTTTGTCAGTGAGGTTCCAAAGAAGGTTTTGACTTTAATACGCCGTTTGTGTTGTTTCTGGTGATTTGAAAAATTGATGTCGGCCAAGAAATTGAATTAAGTCGTGAACATTTCGTTGCGATTATTTTTTTACAACTTTCGACGTGGATTATCTCAACAACAGTACATCTTTAGGATTTGTGTTGCCTCGACAAACCTCTGCTCATTTACCGATGCAGGTTTAATTATTAATTACTCAGGGAATAGAGATTATTTCTTTATTCTAATTCAAGGAAAATGTAAACTAACGTTTTTACATCAAACCAAAAATCTCTATATAACTCAATTATTTATTTTTCCGTTTCCATGGTTTTTTCGTCCGCCTATCTGATGCCTGGAGCTCCTTGTTTGCCGCGCTCTCGCCTGTACATTCTTCGAGGGTACGCCACACTACCTCCCCTTAGAAAAAGGAAGTAAAAGAGAAAACTAGGAAAGGGGAAAAGAGAAGGAAACCCCTCTAGTAGGAGTTGTTTTTTTTTGTTACAGATCCATGACGTTTAAGAATAGACCGAAGAGGTATAGTAGGGAACGGAGAAAAGTGTAAAAAGTGTAAAGAATTTGAAGATGAAGCAACAGAAAATGTTGGTTGGAAGCTAGGCTTTAATCAGTCAACGGTAACATTTGTGATTTTTCCGTTAACAGAAATCGTAAAAAATTTTGATTGTCGCTTTAAAATTTGAAACGGTCCGTCATACGCGGGTTGAAGAGGATGCTTAATACAATCCTTCCTAATGAAAACGTGTGTGCAATTACTTAAATCGGGGTGCACAAAACTTTTGCGAGAGGCTGGGCGGCTTAATGCAGGTCATAGTATCTGCATTTTGACTCGTAAGTCATCAATAAATTTTGAGCCTGAAGGAAGGTAACCGGAAATTGAACTTGGAAACAGGAAATCGCCTGGTAAACGTAATGTTTTACCATAAACGTATTCGGCTGTTGTGGCCGAAAGTGAAGTTTTAAAAATAGTGCGTAAACCTAATAAAATTAAAGGTAGTTGTGACACCCAGTTCTTTGGATCGTTACTCATTCGGATCGAGTCTTTAATTTGTTTATTGAGCCGCTCTACCAAACCGTTACATTGCGGATGATAGGCGGTTGTGGATTTGTTTGTAATGCCAAAAATATTGCAAAAATGTTTCCAAACGTGAGATTGAAATTGACGTCCACGGTCAGTGAGAACCGTAGATGGTATACCGAAGCGTGAGATCCAACAATTTAAAAAAGCTTGAGAAATAGAGTCTGCAGTAATTTCGACAAGTGGTTGGACTTCAGGCCAACGCGTGAATTGATCGATGCAGACTAAAAGATATCTGTATGTGTGACAAACTGGCAAAGGGCCGATAATGTCGATGTGGATGTCAATCGGTCGTCCGGATCAGGAAACTTAGCAATCGGGGATACTGTGTGACGGAAAATTTTGACTTTCTGGCACTGCAAATAGGATTTGACAAAATGTGTGATGTGGTGGTTCATCGGCGGCCATACATAGCGTGAATTTACAAGACGTTTCACTACTCGAACGCCAGGATGAGTTAATCCGTGGAGTGACTGCAAAATGTTAAGTCGTAATTCTCCGGGAACATAAGGTCGTTTCGAAACAATGTCAACGTAAATGGGTGTGCTAGTGCCAGGCGGAGTGAACTGCTCCAGTTTCAGTGAAGTTGTGCCGTTTGTTAACAAAAATTTAAGCTCATCGTCTTCTGACTGAAATTTGGCTAGGTCCGGTAATTCTAAAATATTAATTTCGACACGCGATAACGTATCCGCGACGTCGTTTTCTTTACCGGGAACAAACCTAATGTCAGTAGTGTATTGCGCAATAAAAGTTAAATGTCTGTGCTCACGTCCTGAAAACGATCTGAAGTTGAATTTATGGCAGCAATCAATGGTTTATGGTCTGTAAAAATGTAAAATTACGACCTTCGAGATAATATTTGAATTTTTTAATTGCCAAATAAACGGCCAGTAATTCACGACCGAATGTACTGTATTTGCGTTCAGTTATTGAAAATGATTTAGAAAAGAAAGCTAGCGGTCGAAGAACGCCAGATTTTTCCTTCTGCTACAAGACCGCGTCAGCAGCGGAATCAGATGCGTCTACCATAATGCTTAATTCTGCATTTGGGTCTGGTAGGCTAAGCATAGCACAGTCGGCTAGTGCAACCTTGACTGCCGTAAATGCTTGTAGTGCAGGTTGTGACCATACCAGGGGTTTATTGCGTGGAGTTTGAGATGCAAGTTGGTTGAGCGGTGCAAGTATTCTTGAGCATGATTTTATAAATCTGTGGTAGAAGTTTACCATGCCAAGGAAACGTTGAAGTGATTTCTGGTCAGATGGTTGTGGAAAAGACATGATTGCATCAACCTTAATTTGTAATGGTTTGATGCCTGAACTGTTAATGCTATGACCTAAGAAATCTAATTTTGTTTCGCCGAAAATACATTTGTCGTTATTAATTTTGATTCCAAAAGTTGTTAATGTTCGTCTTTACTGAAGACTAAAATGTCATCCAAATATACGAAACAAAATGGTAGCTCGCGAAGAACCGAGTCCATAAACCGTTGAAAAGTTTGTGCGGCGTTTCTCAAACCAAAACTCATCCGCGTATACTCAAACAAGCCAAATGGTGTTGTGATTGGTCTTCGGTATATCATTAGGGTGAATTGGAATTTGATGATAAGCTTTAATCAAATCGATTTTAGAAAAGACTTTGCAACCAAAACAGCTATACGTAAAATCATGCAATATGGGCAGAGGGTATCGGTCAGGAATTGTAACCTTGTTAAGTGCACGGTAGTCTCCGCACGGTCGCCAAGAACCATCGGATTTCGATACCAAGTGCAGCGGTGATGCCCATGGGCTTGATGAGGGTCGAACAAAACCAAGTTTTAATAAGCTATCGAATTCTTGTTTGGCAATTTTGAATTTGTGTGGCGGTCAAAAGAAGTGGTGAGATCGGGAAATTGATTGAGCAATGTGGAATATGTTGGATGATGATTGGATAATGAATTTATGATCGGCTGTTGCATCAGACTGGACGGTTTCCTCATTAATCGATTATTGGCAATATCAACAATTATGTTCAAATGCCGGAGAATCGAGTGGTTTACGCGTGCAAGTATGAAATGCCACTGAAATGTTACATCTAAGCCGATGTTAACTGTTAGTTTAGATGATCCGAAAGTTGAAATTAAATTTCCACTTACGGTTTGCAATGTAAATTTTGTAGGGGGGTGAGTATTGGCATAGAGTTGATTCACCGCCAAAATGCTGACCTGGGCGCCAGTGTCGATAAGAAATTTAGTGCCAGAATTTGTATCGCGGATAAAAAATAGTCGACCTGACGGATGAACGGAATCGTAGGTCGACATCAAACCCGTTTTAAATCGTTGCCCCAATCGCAAGGTTTGGTGCATTTTCGTGCATCGTCTTTAAAATTATAGTGATACCAGCACAATTTGTGGTTTGGGTCATCACGTTGTACAGAACGAGACCTGGAAGAAGAACGGTTTCGACTTGGATATTTGTTTTTAGATTGTTGCAAAATAGAGGTAGTTAAGGTGGTTAAATTTTGAGTTAATTCCGAAATTTGATTCTGTAAACTTTGCACCGTTGCTTCGAAATTGCTAAATTTCGTGTCTAATTTGGTGTTATTCGAAACTTGTTTGGAAATGCCAGTAGCACTGATGGACATAGGTGCTGAGATTTCCATCACGTGATCTGCCATTTCTGCTAATGACGTACCATGTGATGCAACTAGAATCTTTTGCACATCAGCGGGAAGACGTTGCAAGAAAATTTCGCGTAGTAAGTTCTCATCGATTGAGGTATTCCCCAAAAGTTGCTGTAATTTACGTAGGAGTTGGGAAGGAATTTGATCTCCGAGTACCTCGTTCGATAAGAGTTTTTGTAAACGTTTCTTTTCAGAAATCATTGTCCGTTTAATAATCTCATTTTTTAGAATTTCATAAGGATCGATGGCGGGTGGTTCCATTAATAAATCCCTTACGTCCATTGCGATATCTGGAGGTAAGGAAGCGACAACTTTATAAAATTTCCGGACAGAACTGGTTACGCGTGAATTTAAAAATTCCGCTTCTATTTGGATAAAGCAAATAAAGGGGTCAACACGCCAAAATGGTGGAAGCACACATTTAATATTACCGATCGTTTCCTCAGAGGTACTTTGATCTTCCATACCGTTTGAAATTAGGAAAAGAAATTAGAAGAAAGAAAATCAAGAAGGGAGAAAATGTAAGGAGAAAGTGAGGATTTTCTAATGTGAAAGGTTAATGTAGCGTCACCTTCGAGGAATGTTTCGTGGCTTTCGCGCTTCCGTGTGGCTTTCGTGTTATCTGGACGAGTACAGGAATGAAGGATTGTAGACCGCTGACAGTTTTGAACGCTCTCGATATTCCTCGATGTGATCTTGCTCCTCTGCTATCGGCGAATCGTCGGCACTTATCCTGCCGGGTTGCTTACTACAGCAGCGTGTTCAGGGGTCACCAACAACGTAGGCCCCTCGGGGTTACCAATGTAGGATTTGTGTTGCCTCGACAAACCTCTATTCATTTACCGATGCAGGTTTAATTATTAATTACTCAGGGAATAGAGATTATTTCTTTATTCTAATTCAAGGAAAATGTAAATTAACGTTTTTACATCAAACAAAAAATCTCTCTATATCTCAATTATTTATTTTTCCGTTTCCATGGTTTTTTCGTCCGCCTCCCTGATGCCTGGAGCTCCTTGTTTGCCGCGCTCTCGCCTGTACATTCCTCGAGGGTACGCCACACATCTATGAACTTAATTAATAATGCACCACCAAAAACCACTATATATCAATTGTATATGGAATTCAATCGTAATTGTAGTTCGTTTAGTGATGAATTTACTGAAGGTCGTTAAAAATCGGTTGTTGTTTCAGAAAACATTGAGGCTGTCAAAAATATCTATTTGCCATGGATCTTACTTAATTTAAAAATCGCACAATAAAGGCTCGGGTCGATTGGTCGAAAAAAATACCCAATAAACACGATTGCGGTGCTACAAAACACGCCTCTGATAGCGTGACAGGTGACGAATCATAGATATACCATATGCGTATGAGACCGAAAGTAAAACAGTTAACTGTATAGTTTGGTTCTTTCAATATAAGCCAAATAGTCGTTTTTATTTGAAGAATCTGGATATGTGGCAACTGTACTTTGAATGGTACAAAATCAGGTTGCAATTCCCTTGTTGACAACGCTGTTGTTGACTACAAAAATTGAGCCTATGATTCAATCCAATGTACTTTAAATCTATAACTCTCGCAGAAATTCTCATCGGACGCTTTTTAACGTAATATGTTTTAAGATAGTAAACATGGTTCTGTGAAATTCAGGACGCTTGCTTGTAAAAATAACACATTTATTATCATGTCATAGTGTAATGAGAATGCTTGATGTAACGTCAAATTTATAGCCAGATAATCCGCGTGCTTCTTTTGATAATTCCTTAATGGCTTTCGAATGACATTTTTTAGTAATATTTTTCCGAACAGTTCATTCTTGTAGTTCAAAAACCTTGAATTAAATAAGTTGGTAAAATAATTGACGAAGGATATAAAATACTTATCTGGTTTGCTTTACAGAATAACAAATCTTTTACAATACGGAAAATTATTAATCAAGGCTGATTTTCTGTCTAAAGAATAATTCAACCTTTGCAAACCAATTAGTGGAAACAAATCACCATTTTGGAACAGATGTGCTTTCGGTAATCCTTAAGATGGATTTACTATAATAGAAGCGATTGAAATTATTAGCCAGGACTAACCCGGAAATTTCCCTGCTTAATTTAACTGCTTTGTATAAATAGGTTAATTTTCGTAATTTTAGTCAGGAAATACGTATTGCAGATGAATGTTTCTCCATTTTGTTTCTGTTAATGACAGTCTTTAGTAGAATAGCCAGAAGTTTCTCCTAACTCAATAACACCTAAATCGTCATCTTGTCCATCTTCATTCATAACATAATCAGTATGATATTGGATTGATGAGGCCGTTACTTGTTGAAACTCCATATTATCACTTAATAAAACACTGACGTAATGTAAGGTTTCAAAAAATCGTTTTATTGTTGTAGAACAATAAAACGATTTTTTGAAACCTTACATTACGTCAGTGTTTTATTAAGTGATAATCAGTATGAGGTGGAATCACTGCAACATCTAAGGTTGTACTTACTTGTACACGGCCAGCGATGAATTTAAAATTGTCTCGTATAAGAAGCGCAAGTCTGTACGAAAATCGCTTGTCGTAGGCACCGGCAATATGAAATTTGTAGTGCAAGCGGAACCCAAGAGGACTTGGTTGTTTATTAAACGAATCAAGAACCACAGATGAACGATCATATTAATTCGATTATAAATAATATCAATTTTTCTTGCGAAAAAGTACTAACTAAATCTTCATTAGCCGCGTTTAAAATTGGGGCTGAATTCAGGCATCGTGAAAAATTAATCAATCCCAGTAATTGGCCAGAAGAAATTACAATTGAGCGATATATTTTTAGATGGGTTCAAACAAAACAAAACTCAATAATAAACCACAAAACTTAAATATTTTATTTCTAAATGTTCAGTATCTGCGTAGTAAGATTATAGAACTTGAATTGTTTCTTTATGAAAATCATATTGCATTTAATGTGCTATGTATTACTGAGCATTGGTTAAATGGTCATGAAATGTCAGAATTACAATTTTTAAATTTTGTTGTATCATCAAGTTTTTCACGACAAAAATATTTACACGGTGGGTCTTTATAACTCATCTCTAATGATATTAAATCCAAAAAACTGCATCATTAACTACTTTATCCTGTGAAAAAAATTGTGAAATAGCTGCATCCCTGCTTGTTAATTCTATAATAATAGTAACAATATACCGCCATTAGCTGATTTTAATGAATTTATGACTGTGATGAGTAATGTTCTTGACAGGGTTGATTTGACCAAGCGAGTATTTATTGGTGGAGAGTTTAATGTTAAGTTCAACATTCATGATAATAGGACCATTGCATTGTGCGACTTATTTAAGGCATATGGTCTCAGCAATGGTGTAAACTTCTGTACTCGCTACAGTAATTGTCTTGATAGTGTATGATTAGTATTCACTATAAACCACCGCAATAAAATAGAACTAAGTTTCTACACAAAACACAGATGTATAAAACTTTTTCAGCTCCTGGATGGGACAAATTGGGATTTTATACAGGCACCTAACATTTCTATATCTTATAAATTGTGTTCATTTTTAACATTAATATAAGGGTATACAGAGAAGTCTTTTCAGGAAATACATACATTGCAGGATAAACATAATAAAATCAATTGGTATAACGACTTATTACGTACCATGCGTGTTAATCTAATTCTTATGAGAGAAATCAGCTTAGTCTATCCTGATATGAAACTCAACTGTATATCCTACAAATTAAAATATAAATCTGCGATACGAGCAGCTAAAATAGCGGCAAAGGCTGACTTTATTAAAAATAAGGGTCAAAAATCTTTATGGTCTTTAATAGGCGCTAACAAGTCACAGAAATGTCAACAAGAGTATAATATTGAAGCCAATACCTTTAATTTATACTTCACAAATGTTGCTCAGAGTATGAATAAAAACTATCCTATTGATACTTCTAGTGCTGTGGAACTTCTCACTAACTTCGTCATAAGTTTGGGTGCCGATTATTTCAAATTTAGAGAGATTAGCGAAGCATCAGTCAGGAATGTTGTTCATAAGCTAAAATTAACTACCAGCCGCGATATCTACGGTGTATCTACTATTTTGCTTAAGTCTATTTTAAATGTCATCATTACTCCATTGACTATAATTATTAATTTATTTATAATTTCTGGAACTTTTCTGGTATGTCCACAAAAGGCTATGGTCACTCCAATTCCCAAAAAGGGTAATATTGATGAAGTTGGCAACTTTACACCATTCTTCCTTTTGTCTATATTCTCGAAGGTTCTAGGGTTAATACTTCCTAACCAAATAGTAGACTTCCCCGATCCTCATAAAATAATAAACTGTAATCAATACGGCTTTCGTAAAGGTAAATCTACGATAGATTCAATAATTACTTTTACCGACGAACTATATGAGGCGTTTGAGCAAGGTTCATATTCTCTCGCCACATTTATGGACTTGCATGATAGCGTCTTTGAGTAATCGGCAACAGCAAGTTTATATAAATAACACCGTATCAAGAGAGATGAAGCTGATCTGTGGTGTGCCTCAAGGATCTATTTTGGGTCCATTATTGTTCATATTATATGTAAATGATTTACCATGTCAGATAAGCAATTCTTCGGTGGTACTGTATGCCGATGATACTATACCATTAAGGATTGTTCATTCACTGAAGATGGGATTGGAATAACTGATTCTAAATGATCTTGGAAGTTTCAGATTTGGCCAATACCTTATGGATAGGGTTACAAAGTAAATTTATATAGTTTTCTATAAAAGAATAGCTGGAAATAAATTATTTAAGTTCAATATTTCTTAAAAATTCAGTGATAAATTATAATCTAGAACCGAATTCGGGGCAAGCCTGGTAAATAAATCAAATTAATTGGTCGATTTAGCATTAGCCATAGAATAAAAATCAGAAAATAGATTGGCTGTATATAAATCAATACGATTCACAGGAGGACATTTGGGTATTCATTATCTTTTTTAGAACCTTCTTACCTAAAACATATTACCATAAACATTTTAAAACCGATTCGAGTTTTCTACTTTGAAAATATAGGTTTAGTAGCATGAATTAATATTCAGTAATCATGTACCAGCCAATTTAACTGATATTTATATGTGAGGAAATGACGTTTGCTATAGTTATAACAAATAATTAATGAAATATGAATGTGATTCTGGTGCTATAGGTAATATATTTTCAATTTTTCATTGAATTTTGAGGTGTCGACTGTGAGATTTAATTTCGCAAACTAGTAAGAAATTTTTATATAGGTTTCTTATTTGACAAAAAACTAAATTCAGGAGAAAATATTATCTTTTTAATAGTTTCGACTATTTTTTTTTAGTTATCGCTAGACCCTGAACATGACAAAATGAATGAGATTTTCTGAGAGTTTGTCATCAATATACCTATAGAATTAACTGTATGTTTAGTTTAGAGTTTATTATATGATAGTGACGGCAAATTGTTAGATAAACAAAGTAATCCATGCGACAGTAACCATAAAAAAGTTGTTATCTACAGAAGTAACAGTAAAATTTCTAATAAGGACAATGAGTACAAAAATATTTCAAGGAAACATACAAGTGAAATACAAGATTAGTAAACTGAAATTATTACAGATGGAACTATTTGAAAAAAATGAAGAAGTTCAGAGTATGTTCAAAGATGTACTCGAGGATGCACATGCAAAAAGAAAGGGTGATGATTGATCATCATATTTTAGAACATATAACATACGAGAAGATCTAACCCCTTTCCGATTAACACTCATCAAATCAGCAGATGAAAAGTACGCTAATAAAAATGTTTTCACTAATTATGGAACATTTTAATTTAATATTTCTTAAACTGCCCGAAGGAATAACAAAAATTCAATCAATTAGTGACATCCCCAAAGGAAGCAGATTATTTTCTTTTATATTCCTTTCATTTATTATATTATTTATTTTCAATCAATGGTCCGAATAAATATCACTGTAGCTTGTATCAATGTCAGATCAATGATTAATAAACTAAATGAAATTAAACAATTACTAATGAACAGAAATATTGAGTAAAATTCCTAATAATCTTTTAAATATTGATGGGTACACTTATAAGAAATGATCGTGATAGTAGGGGCGGGGGAGTAGCAACTTATGCAAGAAGCTTTTAATTATAAATCAATTAAATTAGAAAATAGTTAAAACGTACAGATTCATGAAAAAAATTTAGTTTAGTGTATAATTAAAAAAATTGAATTCAATAAAGGATATAATTTAATTTAGATAAATAAATTAACACCGAAATGAAAACCAGTACCTTGTAGCAAATTTAAGCACACAAATTAAACCCAGCTGCGAACGAAATCTAATCTAACAAATCCAATCGCTTAATACACGGTGGCACATTCCGCTTAGAAAATTAAATGCATGTCGCCGGCGTTGGAATGTTAATAGTTGGGTGCATGCGTCGGAGAAAAAGAATTATGTCAGCGAGGGAAAGCGGCGCCGCATTCGCAATTAAATCTGGCCCAATTCGGCCCGTCATCTAATTCATTATTAGCTTTATCATAAACATCCTCTAACGGTGTTTATGCAAAGCGCGGAAACAACGACGGAACAAAAAACGAACAAATCGCAGGACTAATGAATGCATCCGCACGTCTGGCGCGAATCGAAATCGGAGCAACCGTTAATTAGTTAGTTTATTAATGGAGGTTGCCGTGGGTATTTATAGGTGCGTTTCGCCCTCCGAAATCGATATTTTTGGTAGGGTTGGTAAGCAAAGCTAAGCTAGAATTGCATGCAGCTCGATCGATCCATCCATCCATCCATACACTCGTGTGCATATATTTACCTGCTAGAGATAAACAAGTGAAATAATGCATATTTATTTACATTCGTATATTTTTCATCCACTGTTGTATAATCTCCATTATAATTTAGAATACATTTAAAAAAAGTTTGTATGCATTTCCACTCTGTTGGTGTATTTTAAAAACTATTGTAAATTATAATATTAGATAAATATCTTACAATATAAAGTCGATCAGTTTGATTAATATTTTGAATCTAAAATAAAAAAATGGTGTTGTGACCCTTATAGTATTTTCCCTATATTTTTTGACAACTATTAGGTTAAGGCAAAAATCTTATTCCTAATAATTTGTTCACTTGAATTCTCTACAATTATGTGTTATATAAAATTCTAAAAACTCTAATAGTTTATTAGTAATTGGCAAAAATTGTCAAAATTTTCAATTTCTATTCATGAAAACAGTTGACCACTAAATGTTGTTCTAGGTGTTCATTCATAATTATGCCTTCTATCTTTCAATAAAACTTTGAAGGTGGAAAAGCTTCTCTTCACATCCACACTTGTTATGGGCGTATTTTTAAATTTAGCTATTGTAGATCCATTTAAAAATTGAGAACCTTGTCATAATTCAAAATCAAATTTATTTAATTTAATATTAAATCCTTTATTTTTACCAAATACTTCTTATTTATTTTGATTTCTTGGCCATCCTGGTATTTTCTAAATTGAATCTTTGAGATTGTTAAATTTGTAGATACATGCAACGACATTACTTGCTTTTCTAAAGATTTTATTGTATATCTCACAAAATTTAAACAGTATGCAAGCTAAATTGTTTTTAAGCCTTTGTTTCTTAAGAATTGATTATATAATATAACCTTTTTAAATCCTTCAAAATTGTTCACTTAGTACATCGCAGCGTCTAGACAAGTTCCCCATCTTCTTAGCACTGGTTCATGAGGCGATAACAGGTAATCTCTCCTTGATTAATTGTATTCTCAGAGAAGTTGTTATAAAAACTTTTTTTCCATTTTTAATTAAATCTACCAATGGAAATGTCACGCTTATTGTTTCAGCAATTCGTTTCGATCCATGTGCCAAACTTGTACAATATATTAAATGCGTCGAAAAGCATTAGTAAAATGTGGTAACTTGGTACTGTCTACGGCAAAAGTAAGCTAGTCAATAATCCATAATTTATGAATTTTATTATAGTGTTATTATCAGTTTTCTTCAATTCTTTTGCATATTTCAAAATACTGTTGCTCTGGATGCCTTCATACAAAACTCCGATTATTAAATTAGCAACATTATCTTCCACAAGCGCCTGTGGTTTCATCCACACCAAGCCATATATAATTGTTGTTAATAATATCTTTATTTTTTACATTTAATACTACTACGACTGTGACTGTGAATCCTATGAAACGTTCCTATGTTTTATCTGAATAATAGTGACGCATAAAAATGTCTCCGCGGATACGAAAAGGAAAATCGTCGACACGTTGAAAAACAATATTAAGTACGATGTTCATTCCAAGCGGGTTAAAATCTATTAGAATGGTGCACCCGAGTTAGAATTGTGGAAAAACCGTGAAATTCAAGATTTGGTTTCGAATCAAAGGGAAAAATTGTTCGGAATCGACAAAGATTTTCTAAACATTGATCCTAGTTTGTGGGAATCAAATGATGGATATAGTAAATCAAAAACATATTTATCACAGTTGCGCGTGGTAAATGACACGGCTGAAAGAGCCGTAGTGTTGGCTAAAAAGTTTAACGCTTTAATTACGAATTCAAAAGAGCAAAAGCAGTGCCTATATAAATATGTGCCTAGTCATCAACAGCAATTGCCGAATGCTGAGAAATCTAATCTTAGAATATTGAAACAGATTTGTGAGAGCACATTAAAATGTAAATACTTGACTACCTCTCAAAAATTCAATTGTTTAAACCTGATCTTGACCACGTTTTGAATTAAAAACATGTTTTCCCACATGAGATATGTTATTAGAATGTTAGTACTTAATTTCATAAATGTTTAATGAACAAAGTCAACAATCTTGAAATCGCCGCTCAAAGCACCTGGAAGAAATTCCGGGTTACAGAAACTGGGAGGTACCAGGAAGTGGCGCAAAGGTGTTGCACTAAGTCTTACATGTATTCTTTAATGTTTAAGACCAAAAACAGCGATGAAGGCATCTGTCAACCGAAGTTATACGTCAAATTTTCTAAAATTTGACCAAAATTAACATCTAAAAATGCATGCTGCGTTTCAAATACCGCCAATAATATGAGTTTCATAATCAAAACGATCTCTATATCATGTTTTTCAATGGGAATGTACGTTACGGCAAGTTAGTAATAGGTTTTATTATTTTTATCAGCCGAAAACCAGATTTTCAGGTTTTTCTTCACACGTTTGATTTGAGCGACCTCTAAACTTCAATTAAATGACCTGATATTTGGTATCTTAAGGATCAATAAGACTAATTCCAGAAGAAGAGCTGATTCTAAAAAAAATGTTTTTCCTGTCACCCTAGTATACATATTTAGAATTTTTTTCGATACTATAAATATTATGGATAAGCATAATGGCTAGAAATCCGCTCTCCAATAATCACTTATTGAAACAACTACTTCTCTAATAAGAAGTAACTTTTTTTAGAAAAAACGCTACCTCAGTTTCTGGAAGATGTACCATTGTCAATAAAAAATAGAATGTGGTTTATGTACGATGGTGCATTTTAGAGTTATAATTTAGCAAGTTTCGTTTCAAGAATTGCTCTACCACAATTTTATTGCACAAATTAATTAATCAAGTGATATATATCTACCTGTAGTATATATGTATATCGCCCCAAGCTTCTTGATTCCGTAGCTGAAGAAGTTATCTGAAGGGTATGGTAAATGATCCAGTCGCTTACCGGATCACATATATGTTCAATGAGCGACAAATCAGGTGATTAAGCAGGCCATGTTAGCTTCTTCCAAAAAAAACGTGTTGTAACCCTTACTACATTATCCTATTTGAAAATGCGATTTTCCAGTCCCTGAAGATATGGAAATATAACCAGCTGCGTTTAGGTTGCCGCCAATAAAGTCCAAGGGTGATCAGCTACGATATCATCACTCCTTGTGTTGCGTTCCTCAAAAAATGTTGAATTTTTATGTTCTCCATACATCAACCCTACGATGACCATCGTGGGTCCACAAGCAAAATCAGAACTCGTTACTAAAAAAATTGGATGCCATTCTTGTGCCTATTTCGCTCTTTCGTTGCTCCATTCTAGCCTGCGAAGACGGTGAAGTAATGTAAGAGGAAGACATAAAAATGAACGATATGAACATAGCCAATAAGACCTTATCCGGCGATAAACAGATGACATTGATATTCTGGGTCCTACACCTTCTCACCCATTAAAATTACTCAAGTCTCTTGTGGCCAAAAGTCTTAAGCGATATTCTTCGCGACCTGTAATCCTTCTAGGACGTCTAGATTCAGGGCGACTTTGTTGAACCCTTTCTTTAGACCATTTGGACCAACATCTCAATACCGTTGTATCACTTCAGTGTACACGACGAGCAATTCTCTTAGCGAAAGTCCGGCCCTTCCATGCCAATGAAAAAATTCAATTCAAAATCAGTTAACACACTATGGACGGGTCGGGTATTAATACTCGATTCGCGAACTGCCTCCTATGGACGGGGCGGGTATTTGTACCCGCTTCGAAACGCTGACGGAGCAGGCGGATTTACGCTCACTACGACCGCTTTAACCAAGACTTAAACGTTGCATTTGTTTAGTCTTGTTTTCATGTATATGCATATAGGAGAAAATGTTTATCATTTCATAATTTTTCAAATAAATAATCAAGATTTTTCTTTCTGCTGAGAATTTAGTTTATGATCGTTATTGAGCGTAGAAAGATCGAATGAAAAACGCATCCTTATTACAATGTTATATACTTATTTATAATGAAAATAACGTGTACGCCGACAATTTTTTAGACGATGACGCAAACAATATCGTCAATCAAAATGATAGTGACAGTGAAGACATATTTCGTGTTGTAAGAAGAAGTAGAGCTGTTCCATTGTCATCAAGCAATACCGATAGTTACAATGAGGATAGTGATAGTGATGAATAATAATCCAACAACAATTGAATCATTTTTTTGGGCAAAGGGGAATCAACATAATACCCAGCAATGCGAAAAGTGTCATGTTGGTTGTAAAATTATTTATTGGCGACGATTTATTTGAGTCTTTTGGACAAGAAACAAATCGGTACCATGACAAAAATCGTCATCGCGAAAGATATACAAAATGTTGGGTTTGCTCTTGATAATGGAAAGAATGCGAAAGGAGTTGAGGAAGGAATATTGGTCAACGGACAATACAAACCCATGATTTTGGCAATGTTATGATCCGGGACCGCTTTATTCAAATTTGGGATTCCTGACATTTTTCTGATAATGCTAATTTGGACCCTAATGGCGATAGATTGCAAAAAATCCAATAGCTTCTGGATTATTTTCTTTTCTAGCAAAGTTTAGAGATGTTTACCATCCTGATAGTAAATTGTCACGTGACGCCTTGGAGGGGTCGACTATCTTTCAGTTTGCAATACGTCTAAAATTGTAAAGTAGGAATTCTGATACGTATGGTTAGCGAGGAAACATCGGGGTAAATTTGCAACTTCAAAATTTACTGAGGGTAAGGTCATCGTCTCCAAGATACTATTTTAAATCTACTGCAGCCATATCTAAATTTGTAGCATCATGTCTACATAAACAATTATTACAATAGTGTTGATACGGCTGAAGTGCTACTACAAAATAAGGTGCGTGTATATGGTACAATTCGTGTAAATGGAAGACTTCCTCCTACTTTAAAAACTGCAAAATTAAAACAAGGAGAATCAATGTTTTTGGGTCGAAAATATATCTGTTCTGGTTCTGGTGACATTATCAAGAGCCATAACATCGACTGGCGCACAAAGGAAAAAAAATGTAAAACAATTACTGTAATTGAGTATAATAATAATAAATATATGAAAGGCGTGGATCGCTCAGATCAATATTTATCATACTATTTGATGGTACGTCGCAGAAAAAATAGACGAAAAGGGCTGCCATGTTTATTTTGAATTGAGCAACGCGTATTTGTTTATGACACTTACATTGAAACGGGGTGTTCTGTGTTTGCTACACAACGCAGATTTCGAACAAAATTAAATGTTGCAAGGCACGGTCTACGTTTCCTACGAGAAACACTATCCTAAAGTGGGTGCAGAACTTTCTTACTAGAGGATGGTTGAAGCCTGAAGTACCTGGAGGTGGAGAAAGAAGTAACAGAATCCATGAAAATGTGGCTAAGATGGAACAACTTATTCCACCTCAAGGAAGTCTATTGCATTTTTGAGAGAACATTTTCCAGCACTACTCATTTTGCTACGAGGGGACATCGTGTTGCCCCAAAATTCGCCTAATCTTAGGCCCTGCGATTTTTTGTCAAATGCTATCACCCAAGAAATTCAAGCCATTTCATGACCAACTTCTCAACTCGACTTCTGGAGTGTGTGGAAAGAACGGACATCACTTAGATGATATTATTTTATCCTACATGAATGTTTGTTTCTTTGATATGCATACGAAATGGCAAATCCACAACTACCTATTAAACAAATAAAGTTTTTATTTAATTGAAAATTGTCTGAGATATGACTTTTTCAAAAACGTCGTACTTTTCTGTCGGAACTTGTATAATGCGTTTCATGTTTATAAAATTCTAAATAAAAATGTAAATATAAAACATAAACCATTTCTACTTGATGTAACCCAAGAATAGATTGAAGATAGTAAAGAGACAATCGATGTGGAGCATGGGGCTTAGTACATCACAAAATGTAATGCGTCACAGTACAACAAAGTTACTATCCAAAGATAGTAAAAAACACAAAATTGTAAATATACTTACTGGCGCATATGTTCTGCGCATAAAAAGAAGAGTTTAACTTGTTTCATTTGTGATTATTGTAAGGCATCCCTCCACAAGGGTGATAGTTTTTTTTTCTAAATTTCACAAAAATATTAGATTTAGCCACTATTGTTTTTAAATACGTCGTTTTTTTGTTTTTAAAATTATTTTAAAAATAAATAAATAATAACATGCAACACTGCTGATAACATTTTATAATAAATATTATTAAAAATAAATGTTACTTTGTCTCATTCATTTCTTGATTCCAACGTTATCTTGAAGCAGAGCGTTCAAATTTGCGTGCTGACGCTGCAAAACCGACCCGGCCCGCAGACCAGTCTAGCGCTCAAGGCACCCGTCCATAGTGTGAAAATAGAAAAAATAATTGATGTTGACGTACTCTTAGCATTGTTGTAATGAATTTTTTACATTTATATTTTTTGTCCTGTAATTGGTTTCTGTTGGGAAATTGTGAACAAAAAATTTGCAAAATTGACTCTTAATTACACAATAGTGGGTTTATTTCTGCAAATATATTGTTACTAAGTGCAGAGCAAAAGAACAAAAAACCAAAAAACAACAAACTACTGGCTAGATTTTATTCAAATTTTAATAATAATTTTGTTAATGGAGAAAGCGATGTAGTTTATAAACCCTACAAACCTAAGTGGTTTCATGCCGGTAAATATAGGCTAGATTATACATAAGAAAACATATTGTTTAAGCTTAAAATAAAATTTCCAAGCGTGCCATTTTCTGTTGAACCAATAATATACGAAGATCGAAATACGTGTGAAAAATATAAATGTTTTAAAATTGGTGTCCCCGAACAATCAGCCCATGTATATTGATATTGATATTTATATTTATTTATTTATCCAATGTGAATAAAATTTCGACTTCACATGGAAAGGTTCAAGTTCACGTCCACGTGATCTTCCACTCTCGCCCGATGCTGACCATGACTCTGTTGCCATCCAAATCTCTTACTTACTTACAATGAAGACATGAAACCAAATATCGTAGGTCTAACGAAAACATGCAATAAATATAATACAAATCATGTGCACCTAAAAGGATACACAAATTTGTGCAGAATACACAGAGAAATATAATCGGATATCATCGGGAGCATGGTGGATGCATGATTTTTGCTGATGAAAAATATAAATGCGAACAAATAAGTATCAGTCAATTTTGTGTGGAAACTATAATTTAATGTGGAGCCTGCTCTTTGAAGGAATTCAATACAAAAATTGTAATAATTTGCAAATATCGTCCACCAATAGGTAATCTTTCTGATCACCATGCGCAAGTGCGCAAAATTTACTAGATTAACCAAAATTTAAAAATAGAAGGATAATAAACGACTCTACCAGAGGCGAACTAAAATATTACATACAGAATACAAATTAGAATTTCATTAAAACTAAAAATATTCTTAGAGGAGTTTGAATTCAAATATATCTTATGCTCAAAAAATGGTGATGGCCACATAGTACTTTCCCTATATTTTACTCGAAAACTATGCGGTTTATGCAAAAAGGTTATTCTTAATAATTTATTCAATTCTGAATTCTCTACAATTATTTGTTATATAACTTTCATGTTGCTTCAATAGTTTATTAGCAATTGGCAAAAAATGTCAAAAATTTCAATTTTTATTTTTTTTTCTCGAAAGTTAAGAATTTTATGAAAAATATATTTTAACAAAATTTGTTCAGTTTCTCCTTCCCTTTAACTTTTGTTTAAAAAGTTTTGTAATATTTTTCATATTAAAAAAAATATTGGAAAAAAACAAAAAACGCCTGTAGTAAACACCCACTTCCGGTTTATGAATGTTTACCAAAAGCTTTTCAGTTCCAGTTTTGAATGATAGAACCTTACGTTTAAAGTTTCATCTCAATCGGATCATTCGTTTTTGAGATACAGCACCCACGGACAGACAGACACACACACACAGACACAATTTTTTTTTTCCAGAAATTAGTTTAATGGACTCAGGGGACCTCAAAACGGATATTTCCGCAAAAAAAATGTTTCAAAAAAAAATCACGATCACAATACTTCCTCTATATATACTTCGTATATAGGGAAAGTAACAAAAGTTAAAAAGTGTAAATTAGATATTGATTTAAAGTTAAAAAGTTTTTTGCAATGCAAAAATGTATTTAGTTTTGTACAAACTTCTTCCATTTATTTCTATCTTTCGCTAGACTTTGTGCTTCGTTCTTTCCCATTCCTTCTTATATTTGCTATAATTTTCTTCTGTTCTGTTGCCTAAGTATTTTTTCTATTCCACCTTTTTTCGTTTTATTTGTTCTCTTACTTCTTCTTACTTCAACCACCATGCTGTTTCTTTCTTATTGCTGTTCCTTTTGCTTACTCTACAACTTTTGGTTGCTGCTTCTAGGAGTTCATCTTTAAACAACTTCCAAATTTCTTCTTTATTTTTATTTTCTGTCTTGTTCTTATCTCCCTCTAGCTTCTCCTCAAGCAACTCTCTATACCTTCCAGCTATTTTTTTTCTTTCAGCTTGTACGCTCTTATTTTTATGGTTTCCTCACTGCTTTGTTCTCTTTCCCTTCCTCTTTTATTCTTTTCTGTGCTCTCTCTTACTTTGCTTACAACTACATAGTGGTCACTTCCTATTTCCGGCCCTCTTGTTACCTTTGTGTCTAGTATTTCTTTTTTGTTGTTGGACTCTACTATTATATAGTCAATAATTGATTTCTCGCCTTTGCTGCTTACTTCTCTCGTGTATTTATGAATATTCTTATGTTTAAAAATTGTGTTTGTTATTATCAAATTATTTCTTGTGCAAAAGTCCAGCAGTCTTTTCCCGTTGCTATTTTTGATGTTTTCTCCGTATAGTCCTATTGCTTTCTCATAATCCTTAACCCTTATTCCTACTCTTGCATTGAGGTCACCTACCACATATATTCTTCCTTCAGCTTCCTCTATTATTAATTTCAGTTCTTCCTAGAACTTTTTCTGCGCCTTTTCCTTCTTCATTTGGGCCATAAGCTATTATTATTGTTGTTTTCTTGGTTTGGCTTTGGCTCACCTCCCGCTTTTCTATTTTAAATATTCTTTCATTTTTTGCTTACCAATTGTATATCTGTTACTCCAGTGTTTTGTGTATTTTCTTCGCCAACTCCGCTAAATATTATATTCCCGTTCTCTAGTTGTACCAATCCCTTTTCTTGTTTCTTCGTCTTTATTATGGCTAGATAGTCCAGCCCCATCCCCTCGAATTCTTCTTCCAGTTATTTCTCTTTTCCTCTTATGCCTCTGACATTCCAAGTTCCTATTTTCCATTTTTCGTCCCTGCTATCATGTGTTCCTTCTTTTGTTTCCAACTGTGTTTCCTTTTGCATCTCTCATTGCTTTCTCCTTACTATTCCGCTGACATTTAACCTGTTTAAAGCATCCTTCCTTTGTTTTAGTTACAGTTTTCGTGTCATTTCCCATTGCGTATGTCGTTATCGAGTTTTCATTTTCAGATTTCCATCTTAGTTTTTTTATTTTGTTTCTTCCAGTTCTCCTCTGTTTTTGTTCCATCTCCATTCCTTCCCATCTACTATTATTTTATTGTAGCCTATTTTAACGTTTTGCCCTCCTTTTTTTCCTCCTCTGCTTTTTTTCTTATCTGTTTCTGTTTTTCTCTCTATATTTTCGTCTGATCTTAATAAGTAAATGCTTTATTCATGCTTTGACAGCAATGTCTTACATACGTCACATATAATAATCAAAAAGTCAAATATAAATAATGTTATATAATATTACGGAGAGAACATTTATGATGCATTTACATTAAAATACAAAATACATTAAAAAAACACAAAAAGATAAAAAATACAATTAAAATACATACAAAGCAAAAAAAATAAATTTTAAACGGAGGCAATAAATATAAAATTAAATAAGAAGTATATGAAAACATACAAATAAAATATTTAAAATATTATCACAGTTAAATCAAGAGATAAAAATTATAATAATATGAAAAAAATAAAATATTTAAAATAATATCACAGTTAGATCAAAAAAACATTATTATAATATGAAGAAAAGAAAATATTTAAAAGGGTATTAAAAAATTAAAATATCATTTGTTAAAATGGTTAATAGAATAATAAAGCTATTTAAAATATCTGATGGTTAAATATAGAAATGCACAAATTAAAAAATTACAATTACAAAACTACGACACAACGTATTAAAAATTACCTTATGATTATGTAATGGAAATTGTACATTTTAGGAATTCCTCAAAAGAACAGAAGCAGTTCTCTGTTAACAATTGCACTACTATTTTCTTGAACTGTTTAATTGGTAAGACTTTCCAAGCATTTGGTAATTTGTTATAAAATTTAATAGTCCAATAGTATATCTTCATTTATATATTTTTTTCTGTCTGTAAGTACTTCAGCTTTGCTTTAATATCCATGATTAACTTCTTGTCTCTTTCTTTTTCCAACTTCACTAAGCAGCTTTTTTCGCCGATTTATAAACCTCTTTGACTTTATCAAGTGATCCATAACAAATATTAACTTTCAATAAATAATAACTAAAAAAAAAACTAACATTACATAATATAATTATTTTCAGAAGAGGAGAGTTTGTATGGCTACGGGAGTTAGGGATAGAATAACAAAATATACTACAATTTCTCCTCGGAGATTTTGGTACATTAAATTTGAGAGAGTTGATTAAGCACATATCCTCGATATTATTAAAATTAAATAAAACACTTCTCACTTTGTTTACTACAATAATAAATTTTTCAACTATTGTGGTGAAACTACAAAGTGTTTTATTTAATTTTAATCAAAATATCCACCAAGTAAATGCCGACAACATTCAATAATTCGATATTATAATGTATTAGTTTATACAAATACAACAGTGAGGATATTTTATGTCTATTTTCGAAGGTTTTTATATTATATTGTTGTAAAAGATTCAAGTAATTTCTAGAGAAGGTCAATACTGAACACATTTTAATATTCAAATATAATTTATTTACATTAAATTAATTTATTGATATCCTCTTGTAGGTTAACATAGTGTTATTAAACTTTGTAATATTACTATAAATTTTTAGATTATCAGCATAAAGTAAGCTTAAGGAATTAAATTTTTTTGTTACGTCATTTATAAAAAGTAGGAACAACAGATGACCTAAACTAGACCCCTGCGGAATGCCACTAGTAAAGATATAAGCTTTAGATATAGAACCCTCATAGTAAACGTAATGCTGACTGTTTGTAAGATAAGAGTAAACTACACTGATACTGTTTGAATTAATGTCATACTTCGCTAGCTTTTTGATAAGAGATTGATGTAAAATGGTATCAAAAGCTTTTTTAAAATAAGTGTAGATTACATCCACCTGGCCTTTATTATCCAGTGTCGAAGAGACATATTGTGTTTAAGTTTAATAAATTGGAAGTCGTCAATCTCTCAGAAAGAAAACCATGTTGCTCTGGTATTATGTTTACACAAACAACTTTACTTATGTGTTCACTCACAATTGTCTCAAAATCTTTGGAAAAGTTGCTAACTACAGAAATTGGTCGATAGTTCTCCGCTCTTGAAGACTGGATAAAGTCTGACCTTTTTCCAGTCTTCTGGAAAAACACCATACTTTAATATGAGATTATAATTATGCATCACTAATGGTGTTAACACGTTTGTACAGTCCCTTAAAATAAAAGATGGAATTCGATTTAAGCCCATTGTCATCTTAGCTTGCAGTTGCTTTAAATGATAAATAACTTGCTCCTCAATAATTTTAAAATCTTTCAAGTGGATAAAATGATTCGGTGTCACAGTTGAAAAATTCAGCAAAACAGTTGACTATATCTGTGCTATCTATGTGTTATGTACCTCGATTATTCACGGTCCCAGAATTTCTAGTTCTACATTTTATCGAATTTATATATGAACAGAGATGGGATGGATCATCTTTTAATTTATCTTCGATCTTACTCATATATATTTTTTTAGATTGCTTAATCAACTGTTTTAATTTATTTCTCTGGAGATCAAATTTATTTCTATCTATGATGGATTTAAATCTACGGTAATTTGAACGTATCTTTTTTATCGATTTCAGAAATAATTTCATTAAAGTATAGTGGATATTTGTTATTCCTGTTAGGAGTAGACTTAGGAATATGTGAATCAAATGCTTTGTAGGGTTTTGCATACAACACGTTACATGCATCATCAACATTTGATGTGTTATATAAACTACTACAATCTGCTCCTTCTAAGTGGGAATAGAGTCTGATGTAATTGCCTCGCTTGAAATTGTAATTTTCTGAAAATTATCCTCTAATATTTGACGGTGAATATTTAGGCAATAAGATTTCACAAAGCAGTGCAGGATGGTGCATATCTTCATGTAATAAAGTACATCGCCTGATTCTTCGGGAACACCTATCTTGAAACACTTATAGGCTTCCGCTGTTTCATGATGTTTGCGATTTATTGATTCAATTTTGAATTCAATTTTGGTTCTAGAAATGCTCTAAGCTTGTCTTCGGTATATTCAACTTTGTATTTCCCAATATGAAACCATTTGTTCTTTTGTGGTTTATAAACCACCTCGTCCTTATCCTTTGTTTTTCCTACAATGATTCGCCTCACATTAATATTGCCAGTATTTTCATCTTCTCTTGCACTATCGTCTGGTTTATTTTGTTTTGGATCAATCACTGTTTGTTTATATACATTTGAGTTCGTTGACCTGATTTCGTTGTCAGATGATCGTTTGGTGGATTTCGTGGACTTTTTCTCTGGATCCCGGGAATCTATTGTTTGTGATGCAGTCTCGACGGTCATTATCTTGCTGTTCGCTTTAGATGTTAAAATTTCTATTCTGTTTGTATTTGTAGTGGCCTCTTTTGATATTTGTTGAGATACAGGTGTAGTGCACTGCATTAACAATAATTGGTTAAGAACGCTAAACTTGTTCTTGTAAAAAAGTTTTTTATGATCGTATCCTTTGATTGCAGTAGGTGTTTTAAATATTGTATTTCAACTTCCCTTGATTTTTCGATAACTGTCTCTCCACTGCTAAACGATGACTCTGGATCGTCTCCATTATTGTCCTCAGGTTCATCACTTTCAGGTTGAAGTTCTGGGCAACAGATTATGGTATCTTTGTCCACTTGCACGACCGTTTTTATATATTTGCAGTATCCCGCAATGTTTACAATGTTTACATTTAGGTCCACTTATGGGAATATTACCACACCACTTGCACTTTGTTGCAGCAGCGTTTTCACACACGTCAATTTGGTCTAGCGCCATTTTTCTTTCAATTCTCAATATGGAAGCATATTGGCAATATAACCAGCTGCGTTTAGGTTGCTGTCAATGAAGACCAAAGATGATCTGCTACGATAACATATTGCACCCCCATATCATCACTCCTTGTGTGAGGGATGTGTTGCGTTCTTTAAGAAATGTTGAAGTTTTATGTTCTGCACACATCCGTCAACCCTGTGATCATAATGGACCCACAACTCGTTACTAAACACAATATTTGATGACATTTTTGGCTCCATTTTAGCCTGCGTAGACGGTGAAGTGGTATAAGATGAAAACATAAAAATGAACGATATAAACGCAGCCCATTAGACCTTATCTGCTAATATACAGATGGCATTGGCATTATAGGTCCTACACCTCACACCCAATCATTGACGAGTCTCTTGTGGCCAGAAGTCTTAAGCGACATTCTTTGCGACCTGTAGTCCTTCGGGGACGTCCAGATCTAGGGCGACTTCCTTGAACCCCTCCTTCGGACTCAATGCCGTTGTAACATTTCGGTTTATACGACGAACAATTTCTCTTAGCGAAAATGCGGTTTCTCTTATGCTTAAAATCAATTAATTGGAAAAAATCTTGATGTTGACGTACTCTTTGCATGATTCTTAAGTTCAGAAGGATATTGTAAACAAACAATTTGGAAATTAACAGTTAATTACACACTTACTCGTTTATTTCTTCAAATTTATTGTTACTAAGTGTAGAGGAAAAATCAAAACAATAAAACAACAACAATGTTAATTATAACTTTTGTTTTTTTTTTGAAAATTTCAATAATGTTATGAAATTTTATTGGAAACCGTTAATTTTTCTATTCCCGTGCCAATAAACTGCTTGTACTTTACTTTTATATTTTTCTGTTGAAGATTTACGAATTTCACAAATTTTTAACTGATTTATCAGTGTACTCTTGACTGACCTAAGTTAATACATATTTTACGAAATTAGATTGAGGGCAATTAATAGGTTTTTGGGTTAAGTTAGGAGTTCATCACCTTAAGTAAGAGATTAATGCGTATTTCATTGAGTAAGGCCAAAACAAATTTATTTTGGTAGGTCAGGAGCGCGTTAGATCAATGTGCTGACTTACTATGACAACATATCCTTGAATCTTTACAATCCTACATACATGATTGCCATATAACTATTAAGATTTTTAACTTCCTTTATAAAAAAATGGAAATAATAATCTGCATCCCCAAACAAAATCTACTTTTAAACTCAATATCCAGCTATCGAATTTCTATTCAAAACAATAAGTTTTCCTTAACCTTAAAATGTATACACTGTTCACAAAGCTTATTATGATTTCAGAGAATGTATAGGTTTATTATATAATTAGTTCATTATTGTCAATATTCTAATTTTTGGATATACTAAATACCAATAAATTACATAAGTAATTGTGGAGGCTTTCACTTCGTGATACATTTTGATAATTCAAAATAAATAAACAATTAACTTTGGTATCACTTTCTTTATTTACACTTGTAACTATAGGTTCGACAGCTTCAGCTTATTGTTTGATAATGTAAAGCTGAAGTTGTCGAAACTATAGTTGCAAGTATAAATAAAAAAGTTAATTGTTTACTTATTTTGAAGTACCAATAAATTACGTTTCGATATTTCAGAAATTCGACTTGAAATGGTTAAAATTTATAATGCAAAAACTTTGTTATTATGATTAAAAAGCAAACAGTTCGAATGGGGAATGGAGGGGATTACGATGAATTATTCCCGACTTTAATTAGGGTTAATTGTTTGGATAAGGAATTAGGGGGCGCTGCTTGCTCAATTCCCAGGACGACGACAGGCCCTCGGCCCTTAAATAACGCAAATACCGACTTCATAAAATTATGATTACAGGTAAACCGTCGGAGTCAGCTTTTCCGGGAAATTTGTTGGCCCAAACGAAAAATAAGTCAACGGGGCCCCTCCGCCTCATTCATGGCAATGATTAATATTCGCATTAATAAAATTATTTGCATTTAACTTATAAAATTACGCTTGTTTAATTAAAGGCATGCAATCCGCTAAGTGGCAGTCGATGTCTTTCAAATAATTCTATATCAGGCTTTGAAGCCCGGATGGTGTTGGTGAAAAGAAGGCTTGAATTGGATTTTTTATGTTTGAATATTATTTCAGGGGATGGAGAGGTGATTTATGATGCCTGTGAAATATGTACATCATTGATGCTGTATTTATGAGGGTTACTTTGGTCTTTTAATGTCGAATTGATTGGATGAGTTTTGTAAGTACTGTAAGAGGCTCGTTTGTATATTTTAAAATATATTTATCATTTTAAAATAAAGTTATTTAAGTCGAATTATATATTATTACACTCAATGTAATCTAAGCAGCGTTTAAATATGTTATTGAGTATAAAGATGAATAAATTTAATATCATAGAATATTTACTATTACAAGCAAATTATAGTTAATAAGGGTCAGTTATTTTCTATGACAGGTTTAAAGAATAATTAAATGTGCTATTAGATAGAGTATCTATTAAACCTACTGCAAAAAATCAATTGGTTATTCTAAAAATATTTTGTCCTTTGATTATTTAAAATAAAACCAGCTTTGTTTTGAAAACACAATTTTCGATAATAATAACATTTTATTACCAAAACGTGTAATGTAAATATTGATTTTCTAGTGCAGTATTAATAATAATAATAAAACGATAACAAAATGTTCCATTGTGCTGAATATGATTTCAGACATGTAACGACAGCTAACAATTATGTAATTCAATGCGATTTAGTAGAGGGAGTAGTTGTTTCATCTGTTAACTGGTAGTTTTTACATTATATATAATGTAAAACATTGGTGCAGGAATGCTCAGAGATGTTAATCATATTACCAAAAGATAGATGTAAAGTTGCTTGTAATTAAGTACCATCAGCAAGTTCATAAATGAAATTCACGTCAGTCATCTTGGCATTCGTATAGCAATTCATGATAAAGGACTTCAATAACAAAATTTTAACTATTAAAGACAGACAATAAATGTCAAACAACCAAACGTGACTCAGTCTTAACAAATTCGGCAGATATTAATCAATCACGAGACGCATTCAAATAGAAGCCTATATGAATATTTAAATATTTCCATAATGATTCGAAGGTCAAAAATTTATTTTTATTAAAAAGAATTTAAGCGGGAACACTAAAACATTCGCAAATATTTTTTTCCATTCACCATTTACAATATATGCCGATGTATTGTACTCTTACTTTCATTACACAATCAAATACAAATACATGTAACATCCTGTTTTGGTTTGAATCTAATTTCAATACAAATTAGTATTGCTGGATTGTATTCTTTATGAGAAAAATAGAACAAAATTTATTACATACCCTCTAATCAAGTCTTTAATAAAAGATTTTTGTCACACTAAAGATGTTGAATTTAAAAGGAAATTGTATTTGACTTATTAAAGATCTTAACATTTTTTTATACTTAATTCATTACTGATAAAGGTTTAAATTAAATTACATTTGGTTTGTTTCACAATTTCTCTATTTACTTGACTATTTTCACTTTTTAATATGGAAATATTATCTCAAAAAAAGCAGGAAGGTTTTTCAAGCTTTCCATTCAGATTAGTGCAACTGTTATTATTTATTAAAGGGCGTATTCACGGTTTCATTCGTTATTATCCTGGGATGTCTACCATATATTCACAAACACATTGATTCGTTACCACTCATGCACAAATTCGTTGCTATTCAATAGCAGAGAGCTTTTTCCCACTCGCCATCGTATATTAAAATAGGTATATACTGGCGTAAAACACTACATTTCAATGCCATCAACAAAATACACATGAAACAATAAAAATAATGCATTATCATTCTTCAGAAATAATTACAAGAACAAACTATTTACAAGCCTTAACGACCGAAACAATCAATAAATATTACAATCTACGGGAATATAAAAAAATAAATTAAAAAAAATTAATACTAAACAATAAATTATAATTTTTCAGTTATATTTTTGAAATTAATTGAGATTATTAAATTGGTGAAGTATTTTAATTCCTCAAAGCTTTTATTTACATTCCTCAAATAATAAAGCAATGGCAATGAGGGAACAATACAATAATTATTATTAGCTTATTATTAGTTGTTTCAATATGTGATTTGTTTTGTAGTCTTAATAAGACTCATTGTTACGAAATGTTTACGTATTTTTAAATTATTAATCTTATAAATCATCCAATCACAGTCATTAATAACCAGGTCATCTAAGCCCTTTTACAAAATGACTTTATACACCAATTGTATATTAATAATAGAAGAATGTTAAAATGTTTGTAAACGGGTGATAGATCTCTACGCCCGTTGGTTCAGTAACCTCTTAAGCTGCATCGCCTCCTCCGCAAAGGATAGGATGGATCGTCATTATCATCATCACGACCCGCACAATGGACAGTGCTAGTGGACGACGCTCTCTTTCTAACAAAAAAAAAACATCCACGAACTCTAACCCCGCGCAAATGAAAAGTTAACAGTATACAAATCAAGTTTTCCAAGTAATAATGCACACAGGAAAATTTAGATTGGAAAGGTGTAACAGTGGAAACAAAACCGATTTAGATTTAATATTTTGCATAATAAATATTTCGGTTGAGTTTATTTGGGCACCTAAAAACTGTACCTGATTATAAATATTTTTGTTTCAATAAAACTCTTTTATTTTAATTAATAATATAGCGGTTTCGCATGTTTTACGAGTGTGAAAATAATTGCAAATGATTTATTTAAATTTATTATTTATTGTCACGCTTTCTTATTATCTGTGACTTATTTTTTTTCCGATCCTGTCGTCGTGTCGAAGACGCACCCCTTCACCCCCACGCGTCTCGCGACACTGTCCCCTCCTTAGACATATTTCGTCCCGAAATGAGTCTTCCGGCACCTTATGACGATACCTGCACTGGGACACCTTTGTACATTATGACGTTCAAAAGAAATAGCAGTCTATCGGCTTCTCTTGTCGTATATCGCTAGGATTATAACAGCACACCAAAATCTCGATCTCCGTATTGGCAAAAAGGACATCCATCATGCTTCTGATTGTTCTCCAGTCCAATTGGTCCAACCCACGCTAGTTTCGGTTGCCAATTTTGTTATACCCTCACGTAGAAGTGAATCCCTCAATGCCTTTAATGATAGCCATACATCCCTGTAGGTTGGCTTCTGATGAGAGTATTTCTTCGTCACCAAATAGTAAATAATACTTTTCGGTTGATGGCTACTAACATCTAGGTGGACTATGCTTCCAACTTCAGGACATTGAGTGCGTGGTCCAACCATCTACTTCTAAACTTCTTATTGAAGACCGTAGCAATTCCTCCTGACATCTTCAAATCCTGGGTCACACAATGAACAAGACAATAGTCCGAAGGTCTCTCGTTACACCAAAACGACTCTTACGTCCATCGGAGTGTTGAAGCCTTCAAATGTTTCCATCGTACGAACCGCTGCGCTCTCTTTTTCGCCAGCACAAAGGGTCAGACGTTGAAGTCTCGGTCTTCTTCGGGATGGTTTTTGAATCCTGTATACGACATTCTTGATTCTCTCTATTATCTGGTATGGTCTATCCCATAATTTTTGCAATTTTGGGGAGAAGCATCGGCGTCGTTGTGGTTTAAATAACCATATCTCCATCTTTATAACCATTGTTATCCGTTTTTATGTCATAATTCTTCTTCATTCGATCTCAAACACGTTGCATGTTAGATTTTTCGTCTCAGGTCGCTTACATAATCATCCCATGCCAAATCTTCTCCCGGAGGGCAGCTGAATTTTAAATAACATGGAAGTTATAGCTCTCGACCCATGATGATGGAGTTGGAGTTTGCCCAGTTGTTTCATGTACAGCCGATCCGTACGCCAGCAAGAAAGGAAGAAGATGTTGCTCCCAGTCGCTTTGATGGTTAGAGACTACTTTTGACAAATGAATCTGAATGTGGATGTAGAGCTATTGTCCTAGTCTTATGAATCTTAAGTATTTTACAAACCTCTTGAAAAAGATTGAATTCGAAATTTCTTCCTTGGTCAGAATGTAATTCCAGAAGAACCGTTGTTTTCCTTCAGTGAGGTGGGTTAATGGTTTAGTGATGTTTGAAAATCCCGTAACATAACGACGTTAATACGTGCATAACCCAAGAAAACTCCGGAGTTGGTGTAAATCCTTTGGGACTGGTCATTCCCTCACCGTTGAGATATTTTGGACCTAGGCTGGAGACAATGTGTCCTAGATACTGCACCTCTTTCTTGAAATGGTGACACTTCTCGGGCTGAGTTTCAGTCCAGAATCCCTCAAAGGTCGGAACACTTTTGAAGGACTTTCCCATTACGATTATATCATCGAGGTAAACCAAGCATGTCTTCCAAGATAGTCCTTTTAGTACCGTCTCCATTAGTCTCTCGAACGTCCAGGATGCATTACATAGTGCAAATGGCATAACAATGGATTGCCATAATCCAGTGCCTACTGTAAATGTCTCCGGGAGCTACTACAACTTGCCAATACCCGCTTATAAGAGAAACTAGTAGATCCAGCCAAGGAATCCAATGTGTCGTCAATTCGGTGTATATGATTACTGTTCTTTTTGATCACATTATTTAGTTAGTATAGTCAACACAGAAGCGAGTCGATCCGTCCTTTACTAATACCACGGGCGAGGCCCACGGACTACTAGATGGTTCTATAATGCCCTCGCTCCCCATGTCCTGCACAATCCTATCAGCTTCCTCCCGCTTCGCCAGTGGCAATCTTCTTGCTGTCTATCTAATAGGTCGAGCATTTTCGGTATTAATTTTATGTTGAACGATATTGGTTCTTCCTTTTTGTCTAATATCAAATACGTCCTGTTATTCCATGATCAACTCGTTTACTTTTCCACTTTTAGTTGGATTACAATCTTGGATCGAAAGGGAAATCAACGTTTGTAATTCCGGGTCACTCCTTTCATTGATTTTATTCTCGGCTGTGGTTTTCCGCAATATCGATGAAGCAGCAGAACAATATCCTAGCAGCACTCCCTCCCTCAAATGATGAATAATAGTTAGTATTCATTGTTCTAACTAATACATTGTTATCGGTACAAACGAGTGTTTTGCCTATTTATCCCAGTTTTTCGTCATTAACGATAGTTCGAAAATCATAATGTTTTTGTGAGCGGATGCTTCTTCCAACTGGAAGGGGTACCCGGACTATACCAATATCCCGGCTATGCAGTACCTCCTCTACATTAACTTTTAGGATTACATTCTTTAGATCCAACAAGAAGCCTTTAGTATTCATGAGAACCATCTCGAGAATTAATTCGTCTACTTGCAGCGCTTCTTTAAGTCGTATCACAATTTTATCACAATTTTCTTGCCGCTCGTATTCAAATCCTGTTCTTTCAATTCAGCCACTTTTAGGTCCGTTATTGTAACGCACTTCGCCATTTTGTTTGCAATTTTTCACACCCCACACCTCACATCAATGTGATGTATCACTTTAGTCAACCTGAATTAATTTAAGTAAATTAAAATAAATTAAATTTTTTTAATCTTAAATTGGAAATTTTGAATACAAAATACATATAACGCTCATAGTATTTCTATTTCACAATTACCATCAGTTCTATCAAAACATTGTGCTTACTCTTTCGCCTTCCATATTTCTACTTTTTAATGAAGTTGTTAAGTCTAGAAAATGTCCCTCGTTTTGGAAAATGCGTTAGTAATACCCATATTCAAAAATAAAAAGAAAAACGTATTAAGAACCTCGACCTCCATTTTATCCTTTATTTCAATAATATCTATAAAATTTTTACGGTTTGATTTGAGTTGTGTAAAGTTATCACTATTAAATTAAAACACTTTGTAATTACCATGTACTCATTATCATTGATGAGTACATGGTACTCGAAATGTACGTCTGACATATAAAAATAAATGTGAAGGAAGAAAATTACAAAGTGTTTTAATTTAATCTATAAAATTATTACACAATGTCCACCTGCTGTTATTTTTTCTAGTAATACATCCAATAGAAAACATGGTTTCAGAAGTGGTTATGCTACGTGGAGTAATTTATTTACTTACAACCAATTTACCATGCATTATCCGGAGAAGGGCTATTAGATCAATTATGTATTTACCGAATTTACAATGGATTTTGATAAAATGATTATGCCATTGTTCTCCAAAAGCTCGAACTCTTTGATATTGGTATAATGTTTTCCGGGCTTAATAAGTCTTACACAGCTGATAGTACTCAATCTGTTTGAACGGGTAGCTTCATGTCATCAGAGTTGAAAGTTACTTCGGGGTTCCACAAGTATTACATTTAGGATCCTTGCTATTTAATCTCTTTATAAACGATGTGATCAATTGCTTCCACCACTCATAATATTTACTTTCTGCCGATAAAATAAAGATATTTAAAACGATTACATGTAATGAATTTCCTCATGTTTTACAGCAAGATTCGATTCCTTGTGTCATCTAAATTGTATGCCTTTCAACATTGATAAATTGAATATCATTACATTTTCAAATACAAATACTTGAAAATACAATAAAAATAACTGAAAAAAGATAAGATAAAAAACAACATAATCATAATAGGAGTCGAGAACAAGAAAAAAATGAAAACAGCGAAGAAGTAGCAACAAAAATAATAACAAATCTTAATACTAAAATCGATTCAGACGAGATGACAATGAAGATAATAGTCCTATCACAGTACAACCCAGAACAAAAGAAATAAAAGAAGCCATATTAAATGCCCGAAAAAACATTGGATCGATAACTGCTACAGAATGTACTCTAAGAGGGAAAAGAAATTAAATATTCATCAACGAATAACTAACTTGACTTACCAATAATCTATTTCGTAAAGCCAGAGAATTAAAAAAACTGCACAACTACAAATCCTTATTGACTAAAGACGGAAGTATATTCATCAGAAAAACAGACACGAGTACTAAAATAAAAATTAAAACACATACTGATCCAGAAAAATTAAAATAAACTAAGTAAAAAAACAAGAAAACAATATAAAAAATTTAAATACAATATATAACATATGTCTACATAACATAAGATGTTTACAAAATAAATTCCATGAAGTAGAAATTATTCCAACAATCACAGAAACAAGGCTAACCCCTATAAATGAACAATTGTACAAATTACAAAATACACAAGTAAACTTTAATACACTAAGAAATTCTCTAAAAAACTATGTACTAAACAGAAGAAAAACTCATATCATTTATCACAGTAGGAGACATAAACTAGAAAAAAAACAACGTAACAAACGTTACAAAAATATTCTAAGAGAAAACAACTACAAAATAGTAAATAAAAAAACAAAACAATCATACATGAGACTAAATTAAAATGTAAACAACCAGGTAATTAGAAATAATATAAACTTCACAGAAAACATTAAAGTAGAGAAATCAAGCATATCAGACCATAATGCAATAATAACAAAAATAAAATTATGTTATATATGTTGGAGGCTTCTACTTCGTTATACATTTTTGAAAATTGAATAAAACACGATAACTTTGTTTGTATAACTTAAAAACTTTTGATTGTGACTAGTTTCGACAAATTTAGCTTGTCATTATGTGTTTGATAATGACAAGCTAAATTTGTCGAAACTAGTCACAATAAAAAGTTTTCAAGTTATACAAACAAAGTTATCGTGTTTTATTCAATTTACAAAAATAAAAGCCCAAAAAACAAAACCAGAATACAAACTCTTTGAAATTACTAAAGTAGACCAAACACAAATAACAGAAAACATAAATAACATTGACATAAACAAAATAAACAACTTTGAAGAACTTTCAAGAACGCTTCAAAATATAATAGAAAAGAATGAGGAAGTAAAAATAATTAAAAGAAACACTGAAAACCCATGGATCAATGAAAAGGTTATCAAACAAATCAAACAAATGAACAAATTACAAAAAAACATCTAAAAAATACTATCAATTAAATAATAAAAGAGGAATACATCAAACAACAATAAAATATCAAAACACAATACTACAATAATAAACTCCAAACGAATATAAATAACCCTAACAAATTTTGGAAACTAATAAACAACCAAATAAATAAATCAAAAAGAAAAACGAAAAGATTATAAAGGAAATACGCAAAGAAAATGGAACAAATACAAGCGATAATACAGAAATAGCTAATGAAATAAATCTTTACTTTACAGAAGTAGGAAAAAAATTAGCGCTAAAATATACGACAAGAAAACGATATCCAAAACAAAATAACAAACACAACAATAAAAAAAAGTTTTAGAAGATGGCATACACCCCAACTATATAAAAAGGCCATAATTATCCCTATATATAAGAAAGGAGATAAAAACTTACCAGAAAACTACAGATCAATTTCCCTATTATCAACACTAAACATAATACAAATACAAATCACGGATCATTTAGACAAATACAATATTATATACCACAACCAATATGCTTTCCAACAATATTCAGGACAACATCAGCAGCATATGAACTAATTATCAATATAAAATCCAAATTAAAGAAACAAGTAGCAGCAATTTACATCGACATGAAGAAGGCTTTCGATACCATCTCTAAACATAAACCTTTAGAAAAACTAGAAGCAATAGAGATAAAGGGGAAAGGCACTAAAATTGATAAAAACGTACCTTATGAATAGGACACAGTGCGTGAAAGCAAATAGCAAAGAGAGTCAACCGCTCGAAGCCAAATATGGAATACCTCAAGGAGGCAACTTATAGCCTATACTGTACACCATATATACAAATGACCTCATGGAACTAACCTTGAAAGGAAAGCCATACACATGTGCTGACGACACCTGCATAGTCTATTCCAGAGAAAGCTACGATGATATACAAAATAATATAAATAGTTTGATTGTATTGGCTTTTAATTGTTGAAAGTTCATTTTAAATTCATTTTAAATTAAACGAATTCTTCGTCTGAAGAAGCCACAGTGTGACGAAACAATTGTTGCGAAAATAAAAGCATACTCTTTGAACATTTGTGTTTTAGTTACAACACCTAACAGTGAATTTAATATAAATAGTGATATGAAGATATTAGAAAATTAGTACTTCAATAACTTATTAACAAGTAATGAAACAAAAACAGAATATATGATATTTAATAGCAAGTAAGATCAAAAGAAAATCAACTTCAAAATAAAAGGAACAAAAAATTATTGTAAATACCTTTTTTTGTATATCACACACTTTTTATCTTTATTTGTGACTATAGTTTCGGCAGATTTTTCAAACTATACTTCAAAAAAATTTTACAAACCACTCTATAAAATAATTTTACAAATAATTTAGATGGCGTTGAACAGAGGGGTATATATTAGGTCAGTTTGATCGTTTATTAGTAGATTTTCATGATTACGTTTAATTACATATTTAAAAGGAACAAAAATAAATCAGATATCAGAAGTAGATTATTTAGGACTATACAAAGCCATCTGAAATGGTACGAACACATAAATCAATTAACTAAAAGAATCGCCAGAACAATAGTAGCAATGAAAAACATTCAAAACTCATTCCAACAACAACAAGAAAACAAATCTACCATGCACTATTTACATCCCTAACTCTCTAATAAATATTTGGGCTAATACAACTAAAAAGAACCTAAATAAGATACAAATACAACAAAACAAAATACTAAAACTATTATGTAAATTAGACAAAAAAACAACACAATTAAACTTAAACACACACAAGAACAAAACATCAAAAACATGACAAGCTTAAGCAACTTATTAATGATTTACAAAATAAAAAATAATTTAATCAAAACCAGTATAACATTACAATCAAATAGAGAATTCCACAATTACCAAACAAGGAGAAGATCATATCTAAACTATTAACAACCGACAGCATAAAAGGATAAAATGAATTAGATGACTATACAAAAAAAACTAAAATATACTACATACAAATTTAAACTTAAAAACAAATTTATAAAGAACCAACTAATATAAAATCATGGAACAAACAAAAAGAAAAAACCAATACCGTTAGCACGAGATAGGACACCACACCCGCAAATCCCGAGGCAAGGAAAGAGGTAGAAAAACACCAGGAGTGATTGCAGATACAAAAAAATTACATATTTATCAAATTTGAAAACTATATTTTTTTAAATGTATATATAAATAAATCTTTAATCTTAATCTTAAAAAAAGGGATCTCAAACCACTACAAATTTAAGGCCTTGGTGTTTTCAATGACTGGAGTATTACTAACCACATAACCAACATTATATCGAGAGCTTATAGCACAAGAGGCTAGGTTGAGGAGTTAAAAGATATAAATACTATAATTATTTTTTTATCTCTAATTCGCCCTAATCTAACATATATGTGATTCGGAGTCGTTGCATTCGCTATGACATTCATAGGATTTAGAAAAAAATATAAAATTTCTTATGTATAAGTTCCAATTTACGTGGACTTACTAAAACTACTTAAAATATAGCCTTGAGAAACCAAAAGGAATCAAACCGACATAAGAATCAGTTTTAAACTTATTAGACATTTCGGTTCCCACCAATAGATATCGACACTTGTATTTTTAACCAACTATCTTTAGTCCAATAATATATTATAACATAAATACCATTTTACAAGAGATTCCTCAATTTGTCATTAAAAAAGCAAGTTAATCGATTTAGTAGTCATCGTAAAGTATTGGTTGAAAAAAAAACTAAGGAATAGCACTATATTTTACTGTTTTCTTCAGAAAAGGGAGAAACGCAACGCGTTTGATTGATTGCTTAACATAATGCTAGTACCAGAATTGCTTTTGCAAAATCCGTTCCGGTAATTTCAATGTCAAAGATGCGCCACGTTCAGGAAGGCCAGTTGAAGCTGAAGACGATAAAATAATAATAATAATATAATTTATATCAGTGTTCATATAATACATATGTCACATAAAGAAATATCATATTCACATGAAACCTCGTCAAAAGAAAAATATAATTCAGGTGCTACATATGTATTAATTTACTGAATTTTAAAATTCTTGAATATCGTAAGGTTCAATATCGAGAAGTTTTTTTTGAGTATTGCTTTTTTCATTAATGAATAGGTACTTAATAACGTAATAGTTTTCGGCAACTTGTTATATAATTTTATGCAGCTATAGTAAGGACTCTTTTCAAGCATAGTTAACCTATGTATAGGGTACGTATATTCGATCCCATGCCTAGTGTTATTTATACTCTGTAGACTGTTATTATGAAATAAAGATTTGTGTTTCCAAATTTATTGTATGCATTCGTATATGTAGACTGCAGTGCAGGTCAAGAAATCAGTTTGCCTGAATAGACCCTGACAGCTGAAAGTTGCATTTACACTACAGATGATTATAATTGCCCTTTTTTGTACAATGAATACTTACTACTTACTTTCAATATTGCTGGAAGTACCCCAGAAAATTATTCCATACCTCAGATATGAAGAAAAATTATAGTAAAGATTAGAGTTTTTATTATGTTCTTATTAGTATTTTTGACTAATATCGTAACCATACCATGCTTTACTGAGTTTGGTTGCCAAATTGTCAATGTCAAAGTTGTATTTCATGTGGTTATCAATGTAAATTCATAGAAATTTTACATTATCAGTGAACTCTTAGATTTTTTATTGATTTCTGTTGTTTCTGACGTTGGTGTATTAATATTTACTTCAAATAGAATAAAATTTGTCTTTTCCGGGTTTAATACGAGTTTATTACAGAGAAACCAATATTCTAAATCTCGTTTGCCCTGTTCTGTTCAGTGAGGATCCTGTTAAAAGAAAGTGTGTCATCAGCTAACGTATTATAGTGTTCAATTTTGAGAAATTGTGATATTGAAGTTATCCATAAAAATGATAAAAAGAAGAGGACCTAGGATGTTTCCTTGAGGTACAATACTGATATCAAGGGCATTGGATACTATATGATTTCCATGTATATCATCTTCACAAATTGCCTTCTTGATAATCTATCTCATTGATACTGTTCGATAGGCTTTGCACATTGTAATTGAGAAGTTAAAAACTGCTTCCGGTAGTTGTAGGAGTTGGCTGATTTCTACTTTGAAACTAGAAAAAGTCAGGTTTTGTGTTAAGTTATTTTCTCCCATACTATCTCCATTTTGAACCTACTGCTTAATATGGATTGTAGTTGTTCAGCTGACATTTCAGGAGGATAGTGCGCAACATGAAACCAAGCTTTTTCTCGGCTGCTTTTATAGTCTTGTTGTCGTCATTAAGTCCGATAATTATTTTGGACTTTTGGGATTTTTAGTTTAAATCGAAACAAACCACCGTTACAAGACTCGAGAAGTCGCGGAAATATTACATTTCTCAAAAGACCGTAAAAAAACATTTGCAGAAGCTGGGATATGTTAATAAATCAATATTCTGGTTCCACATAAACTTAAAGAAATTAATTTAATAAAGCGCATAAACGCCTGCAACAAGCTCTTGAAAAACAATTGGACAATTTTCATTTCTCAAACGTATTGTCACTGGCGATGTGAAATGGATTGTTTACGACAAAGTCGTCCGAGAATAATCATCGTGTAAACCAGATGAATAAGCTGCAACCACTTCGAAAGCAAATATACATCAAGAGAAGGTTATGCTTTCAATTTGGTAGAATTACAAAGACGACGTGTACTTTCAGCTACTACTACAGAACCAAACCATCAATACGGCTGGGTGCTGTCGCCAATTCGATAAATTACAGGAAGTCATCAACGAAAAGAGGCCAGAATTGGCGAATCGTAAGGATGTTCCACCATGACACACACAAGTTTAGTACTCCGCCAGAAGTTGCTGGAGCTTGGATAGGATTTGATGGACCATTCTCCATACTCACCAAACCATGCTACTATTTGTTTCGATCTTTGCAATACTCTCTGGATGGTAAACAATTCAATTCATACAATGGTGCCAAACAGCACTTTCTTCATTTTTTTACTGAGAAAGGCCAGAAGTGGGACATCATGATGATATCGAAAGTTGGCAAAAGGTCGTCAAAAAAAAAATGGTCAATACATATTTTTTTCTATAAACAATCGCCATTGATTATTATAGTAAAAAAAAGTCACTTAAGACTCAAACCCAATATTAATAATTTAGTAAATTGCTAGGTAGATTTCATATTCATATTCCGTTCAAAAATCACGATCCACATTCTTTTTTAAAGAAATCCATTGTAGGATTAACAACTGTAAGCATTCTGATTTGACATGGTAAACCAAAAATTGATGTTTTAATAGTTGGGATAAATTATGGTTCTTACTTACGTCAAATTCATAATTTGTATCTGCTTATTTTTGTATATTATATATGTACATGAATCAATCCTGGTACTCCAAATCGCATGTCAAATTCAATCATTAATCTAAACTAATTATTTTCTTATCATAAAATCATACAACAGAGTATTATTCTAAAATCTCCTTTTCGGCCCATATACAATCTATCAAAAATAAGGTCAAAACAATCGAAAAACATGTAAAAATTAATAGTAGCGTAAGCTTTCTTAATATTAGGTATGAATGAATATAATTATTTTTTTAAATAGAGCTATAGAAACCAAAAATTTCCAGTTCATAATAATAATAAGAGAAGGGACCTTGAAAATATTTCTTGAAAAGAAAACAGTTTTATTTTTTCCAAATAGAACATTTGAAATCTTAAAAAGTAGTTTAAAACTTTCTATAAATAGCAATTTAAAATTTGCTTTAGACTCTTTTTTTCTGGTTGTAGAAAAACAAGTTAAAAATTATTATAATTAGTCTTAAAAAAATCCCAAAAGTACAAAAAATTGAAAGCCTTTTGAGAAAATTACTAAACCAAAAAGCTCAAGAAAATTGCAAGTTCTATGAGCGAAAGCTCAGATAGACTAATAAAATTGACACAAATGCTTAATTAATTTTCATTTTTATTAAAGATTTTAACTTTACAGAAATACTTTACCTTTTAATAAACCCGTGTCAAAATTATCATAAAAACTCAAAAATTGTGCCTAAAATGCGAGAATAGTTCCAAAGAAACATAATATGCAAAATATCTATCAAAACTCTACAAATTAGATAAATGTATAAAGCTTATAAATTACTTAAAAAGGATAAAGAGAAAACTTATATAATCTAACAATTAAGTAAATTAAGACCAGTTAACGGTGGAGGCTTCTACTTCGTTATACATTATTCTTCACAAATAAAAAACTTTTTAACTTTGTTTGTATAACACTGACTTTATTAAGTTCGGCGATTTTAGTCATTATCAAATTAGAAGTTTCTAGTTTGATAATGACAAGCTAAAATTGTCGAAACTATAGTCACTTAAAAAAGTCAGTGTTAACAAACTTAAAAAGTTTTTTATTTGTAAATTAAGAACAGCATTTTTTATAAAACGAAGTGAATACATATTACAATAATAATTTTTAATATACGAATATATTTGCTAAAACATTAAAATAATTGTATTCGACATTATTGTTTATAAATGTTATTGTATTATTTTATAATTTTTAATAAACAATGTGAAGTAGTTGACAATATAAAGCACTTACAGGCCTCTGTGTACATGGATTAACTTTATTTCCCTTGACTGATGAATTTTCCCCAACAGCAAAGTGAATAAACCGGCAGCGATTAGGGTGGAAAATGTAATAATCTCCATAAAACATAAAAAAACATTTTCATATGCTAAAAGGCCTCCAATCGATATCCATTAAATGTACATATGTTACAAGATATAACATTTATTGGTAATAATAATAAAAATATAACATTTTTCATGCGTAAAATCCAATTTCATCACAAGTGTATATTGCGTCACATTTACGTAATATATACATATATTTTGTTTAAAGTTAAACAAACAAGAAAAAAACGAGCTTAACATTTGATTATAGTCGACACAAAACAATTGTTGATAAATTCTATTTTTTGCAAAAAAAATACATCATGAAAAGTTTATATCGTAGGTTCTAATTCCAGTCGAGCACAATTAAAGTTTTTTAATTAAAAGAAATAACCTATTAGTCTTTGTCTGAATCTTATCAGCAGTTCTCCTATCATTTGTGGCTCAAATAGATTAAAATATTTATTTAATAATACTTATATTTTGCACAACATATATATTAAGCAATTTCCAGTGAAACAAACCCGAGTATGAGAAATATTTTTTTAACATTTTCGTGAATGCAATTACACTGCCTACAGTTGGAGGAGTGACCGATACTGACACTATTTCCCATTGGGATAGGATTAATGAAACATCGCCTTGAGGAAGGCTGTAACATATCAATCTTATTTACACAAGCGACTACATGTTGTAAAAATGATCAATATAACCAACATTTTCGCGTAGCGTTTTGTGAATGATATTGCTCAAGTTGGATTAATCTAAAACTTAATTTGAAAGTTAAATATTCATGCAATTAAGTAAGGGCATAAAAATTACTATTTGATATCATTGCAAATACTCTAATTACATTCCATTCTCTTTAAGTAATTATATACCGAATAAGAAAACTCTTCACTAAAGTATCAAGCGCAGATATACAAGTGCACAACACAAAGTACATACGATACGAGGGTGGAAATTTTAATCATGAGTAATCCTCTGAAACTGACCGTTAAATAAGAAATCCTTGAGTATCTTAATCCTATTAAGGTAATTATAAACACCATTCCTTTGTGTAGTATAAGATAATGAATCTTTAAACCTACTACTATTTTCTTTTCTTGTTCAAAATTTCTTAATCAAAATGCTTTACGAATTTTATTTACTCCAAGTTTTTAAATATATTTTCCTCGTAGATCAATTTATTCCAGTCTCGTTAGACCGAGTAAGCTGACCACTTTTCTCCATTAGAAAGAAAATAAGGCGCTTTTTTTCGAAACGCAATAATAGCGCAGACATAAACTGATCGATGGCGACCCTTCGACTCCGTCCAGACTAACTTGCAGGAGTGGAGTTTTTCATTCCTTCCAGAATAGCCCCGGCCAATTTTTTCCAGTATTAATCATTTTCGAGGTTAATCTATCGGAATCCAAATTCACCATCCCTCCGCGGGCGCGGATTTAATGAAGTCTAGACGCGGAGAGATTTTTCTCGTCGATGAAAGTGAAACTGGTGCATGTTTAATTGATTTCGATCACGTTTTGGCTAGTCGACTATCTGCGGTGTGTGAAATTAGCGACAGTTATTATCACTTTCACTCGGTTTATTACTGTGTATATGCAAAATGCTAGGGCAATGCCACAGCCCGGTTGTCCGATCGATAAATGTCACCCCAGACACCACTTGCACAGGAAACAGGTGTTTGTGTTTGTACGGACGTTTTATTTACATGAAGTACGATTGCGATGTAATATATGAAAAAAAATAATTGTTTATGCTGGGACCATATAATTCGTTTGTGGACAAACAAACGGTTGACATATTTTTGATTAATCCGTAAAGTGGTCCTTGTAAATTTAAATTGGATATTTTAATGTGACTTTTTGCAAGGGGAAAATTAAGGGGTTTAAAATATTGTTTTTAATTTAACACTTGGTATGGGTATAGAAAATTAAATTTTAATATTATCATAATTAATTTGATTTCAACGAAATTAAATTAATTATAAAAAAAGTAAGTAGAATTGCCTACGATCTTTGACATACCCAAATATCTTTCGATAGAACCATTGTGAATACTTTCCATCACATTCAATAATCTTAAGAATGATAATCTGCTTTCGTTCTCTCTGACCATCTGAACTTTAAAAAAAAAAATACTTTTTAACTGCCTGTTGACAAGTACAAGACACTAAGCTACTAAGCCCGGTTCGATTTCAATTCTGAATTTCAATTTCTTCCATTCCAGCAGGTGTTTTAGCATGGAATCAAATTCCTGATTCTTCTAAATTCCATCAATCAATTATTGTCTGCCATTGTTCGTCGTACCTGACTCTCTTCCGATTCTGAAGTGTACCAGTAATTGTAATATTTTGGGCATGTTCTGCGAGATAAAGTGTCTACGGTTCTGTGAATCCAGACCGGTGTTTAGTATCTGAGACGATTAATGGGGTTAGGAAATAAAACACGGTCGAAACACATTAAAACGACATTTATTAAACGATCCAACGTAAACAAGAAATCAGCGTTACATAAAACAGATAAACTATTGTTTAGAAGCTAGATGGTGACACACATGCCGGATCGTACTTTGTTACACTTGTACAGTTTATAACTTCAACACTTTTCCGTAATCTGAACAAAAAGTAATTATAACAGAGTAAATAAATATTACTTGTGAAGAACAATCTTGGAACACATCTTCTTAAATTTAATATACAATTCGCAAACAAGTAGTAACGCACTTCTATATGTTTTGATCTTTTGTGAAATTCGTGGTTCTTCACTGCTACATTTCTGAGTTCACCGATCTCAGACAATAACCTATTAAACCACATCACTTCCTTTGCACCTTTTCTACCAGATACAAATTCTGCCTCTGTAGTTGAAAGCGCAACCGATTTCTGTTTTCAATTATTGATCTTCGAGTGTTGATATCTCCAGCGAAGTCAGCGTCGGAGTATGCCCTTAGTCCGGAGTATAGAGAAGTCCTATATTAGTGGTACCGAAATATGCGCTTGACTGAGGCCCTGTCGGATACTGTAGGTTCCGCCATAGATCGAGCAACCTTGGAGACAGCATAAGCTAGGTCAGGGCGAGTAGCACAGGCCAACTACAGCAGGCAACCCACTGCTGATGATTCATCCGATTGTTGGTTTTCAGCAGGTGTTTTCACAGGATTGCAATTTTCTATGCCAAAACTTTGTAAAAGTTTCTTCATGTAAGGTGTAAGGAGCCTACCGTAATCTTGAATTCCGATGTCAACAATCTTAGAAACGAGTTAATTGTATCTTGTGTTGATTCTACAATGAGACCGGCATCAACGTAATTTAGCAGTTTTCTCTGTCTCATTCTGTGATCTTGTGAATCGTTGTTTTCCATGATCGAGTGAAACTTGTTGTTCCAGCAACGAGGCGTCTGTTTAAGACCGTACAAAGATTTCTTCAAATGACACACTCGGCCTGACTCATCGTCGAAACCTTGTGGTTGAGTCATGTAAATTTCAGAGTCTATCTCGCCATATAAGAATGCATTCTTACCTCGAATTTACCGAGGACAAGTTTCTCTTTAGCCGCAGTCGCGATAGAGGCACGAATCGCGTCATACCGGGAAACAGGGCTAAATGAATAATCATAATCAAGGCCCTCCAGCTGGAACACACTTCAAGCAACTAAACGAGCGCGATATCGATGAATCGAACCATCAGGTTTATGATTTAACCGAAGTACCCAACAATTGTCGATTGCGCGTTTATCAGGTGGTAATGCTACCAGGTCCCACGCATCGTTTTTCTCAAAGGCTCTTATCTCTTCATTACACTCACCCATTTATCTGAATAGTGACTTTTCATGCCATCGTTGGCTGTAGTTCTTCCAGAACGGCTTCTGTCAAAAACGCCACAGCACTACTTGCTTGGGATCGACGAGACGTGTTTTCTACTTCGTTGTCATCAAATCTCACTGGCTGTTAGTCCGTTCCAAGCGTCGAGTCTGGATGGGAGTTGATCCCTCTTCCAAGATATCGCTTTCAACAGTGTCAAACTGATCTGAATGGCCGTTATCTTGAGTGCTGTTAGTTGATTCACAGTTGAGTTCGACGTCTTCAGAAATGCTGTTGATTTCCTCGTCTTGATTGGTCTTTTCTGGAATTTGTAGTTCAAGTTTTATGGTGTTGTTTATTGTGCACAGCTTCTCTGGACGGAATTCAACGTCTCGTGACTTTACTAATTGATGAAGGTATCCAAACCTTGTGACCATCATTGTCATTCACGTAACCAACGGGATGTCTAAGTGCTGCTTTGACGTCAAATTTTGAACGAAACTTCTTTAGAATATTGACGTAGCATTCTGATCCGAAAATTCGTAGGAATTCCCCATACGATGTGTCAAAAATACTGCCGTATGGCATGCTTGAGCCCAAAACGTTTCCGACAGTTTGCTCATGGAGAGCATCGAAAGAAACAGTTCAACTAAATGTCTGTTGGCTTATTCTGCAACACTGTTTTGTTCAGGAGTGACGGACGAATCTCGATGCACCGTTTTCGTAGCCTAGTCAACACTACGTCGCAGTTAAATTCGATGCCACAGTCCTAACGAAAAGCTTTAATTGTATGGTCTTCAATATCGCACACGTTCAGGAATGTGCAAATGTATCGAGAATAGTCTTTGAAGGCTATCAAAAACTATTAATCGAGTCGGTAGACATTGGGCCGTTTACATCGGCGTTAATCAGTTCACCGACGCGACGGTTTGCGGACGATCTTGAGGTGAGCGCAACTGATGTGACTTACTGAGAACGCAACCATCACAAAATGACGTGGTGTCTCAACACCTAACCGAAATACCGACACGGGTTAATATGTCACGCACATGACATTTATCCTGATGGCCCAAGCGTTCATGCCAGCCTTGGAGTACTTCTTCAGTTGTAGCGAGATTCGACTCCACTGGCGCATCTGGAACACAGACTCGAATATTCATGACGTAAAGAGGGCCAAAGAGTTTTCCAGTCACGATGAGTTCACTGTCTCGTCAAATTGGCACATCGTTGTAACAAAACGTAGTCTCCTTTCCCTGTTTGGTAGCTTGTCTGATGGAGAAAAGTTGATGACGTGCCTCGGGGACGTACCAAACTGTCGCCCACTCGCGCCCCAATCTTGATTCTCGGTTCCATATGCAAGAATAACGCCCTTATCTGCTCTCTGAATCAGGGATCAGAAATTTCTCGAATGTAGCGAATTGCTGTTTATTTGCTGTCATATGATATGACGTACCGAAATCCAAAACCCAAGAATCGACATGAACGAAGTCTGCATCAACTGCTAGGCTTGTAGCGAGGAGCGTATAAGCTTTGCTGCTTTTCGAGGTTGAGTCAGAATTGTTATTGACATTTCAGCTCACCGTTTTCTGCTCGGCAGCCGCATGTTTTCTGCAATCAGTGATGAGATGACCTACTTTCTTGTAGTATAAACACACACGTTTTTCTTTCCCTTTTTCATTTGCCGAAGAAGACACTGGTGCTGATTTCTTCTGTGGTCGCGATTTTGCGTAAAAAGCGCCAGACCTCTGTGGTCCTTCTTGCATCAGCAAATTTTCAATCGAACGTAAATTTTCAACGAGGGACTTTGTAGTTTGCTCGGCTTCTGGAACACGATAACATGTTGAACGATAATATTGATATTCGTAACCAAGTGTTTGAGAAGTGTGCTTCGTGACGGAAGTGGTATCATCTTTAGAGATCTCGAAGAAAATATCGAACAGCGTGTATAGTCGCTGTAGGGTAGATTGTTGAAACACCGATAACAACGTATCCCAAATTTCTTTCGTGTCAGTCTTCCTACGGACGTAAATGGCAGCTTCTTTATCGAGGGCCGTACCGAGTATACGAGCAGCGCGCGCGTTGTCAGTTTCGATAACTATCAGACGGATCGGCGTTGCTTACAGATGGCCCTGGACACACTCATGTAGCATCAACAATAGAATAGAGACACTGTTTTTTCAAACAAAGTTCAATTTGCCACTTCCAAGTTTCCCACTGTTCATCATTGACTACTTTGCTAATGACTGCTATCGTCCGAATACTGATTCACGGCAGCCATTTTTGTTTTCTTCGCTTGTTTTTGTCGGAATCGATGATCAAATTGTGTACTAGAATTTTCTAACTTTAAACGCGTACGCGACTTTAAAGCATGTGGGCCCATTACCTGTGATGGTTAATGTGGTTAGAAAATACAACACGGACGAAACACACTAAAACGACATTTAATAAACGAGCCACGAAATCAGCGTTACGTATAACAGACTAACTATATTGGCAGACGCGGCAGGATTGCCAACATATAAAATAACCTATTGTTTAGAAACTAGATGGTGAGACACGCCGGATCGTAGTTAGTCGCACTTGTACAATTTATTACTTCAACAGTATCAAAGTCAAACGCTTGATTCTCGATTCTTAAACACCTGAAGACATTTGAAAGCAAGATAATGAATTCATAATAAGAATATTCTTTGACAGAGATATTTATAACTCCGGTTTGGTTTTGATTAGGTCTTAAATATCGTATTACCTTCTATTGTCCATTCTAAATTTGTGATAAAATAGTTTCATGGATGCTGATCCATATTAGATCTTCCAATAGTGCTATTAATATTGTTTCCATAAGTCGATGTAATGTCTCAGGTAAATAACATAAACCAAACGGCGTGACATTGATTTGCTATAAACGTCTTTCTACAATAAAATCCATCTTCTCATTCGTCTTCCGGTGCTACTTCCACTTATCAATACCCGCTTTTAATATCATACACCTAAAAATATCCATTCTATGCGTTTAAAGTATCGTCGTTACGAGATAGCGGACAACTTCCCTTATTAGTCAAATTAAATTGTAGTAATCTACACAAAAGCGAGTCAATCCATCCTTTTTCTTTGCCAATTCCACAGGCGAAGTTTATGAACTTGTTGATGACTTTATTATCTAATGTCTGTATGATCCTAATCATTTCCTATCTCTTCTCCAGAGAGAGAGAGAGAGAGAGAAATTAGCTACTATAATTTACTGATGAAAGTATGTGTTGTTTAAGGCAACTGATTTAATTTCTTCTAGAAGAGTAGCAGATTATCTGATTACATAACGTAATCTTCAAGTTCGAATGCTTTGTGTTTTTAATAAAACGTCAAGTTGAATAATGGGTCTTAACAGCATCGGTATTTAGAAGTAGTTATCGAAAATTTACGTCGATATATTCATCCACTAAAACAGTATCGACTTGGTAGGGAAAGTATGCAATTTTGGAAGTTCATTTTTGATGTTTGAACTTTATAAGTTGACGGTTGCCCCATTTAGTTTTACGGTTGCAAGTCAATAGAGAACAAGAAAATGGAGGAAAAGGAGACGTCAATTGTCACCAAGCAGGAAATCAGGTGTTAGATGTTTCTCAGATTTATTCTACAAAGAGACAAACAGTGTCTTAAAAGTGTTTCTTGATAACTTCATTCATGATGCCGTCACCTACACCATACACGCAATTCAGTAACCACGATGGATGTTGTCTACGCCGCGCCGTGAAGAGTTAGGGTCTCGCCCGGTGATTAAGACCAATTTCGACAAACTCTCGGAAGCTGACATGTTGCGAAACCAACAAATTAATTAGTATATTTATTAATTTTGTCTGTAGTATTTTGGTGGAATCAATTGAACAATGTTATATATTGTATGTTCACATTTCCAGCACTTCACTTTCTTATGTTTTGTTAATTTTTTGGCATCTGTGTCATATTTTTTAGTTCTTCCAATTCTTCTCAACATCGATCTCAAGCACACTAGCCAGTAAAATGGAATAAGTAGCAGCGCCTGTATAATATATAATATTTAGATATTTTCAGTTATTTTGAGATATACAAGTCATGTTAAACGAACTATACTATACTATACAATTTTTGCAGACTTTCATCAAAATTTTGGTAGCAGTTTTAAGCTGTGAATGAAAACTATGTCCAAGAAGTTTTTTGCCTCATTTTCAGATACTTGACTAAGTAGTCAAAATCCATTTCAATTACTGCAAAACGTTCTAGATTCAATGAGGTAGAAATTTCTTCTGTTTCTAATTGCTGATGCCTTAAATACTAAAAAATAAATGGTCCAGAACATTTTATTATAACAATGAGGTTTTTTGCATTCCATGAAAAAATCAATCATATGTTTCATTTAATTCATTTTTTAAGTGGTTTAGAATTCAGAAAAACCTTGTTTTTGAGGATGATTTATAATATATAGAAGCAGATATTAAACCAAAAGGTATTCTGATCATGGTCCTTCTCTTGTAGTGCTTCCTTAAATCTCTAGTATAATACACCTTTCTTGCCAATCATACTTCTGCTATACCACACATTTAAATAGTCCAATTTTAAGTCAATTGCCGCAATGTCGTTCTCAACTTTAATTTCCCTTTTCACACCCAATACGAGACAATAACGTATCGTTTTTCTTGAGTTCAATTTGCGAAATTCTTAGTATAATTATGTACAATACTTTACATTAATTACACATTTGACTTTTTGAAAGTTGATTTCAATCGATCTGACATCTGATATTGTATAATTTTGATCTGCTAAATTCAAGTTCGAGTAATCCGTAAGGTTTTTTTATCAATGTTGAAATAAAATTAATAAAATTAACGCTACTTTTATTGATACGGAGACAAAAACAAATTACAAACAGTAAACTAAATTGAAACAAGTCTTAAACAATCTTTAATTAATATAATAAAAATGTATAAGTACTTTACGTTGTAGAAAATTCACTAATAATTAGAAAAAACACGAAAATATTTTTGTAAAATCTTGTTAAGTCTTGTTAAGACTACAATGTACATTCAATCATTTTTAGTTCATTTTACAGAAAGAAATACGTTCAAACTAGTGTTGCTTTGATAGCCTTGCTATTTTGTAACACGCAAATTACTTTTGTATTATTCAATGTCTGTCGAAGTATTAGCTAGAGAAGTAGTTGTTTCAAAAGTGATTTGTTCTTGTAGTCTTAATAAGACTCATTTGTTGTAGATTTTACGAAAATATTTTCGTGTTTTTTCTAATTAATCTTTAATATTTTTCTTTCCAAAAAGATATTTCCCCTTTTGGATGAAAAACTTCTTTTAGTGTGTTTTCTTCTGTATTCCAAGGCCGGATTGTCCGTTTTTATTGACCAGCAGTAATCAGCCATCATTGAAACATTCCACCTACCTTAATACCCTCGTTCCATTTCTTTCATGTCTTGGTGGAGCCTCTCATCTTGCTCCTCACTTACTTCACCAAAATTTGTTATCAAGACGTGAGTGTAAAAAGTGAACTTTTATGCTCATATTACATCCCAATTGCATATATTTCTGTAGCATGTTTTTCACAATTCCCTTGTAGTTTCCCAAAAAAACCTTCAATAACATTAATAAATGAAGTTTTTTTCAGTTTTGATCATGGTATTAACAAATTCTTGATCTTTCGTTAATCTTCTTATTTGAGGACCGACAAAAATCCTTTCTTTAATTTAGCATCTGAGATAGCAGGAAATTTTCCGCGAAGGTATTTAAAACAGTCTCCATCTTTATTTAAAGCTTTAACGTATTGTTTCATTAATCCTAGTTTAATATGCAGTGGAGGTAACAAGATTTTTTGTGGATCAACAAGACTTTCGTGCAGAACATTTTTTGATTCCGGAGTTAAATTATCTCTTATTATCTAGTCCTTTTTCTTGAAGTCTTGATGTCTACTTCGACTATTCCACTCACACAAAAAAACATGGGTACTTCGTATATCCTGACTGATGTCCTAGTAAAAGTCCCACAATTTTCAAATCCCCACAAATTTTCCAAGTATGATCATTGTATTTGATTTTTTCAAGCTGTTCTTCAAGATTTCACAGATGAAAAAACATTCCCATTGTGCAAGAGATCAGCTTTAAGGCTTCTTTTGGAAGAATCAATAAAAAGCCTCCAATCATCGGGATTGTATGTGCCTCCAAGTTTATTTATCAGATTGGAAATGTCGGTGCAATAAACTAGACAGCCACTTTCTTTAAAATAGCCTGAAATAAATAAAATAAAATACAAGATTTTAACGTTTTCTGCCAGTAAATTTTTACTTTGAATTTTGGATGCCAAAATTTTGGAAAGATCCTTTGGAAGAGTTAAGTCTATAATTAAGTCGTTAAGTCTTGTAAAATAACTGCTGTTGCCTAGAAACGCTAAAGTAGTTTTCATCAACTTCGAGGTTCAGAACTGCTTGTAGCATCTTCTAAATTTGTTGGTTTCTCAGTTATTTCCACGTCTGGACCATGTGGCACTGGCCTAATTGCAGACTTGAGGTTCGAATAAATGATTTTTTTTAATTTTGTTTTTTTAAACATGTCAATCAAATCAAATTAAATCTAAAATTAAATTACCAATATTAGTTTTGTCCGATGTTATGGTCAATTAGCAAACGTATTTTAATAATCATAATACAAAAATTATCACATTAGTTTAATAAGGCAAATAATCTTTTTTTTAAATTTATAACTTTGTTAACATTATATACTGTATTTGTTAATAATTTGTATTAAATGGAAAATATCACCGTATATGTACACGAAATATCTAAAGTGTTACTACCTTTCTAATCAACATATTAAATATACACATTTGTCTGTGATTTCGGAATGAATCTGAAGAGTTACCCAATGATATTATGTGGAAAAAGATGTAATTTGTGTGTAATCACGTGAGTGATATAACGTGTTTTGTTTTCTAAAGAAAAGGCCCATTACACCGATTATAACACACAGGTCACATACATGTTTTGGTCTCCGCTGTTATGCAATTACGTCTTTGTGCAATCGGTCGTTTCGTTTCGTTTAGAGGAGGTGGAATTATGCAAAAATTCGTGTTCACAAAAGAAAACGCTCACCGTCTATCATTACGCTGTTGTTTTCTTTCTTGCTTTGTTCACGATTTTGGGTAAAAATTACACGAAAATTGGCGCCCATGGGAAACGGACGATTACGCACACATACATGCATGGTGGGAATTATTTTAAATGATTAACTCAACTTGTTAAATTATTTCCGTTTGTAAAATTTGTTTTATTTTTATTGTAAGTTTTACGTTATGAATAAGTAACTAAATTTGTATTTTCAAGCAATTGTTTTATTACACGTAATTGAAATAATAATTAATACGTTTAATAATAAGATTTATATTAAGGGTGATGAAAGCGGTCTTAAGCTATACAAATGAAAGAGCAGGGAATAAAGGGAGTATAACCAAAATTAATAGATTCAGGTCTCAATTCGTTGGGTGATATAAAACACCTGCAAAGTTTCTCGCCGCATATCCTTAAATGTGCGATGGGGCAGAAATCGTTAAATTGGAAAAAGGTTCTGGGATAAGGTGATGCAGAAATAATTAGGTGAATATAAAGGTTTTCCTTTCAGTTCATACATCCACTTTTGAGTAAGATGTTATAAAGGAAATTAAAAATAATAGTTATTACCCAACTTTACTCATTTTATAAAAGGAAAATTAAAAATAGAGCTATTGGTAACACGAAAAATAGTTTTATACAGGGTGTCCCAAAAAAAATAGTGGACCAAATTAAAAAAAAGTATACCATCTATCGAAAATATGTGTATTATTAGTAGCAGTAGCAATAGTAGTGTTTAGCTATCGTCCTTCCATCATGTGTAATTATGTATTTGTGTGGGTGTGTAATTGGGCTTGTTACTTTAAATGATTGCTCCCGTTACTCTAAAGCTATCAAAATTTCGTTCTTTAGAACTTTCTCAGTATTAAAAAGACGAATAAACCAAATATACAAGAAAGAAAAATCTTTCTTTCTTAATTTTTCCAAAAACCACACTTTTAACATTAACTAGTTTGATTGATGGGATGATCTGAATCGATTTAAATATTTATTCACGGTTGCCCGGGGTAGTGCTGGATAGTATATTTAGAGCACTACGTATATCAATAAATAATAAACGTTCCATTATAACCGTACATCGTTGGAAGGAACGAAACGAATGGCGGCTCGTGATTATTCATTAGCATTTCCACACATCCATACAACAAACACATGGTGGTTGTCCGTTAGCGCCGACCTTTCTTCCTTTCCTCCTCTCGCCACGGCTCACCTCCGTCGGCGTCCGCCGATTATGTAAATATATCTGGTGGTAATCTGGTGATTTTTCGCGAACGCGGTCTTGCACAATCGATCCGTGCCGTGTTGCACAACGCGCTCTATTCTACTCGATCGGATCATTGGACAAGAGGTGAAAGTGTTTTGTTCTTTATTTCTCATTTTGTGCGGTTCACGTCCTGTCCGAGAGGAGTGGGTGCCCCGTTTGCCCTAAATAGGGACACCCACTCGCCTATCCACGGAGGGTACTTTGTTGTCCGTTCCTACGCCCAAACGGCGAGTGGTCGGCGGTTTAATCTCACCACGATACATCATCGGACAGCACATGGGTGTTACTGATGGTAAAAGCGCCGAGGACACTCTTTCAAAATAATTGTAAAGTTCAAACGATTTCGAACGTTTCACCTTCACGTGCACACGATAATTCGAAATATCTGATCAAGAAATCAAGGAAGTCAAAATCTATACAGCGGTACTATTATGAATTTTTATAACTGGGTGCACCTAGTGTGAAAATGTCAACTGAATGTACCGTGTAATTAACAATAGACGTACTTGACTTTATTACATTTAATAATATAACATAAAATCATTGTTTTAAAATTATAGGTAATTTAAAATAGTCGTTTGAAAAATGCTATTGAATGAGTAGGATTTATAAACCAGTATTAAAAAAACAAATGCATATATTACAGATTTTGTATATATTTACAATTTCTCAGCTTTACTTCCTAGATTTTAAGATTTAAATAAATTAATAAAATTCTCATAATCATTATGGTCATAAATATTTCTAATAGTTGCACATCGTTGTTGTTTTTAGACTACTGACTTTTTAAAGATAATACATGTTTGATATTTCTCGAAAGTTTTTTATCTCTTCTAGAATTTGAGTTTTTTTATTAAAAATCATTTCACACAATTACAAAATTTAAAACGAAATCAGCAATAGTTTTATTCATCAATTCTTATACGAATAATCAATTCTGAATTTCTAAAATATTATATATATTTCTGCAATATTTTGATCTTGAAATAACTTTTTGATATATCCAGCTATAAAAAAATCCAAAAATAAAAGTTGTTTTTGATATTGAAGTTTGGGTTTTCTTGTTTTTTTAAATATTCTGATCATTTTTTTAAATTTTTACTCCTTTCAAATTAAACAACTTTAAGTGTTGTTTACATTATGGTGGACTATTATATATTATAATACTAGATTTGAAAACATATTTTTAAAATATCGGCATTATGAATTATCAACATCAAAAGTCACTAGAAATTAAATATACACTCAGTGACAAGGAAATCGCATCACCATAAAATGGCAGGAATTTTTTGATGAAAAACATTTAACTATTAAAATATTGAATAATTTATATGGATCAAGTGGCACAGACTTATTTGACAGGTCTTCCAGTTACTTTTAACATTTTTGTCAGGTGTATATTTTCCGAAATTGTGTTCGGTTCTTTGCTGTTTTCGCTTTTCATCGTTTATTTTCAAAGTATAATTGAGAGTAAGCCAACGTGAAAAGTACCGCCAATTAAGCGAATTGAGCAGAGCTAGTATGGTTGATTTACACAGGCCCTCTCCAGAAACTCCTTACCAAAACTCACTAGCCTTAAAAGAGAGGACGGCTCTTATACGGACTCACCTGAAAACACAGGAAAACTTTTATTGAGGACCCATTTCCCGGGCTGTACCTTTAACCAGGAGTGGAGCCCCATGGATACCTCCACAGAGTACCGAACCAAATCGGATTGGGACCTGGCGGGCCCCACCGTTACCAGGAAAAAGGTAGACTGGGCAATGAGAACTTTCTCACCATACAAATCCAAAGAGTTGGACGGGGCAAGGATGTTATCCTGGACACCCTCGCAGGCGTGTACAGTGGGTGTATGGGTGTAAACTGGAATGCCCATCTGACGGAGAGATCTAAGAAAGCATGCATAGCCCTCTGGCAATGCAGACGAGCTGTAGGGAAAACATGGGGATTATCTCAAAAGGTAGCCTTATGGATCTACACAGCCATAGTGCGGCCAATGTTGGCATATGCATCGTTATCATCAGCCGCAAGGCTCCTAGACCACGTTCAACGTAGCGCCCTTTTGAGCGCGACAGGAGCCATGAGAACAACACCAACAGTGGCTATGGAAGCCCTGCTGCACCTGTCACCCTTGAACATATTTATCAGAGAACAGGCAGCAGCGGCTTCGAGCAACTAAGACATGGCTTGTAAGCAACGGAGGAGAGGATCTAAGGAAAAGTAATCCCGAGATTATGATGCGTGGACAACATCCATTGAAAATACATTTTCAACAGAAAGCTTCAAATAGACCTGAGATTAGAAAACTCAGGAGTAGGGAGCAAGCACAAAGGCATCCACATATACACTGATGGGTCGTCAACGAAAGCAGAGGCTGGTATAGGAATTTTCTGCAAAAACCTGTCCCTAAAAAACAGTACTGCTATAGGTAAGATAATGAGCACACCAACAATGGTGGAACTGGTGGGTATACTATATGCAGCAAAAGCAATCTCTGACAAGAATATTAACGGTAAAAACATACACATTATAACGAACAGCAGAGCGACAATCTCGTCCATTGCCAACTGACTGCAAAATAACCCCAGCATTAACATTGGAATGCTGCAAAGTCCTGGAAGAAGTGGCTTGTGACAACGAGGTAACTAGCAGAGGGAACATAATAGCAGATATTTAAATAAAGTAAAACTCACTTTGTTAGTATCACACTATTTATTTAAAAAGTGACTCGAGTTTCGATCAACAGCTGATCATTTTCAAACTTAAAGTGATCAGCTGTTGATCGAAACTCGAGTCACTTTTTAAATAAATAGTGTGATATTAACAAAGTGAGTTTTACTTTATTTAAATATTCAAGATGTATCATGAAGTGAACGCCTCAACAATTAATAATAGCAGATGGTTTGGCGAGGAAGACATCCGGACAAACGGTAAGCGGACCGAACCCCTCCCTGCTTCCCTCTCTGCTAGATCTGAGTACCCTACTGAGCAATGGGCCAACATACCTGGCTGTGGAGTCTCAAAAAACTTCATCGCAGTGAACACCAAAACGGCCAGATACTGTAAGTAACTTGCTAACGGTGGACGCGGAAGACGTCCTGGTGACGGACTGGCAAGGAAGTAGCACCGACGCTACTTTCTGGAACCAACACGCACTGGAGGCGGCACAGGGGTCCCTGGCGAGGCTCACCATCGATTAACAGCCGCAGGCTTCGATTAAACAGTTTCCCGTCGCTGATACTTGCTTGAGCTTCCACGCCAAGAGTAAAGAACAAGAGAGAACAAGAGAGAATGTATAAATTAAACATAGGGCCGGAGAAGAAGAGAATATATTACAACAGAAAAGATAGAATAGACAGAGAAAATATACAATATATACAAGTAGGACAAGATGCTTGAATCGGCGACGCCGACCAGGCTGATGGCAGACACACGGTACATTGTTTTAGGAATCCCAATGCGGGCAAAAATAACCAACGTAAGTTACGTGTGAGGATATGTGATGACCTACCCTAATATTATGATTAACATGCATCCTAACTATACATGTCTAAATCATGTTATATCAATATATGCATTACGAACATTACTCATTTTGAAAATAAACTTATGAAGCAAAATTAAAATGAAATGGTTTTGAAAAAATAAGTATGTTATCCGACATTCACGATAGAATGCCGGTAACAAACTGTCCAGAGAAAACCTACGGAAGGTCGTAGGGCTTCTGGATCTGGATCTGGATTGAGTTTGCCAAGGGTGATCAAATCATTGACCAGAGCACTTAGGCCTCACTAGGCCCGTTGTGCCCCCCTGACTGGGACAACCCTGCGTTGTTCTATCACTCATTTAGCCACCCAAGGTGGCGAGCAAAGGACAGCACAACGCTTGGAGGGTTATCCCTTATGTTGGCCATGTTCGGCCAGAGCTCCCCTAGCATAGACTCTCTAAGGTGAGCGAGAGCCGGGCAGGTGGTTAACACATGTTCCACTGTCTCGTCCTCTTCTTCACATGCTCTACATATAGGGGTTTCCACCATAGTAAACAAGTGTTTGCTTAGCTGACAATGACCCGTAAGGATACCTGTGATAAGACGCAGATTCCCCCGGGATAGTCGCAGATAATATTCAGCTGTTTTCAGATTGGGTGAGCGTATTGCTTCCTTGGCCTGTCTGCAGCCTCAGGTGTTGTCCCAACGTTGTTTTAGCATCTTGAGAGTGTTCTGTTTGAGGATATCAGTGAGGCATTTCGGTGTTGGCGCGATCGGGGGCCCGTCCGTGGTATCACTGAGAACCGATCCAGCTCGCGCTAACTCGTCTGCCTTGCTGTTGCCTTCTTAATTATTGTGTCCCTTGACCCAGCGCAACTTCATACCATTTGATTGTGCTGCTTGTTTCAGGGTGTTGAGACATTCTCTTACTAGTCTTGAGGTGATCTTGTGACCACTCACTGCTGGTATTGCTAGTATTCGTACGGCTTCTTACAGGATACTGCAATTTACGATCACACCTGAACAAACTGGCACTACAATCTAGTCCCATCTGCAGAGGGTGTGAAGCAGAAGAGGAAACCGCGGAGCATGTACTTCTAGACTGCCCCGTATTATTCAACCCACGTAAATCCACAATGGGAGAGAGATGTCTAAATCCATCAGACATCCCTCTTGCTGTAGTCCTGACATTTGCCAATGCCCTGGTTTGGCTTGACCGAGCAAGGAATGAGGACTTAGATGAGAGGACGCACAAAGGGCCCATTGGGGTCTACGTGCGGCGAAACTCTCTGCCTTCCCATCAATTCAAACCAGGACCAGATTACACTGAATTGAAAAATTCACTATGTTTTAACCACAAATAATTATTGTAAAAATATTATATAATTGTGCCTTCACGTTATATAATATTTTTACAATAATTATTTGTGGTTAAAACATAGTGAATTTTTCAATTCAGTGTAAGTATGGATTACCACGTAGTAACGGTCGCAACCATTCTCTTTATCAGGACCAGATTGTTGATTTATGCAAAGGTGTTTTTTTCGATTAGAGAAATTGCTAATCGCATTAACCAAAACTAATCCACCGCCATGCACTGTTGTCAGGTATGGACTAGAGAGGGCCAGGAACGCCACAGAAGAGAAACCGGCTACATAAAAGAAGTAATGAAGTTCAAGACCAACATCTTCGATTTATAGTAACAAGAAACTGATTCTCGAGTACCAATTGTCAATTATCAAAACTTATGCTTATGCTTATGCCAACAAACTGTAGATATTATGGTATGGGGTGCTAGAGATATATGGATAAGGTAATACAATCGCCGCACAGTGTGCCTAATTCGAGCGCGAGCTCCAGGGGGGAGATTTGAAGAAAAAATTAAATTGAAAATTTTCAAAAACAATCATACCCTTTGGATCTTGCATATTTATATTTTTTAACCCCTATATTATTTGCAATTAACGATTTATCAATTTAGAAAACTTCAATTTTGTGTCTCAATTTCGATGCTCACCATTGGTATGAGTTATTGAGAAAAATAAAAATTGACAAATTTTGTTTTTTTCAAAATATCTTAAAATGAAAAAAGTTGAGGTAAATTTGAAACGGGATTTGTTATGAGCACTGATTTCTGCAAAACATTTTCCATTAACCATTGCTCTATCTCTTTTAATAACAGAGATACCAATGGTGAGCATCAAAATTGGGACACTTTGTATATAATCGATGACCCCTTTTACCAATTGGTGTCGGGATTTTGGTATCTTGGTCCTCTACGTCGTGATAACTATCTTCCATTTGTTTCTGTTCTTAGCAATTTTTTTTGCCTCAGGTGTGATGTGGTCAACATTGTTTTATGATTTCGTCTATGAGTATTATGAATATAATAGGGCTCATAACACTTTATTGTCATAATCCTCCTCCTTCTTGGAATGTGTTTGATATTTTATTCCTTGTAGCCACTTAGTTTATGTTCGTATTGTACAGACTTTTAATAGTATTTATTAGTTTATGTGGTACCTCTCTTTGTCAAAGTATATTTCAGACTTTATTCCTATGCACTTTATCGAAATTCTTTTGTAGGTCTATAAACGCCTATATGCTTTGATTTTTGTGTTCTTTTGGATTTTTTTTGTATAATTTGCTTGATAGTAAATATATGATCTTGAGCGCTTCTACCTTTCCTAAAACTATTTTGTGCGTCTTCTAGTATATCTCCAATGATGTTTGTCAACCTTTGCTTGCTAGTTTTACTTTCGTGCTTAATAATGATATTCCACTGTAGTTTTTGTAGTTTCGCCTGTCTCCACTCTTATGTATGAGTAAGATAATTCCGACGTCCCAGTCGTTGGCATCTTTTCCTTCCTAAATGCTCTTTTTATAATTCTCGTCCATATATATTACCATTTCCGTTGTTATTTTGTCATGTCCGGGTGTTTTTCAATTTTTGAATTTATGTATGGCTTCATCCAATTCATCCATAGTTATATCTTCTCCTGTGTCGTGTTGTCTATTATTGTCTATTTCTTCATCTTATCTATTTATTGATGAGATTTCTAAAATATAATACTTCTACAATATTTTGATTTTGATTGCAATCGTTACGTTTTTGAAATGTTTTAATATATGGTTATATCCCATGTAGAGGGTTGGTGTTTTAATAGTTTAGGAATTATTTATTCTATCTAACATGCTAACAAACATATTCTAATTGTATAGATAATAATTTTCCACAAAAGTTTTGTTCGCACTTGGAAAGATTTCAATTCACCAAAATGTGTTTTTGCACTCTCACCCTGTATTTTTCTGGTGACAGTTCATGAAGGCCCTCTTGATGACAATTCATCAAATGATTTGCCAAATATGGCTTTTTTGTCCTAAAAGGAACTTATCATTTGACACCAATTGTCATTATATTTAACATTAAAATAAAATAAAGGTTGGGGATTGTGTAGATGAGTTTTAAGGCAAGTATTGAAAAATCCGAACACCTAGTATAAATCCTTTTATTTTCACAATATTTTGTACATTTGTAAGGGAACCAATGAATAAAATTTATCTTTGATTCGACGAGCTTTATCAAAAAAAAACATTAATAATGTGTCGACGCTATACGCTATATACACTCTCTAAGGCGCCTAGGTTCGCTTCTAATTAGGTGATTGATGTCCTCCTGTGGTATTTCATTCCAAGCAATTACTAACGCATTTCGAAGTGCTTATAGAGTTTGAGAGGATGCTGCAAATTAAGTAGTCATCGGCACATGATATTCCAAACATGCTCAATTGGAGATAAATCCGGTGGCCTCGGTGGCAAGGGCAACACATTGATTTCAGCTTGCTCAAAGAAGTTAATTGTGGCTATTGCAATGTGTAGGCGAGCATTATTCTGCTGAAAATTTGGATTTGGCAAAATAAGATAGGAGATGAGGTTCCAGAATTTCTTCCATGTAACGCTGTGCGGTCATGTTGCCTCTAATGAAGATTAGAGGTGACCTACCATAACCCCAAAAGTGCCTTTCGGCAAATAATTGTGGATTTCTTCTTTCACCACGTCATCTTCTAACTCTGGCTCGGCCACCATGCATCCCTAAATAGAATCTAGATTCGTCACTAAACACAATATCATTCCATCCATGGTCCCACATCAATAGTTCTTGACACCACTCGAAACGATTTCATTGAAGCTCAGCGGTTAAAGGAAGTTCATTGTTCGCATTCCAATCGATCTTCTATGATTATACCACTGGTTTGCAATGGACCTGGTGGTGGGGAAACGATCTCTTAAAGCCAATATTCTCAAACGCAGATCTGCACGCTCTGTGTTTCTTCGACGTAGTCCGGAACCTCTAGCTCTTCGTGTTCGACCCTCTTGACCCTATGCCCCACAACATCTTACTATAGTATCCAAACTTCTATGCACCCTCTCCCTAATTTCTCGGAAAGAAAGTCCAGCCTTTCTAAGCCCAACTATCCGCCCTCTATCAAACTCAGAAAGTTGATGAAAATTAGCGCGTCTTTGCACCCTAGGCATTGTAAAAGATAAGAACAAAAGCTTAGAACCGCACTTAGTAAAATTAAAATCGTTACTGCGGCAAAAATGTTAAATTTCACCTTGTGTACCAATAAATATACAAGTTGAATTAAAAACGAAAACAGCTGAATTTTAATTGTTTCTTCTTTTCACCAAGATAAGCTTAAAATAAAATTATATCAAAATAAAATGATTTTACACGCCGGTGGTGGCGCATTCGGTTATGGCCCCAAAATGACGTGAAGCAACGTTGGTTCGGGTCAGTAGTTGGATGGGTGACCGGTACCATTCACTATTGGGATACAATTAATGGTGCTTTAGAGTGACGGGGGCGATCCTTTAATGTAAAAAGCTCATTTACACAAACACATATACACAAATGACACATGGCGGAAGGACCACGTGGTCGATAGCCAAACACTACTACTACTAAAATGATGTATGCTGATTTATATTGGGATTTCTATGTGACTTAGTATAGTATTATTACTTTATTTCATATAATAAAACTGATTCGGCAGAGTTTATAGTCATAAATAGATATTGAAAAAGGTAATCGTGTTTCTAATAATAATTAATAATGTATCACACAATATCCAAATTTTTAATGAATTGTTTTGATTAATAATTTGGATATTGATTTATTTAAAGCACAAATTATTTAGCTTTATCAGAACAAAAAAATAAATCCATATTTCAAGCCGATGCGAAAAAATGTTTACTTAATCACGATTCCACATTCGTTTAAAATTAACTTCTTCAAATTTTCAATGTTTGTATTTATTTAATTATTTATTTATTCATTTTATTAGTTTAATAGCTAAAAAATACGGTATTTCTAATAATAAGATCAGCATACCTAGCCTTTTGGTAGTCATATCTTGGATTTGCCATGAGTGTAAGGAAATACAAGCGCGGTAATTTGTATATTAAAGTTGTAATGAAGCTATCCATATAATTTGTAAATTACAACTTGCTTTATTATGTACAATCCATTTCAAGTTATTAGACATTATGACAGCCCCTGCATTATATATTTAGAACATGTATCTACTATTCATAACAACAGTAATAAATTTACAAAAGTTAACAGTATCCGAATGTATCATACTAGTCATGGCAATCAACTACTTAGTTATAGGATAAATCAAGCTCTAGTTATTAGTTCACGAAAATATACCTCTAAAACTAATAATAAACTCTTAAAGTGTTGAAGTTAAAGCTACATGTAAAATTTAGATAAAATATTTATTAAACAAAAACGCTTCTTTGTTGATATCACACTTTTAAAATGTGTGTTTTTGTTTAATTTTCCAAGATGTATCACGACGTTAACGCCTCAATCATTAATCAATTAAAATATTTACTATTATATACTGTAATTGTAACGTATATTATTTCGATTCAATAAATTCAATTCAAATTTCAAATTTCTGATCGAAACTAATTTGGAAATTTGTGAAAACGTCTTCAATAAATTGTGAAACAAGTAAGATCAAGGAATTTTAATTGTTGATTTATCCTATCGTTCTAAAAATAATTCTATTCTAATGTGTACTAACACTATTAATTTTAATTGATTGATTGATTGATGAAAGTATTTGGAAGTGTATAAATACTTTCCAGTAGTCGAATCGAGCAGTATTTTATCCTGAGGTTAGAAAAGAGAAAATTAACGATTAAATGTGACGCAACACAGGTTATAAATGTAATTTTTATCTCAGGCATCGTAGATTAAACTGCTACATTATAGAATTATCTGAATCCCGTTAGAAATATTACCATCTGCACTGGTTTATTAAATAATATTAATACCACCCATCGGTTAGTGTATTAAAAATAATTATCTGTTTAATCCAATGGAAAATATAAGAAAGCAATAACTACAAAATGTTTTTGTTTATTAAATCAAATTTTAATTATAGTGCATTTATGTTAATTTATTCGTCTATTTATTTTACGAGCACTTTAATTAAAACCACTAGGTAAATTTTAAATGTTGGGTGAAATGGAAATAAAGAAAACGTGAATTAAAACAAAAGAGGGAAATAATGCAGAGAGGCGGAAAAGCGTCATCAGTGAAAGCAAAGGACTATTATGTGCCCTTGTGAAAATCAATAACAAAGACCTTCTGCACTTGTTGCGCAACCGTTTTTTTTTGTTTATTCCTTTATTTCCACTGCAGGAGGAAATATTCTTTCCAAATATTTTAATTGATTCTAAATAGATAAAGATTCATAATAAAATGTATAAGTCCTTTACGTTGTAGAAAATTCACTAATAGATAGAAAAAACACGTGTTTTTTCTATTTATTAAAGATTCATATTTATTGAATATACCTTGAAATTATAAAATATATTTAATGAAAAACAATATTCCTTAAAAATTTCAGTTTTGGAATAGAGAAACCATTCGGTTTATTTTTATGAATTATGTAATTAACGCCTGCCACTTTTTCCCACAAAAACTGTTATGGATCAATTTTCTAAATTTTAAAAGGATACTTCAAAACATAATTTTTATGGAACAAAGGTGTATAATTGTTGGTGTTTACAAATTTAGATAACTGCGTAGGTTCCAGAGAGAAAACAAAATGATGAGTACCCAAACAAGGTAATACGAAATATAAAAAAAAATAATGCAAATAAACAAAAGCTACTGACTTATGCAATAATATAAGCTATAATTTATTTTTTTGTTTTGGCCATAAGGTATTATTTATATATAGATGAATCGTATATTCTTCTTCTACTCAGAATTAAAACTTCTGATATTTCATTATTCTTAATATTTTTGGAAAACAAAAAAGCAACAATATAAAATATGCTATGGATAAAATTCAACAATTGAAGAGTTCTTAAATTGTAATTTTTTATATTTTTATTAAACACTCCAAAGCATATAATATATTGAAACACTAGACCATTGCTCACTGGCACATTCTTAGATAATAACTGTTACTAATAACGTGGAGAAAGTACAATTACGGAGATAAATTGGTAATAAAATAATTACGAGGCCGTAGATAATATAATTAATTGTAATTGTCGGTTCGAACTTTATAGCACAAAAAAGTAATTAACAAAGAGTAACAGGAAAAGTGAAGAAAATCTAAACCTTTGGGCGAAGTACAACGTTATTATTATGATTAGTTATTAAAATTGAAGACATTTAAATTGTAAAATGAGAAAACTAAACATAATGACCACCATCAAACCAAAATTGAATACATTATTACAAAGCCATTTCTACCATAAAAATATGTATTAATATAAATATATAAAATATTCCGTATATTTTCGCTATGTTTTAGACAAAAATAATTATTATAAAAATGCTGTATAACAGTTTTTGAGTGAATTTGGCGGGAGGAAATATAAAAAGTAAATTAATTTATGGTTTAGCAACAATTAAATAAAACAATAGTCAAGTTTATAAAACACCTGCAGACAAGTGTTTCAGTCTCTTGGTCTCATTAATACAGCTGTAAAGAAATTGAAGTTTATTTGAAAGAAATAAATACATTAAAACTAGTTGGGGCATTATCCAGGGAAGTAGTTATTTCAATCATTTATTATTTAAATTAAAATTCTCTCTTTGTAATAATAATAAAATAAATTTTTCTTCCTCTTCTTCGATAGCACTATTACAGCCAAACTCGGGCTCTGGTCTCCTGTGTGATTTGCTTTCAACATTAACCGTCATTAGCTGACCTTTTCCAGTTCCTTATTTTTAGCAGTTAGTGGGCATCTTTGGATACGTTATCCACCCATCTTGCTCTTGGTCTACCAGCTGGTCGTTTTCCTCCGGGTTGTCTTAGGAGTACTTTTGTTGCAGCTCGTGCCTCTAGCGTGCGTTCTACATACTCAGGTACATTAGCCTTGTGTGTTGTAATAGCTAGTTGGTACAATTCGTGATTGTAGCTTATTTTCCACTTCATTATCGTTTATCGCGCCTTATATTCTTTTTCGTACCGTTCTCTCAAAGCGGTCTAATAGTTCTGTTGACTTCTAAGTGATCGTCCCTATGGATGTTTCTAGACTGTATAATCGTTCTTTTATCTCCATGGTTTCATCATTTTGGGTATTTACCTATGGAACCTATGAAGCTGTAGTTTTCAAATATGTACTATGTTTTCTTCGATGATTTCCTTTTGTCGTTTACTTTGGTACATGAATTTTGTTTTACTTTCGTTGATTTTGAATCCAATGTCTCCTGCTTCCGCTTCGATTTTTACCAAAGTGCCAGGCTGAGGTGCATCGAGGATAATCCATCCCCCTGTTTTAGCCCAGTATGTGAATCAAATCTGTTGTTGTAAAAAATCTGTTAAAAACAATAAATCGGCCTAATTACGTCCCTGCTTCAACAACTGCACAGATAGTTCAGGATAGAGCACCAGGTCTACTCTAGTATATAATATATTCACGAACAAGGTGAATTTTGAAAAGATAATCGTTTTTTATACGATTTGAATGTCCGCGGAAAAAGAAAGATTTAAAAACAAACCTTTAAAAATCACTTACAAATATAAAAACAAAAAACACGTTAGTTTACAAATGACCACTGGATCAATCAAGGAAATAGAAATTTACGCAAAGCTTGACGGATTGACTGACGCCGTCAAGAGACATTTTTCAAAGAGACCTTAGTCTATTAGCGAAGGCGGTATTTATTTGGTCAGTGGTCAACTCTGATCGAAAAATGGTTATAAGAAATGTTCTATCTCAATGCATTTTGATTTAACTTATATAAATAGGTGCGCGCGATTTTTCCGCACCTGAACATTGCAGAATTAAAACAGTACCTTTAGATTATAGGTAGTTTTTACACACTGGTTCGAAAGAGCCTACGCCTAATTAAATGAAAAGTATATCAAACCGATGTATCGATAAAGCAATTAGTTTAGCTTAGTTAATGATACGATATGCGTATATGCAAAATCCTAAATAATAACATTTACATATCATGACAGCTCATGGTTAATTATATGCGAAGATTCATGGACAGCATAGGTGACGTTTCTGACTCTGTGACGTCAAATCCGGTTCTTTTGTCTTCGGCACATCTGCTTCGCCTGCCCGATCGGTTCGATCGCAGGTAGTTGCAACCCTTCGCAGGTTTGGCGAATTCGGGACTACCAGGATTTTTGGACATCCTTGTTGGTAACGGCTTGGAAGGCGACTGAACTCGGTTCTACCTACGGCAACAAAATCCTCATCCCGATCATAAGCCGTACATACCTGACAAGTAAGGACATCCTTTTGTGATACTTGAGCTGAGACACGGCATCGGCATGTGTTACGTTCAAAAAGGACTGTCCGTTCACTTCGAGGATTTAGCCTCCAACCATCAGGCCCGAATCACAAGGCCAGACCATCAGGCCCCTATCGGCTACCGAATCCTTATCAACCCCCGTGACGAAAATCCCCAGATTATATTCCACGCCGCCTCGAATCATCAGGACTAAACTCTGGCCCGGCTCGATACATAAATCAACCTCCAATTCTTAAATACTCTGATGGTGGCAACACTGGACGACGTTGGCGATCCATCCATGAACACGTTTGACACAAAATTGAGCTATCAGGATATACATATACATAGAGAACAGCGGCCTGTTCTCTAGAAAAACTAGCAAAATGAGGTATTACTCATTTGGAAAGAAAAAAAATAAGCAATAATGAACACAAGTGACAAGTTAACAGTACTTAGCACCGGTAACAAGTTTTACTGTCATACGCCTGTTTAAAACTAAAACCTATGAAGAACTGGTGAATATCGTTGTCAAACTCTCAGAATTTTACGTATATCTGTCTGGTTCTGTGTAGTTGATCGACCGTAGCCCTCTCAGGTCTAAATCTTGCCTGGTACTCCCCGGTAATGTTTTCGACGTATTTTTCCATATTTTAGTTATTAGTTTATGCACTATGGCTACTAGTTGTTCTTCGCCATATTTCAGGAGTCCCCTGGGGCATTGTGGACACTCGTACATTATCTTTTCGAGTGCTTTCGCGGTTGTTACTGTTCCTAACGTTTTCTTCTACCTTTACCATTATAGCGTTAAGATACGCATTGTTTTGTTTTCATACTATTTTCTTGACTGCCCTGCCCTGGATTCCTCGTATGCTATATTCTTTGTTCTTGTCGTCCTTTCTAGGTATGCTAGTCTGTCTCTATTTCGGACTTCAATAGTTTGTCTGCATTGTATGGAGATTCCATTAGTTTCTAACTGTCTTTGTTTTGTATCTAATTGATGCTTCAACCGCTTTAATTATTACTTCTTTGGTGGTTTGCCAGACATCTTCGATGGCCTGATCTCGGTGATTTGTTGTTCGTCTCCTGGTATTGCATTCTTATTTTTGGATCGCTTAGTTTTTCTATGTATAATTTTTGGAGCTTTTTGCTATTAGTGTTTTTATTAATCCGTATGCGGTTTCTTCTCCTAACGTTCATTATTTGTGTTGCTCTTCTTTTTTCTGAGAGTACATGTTCTATTTAATTTTGCGTTTATTGTATTCGGCGATATCCACGTCCGATTGTGTATGTCTCTTATAGGAAATTGAGTGGATACGATTACCATACCGTTTGAATTAGCAAAGTCGACTCCCCTTGCGCCATTATCATTGCATTCTGTCTATAGTCTGTGCCTGCCAGCTGCGTTTTCATAAATTATTTCTCGCCCTATCTTTGCGTTTAAATCACCTATGACTAACTAATTTACGTGGATCACATCGTAGGCCTGTTGTAATTTTTACTAGAAATTACCTTTGGTCCTTTCGCGTAAGCATTTATAATTGTTACGTTCAATAATTTCATTTTAAGCCTTAATACGCATATTCTATCATTTACCGGTTTACCACATAACGAGGCGTTTCAACTAGATTACTAGGGTGCGCAAGACGCGGAGGTGAGAATCGGATTTGTGTAGGAGAGGCTATGCGGCAATCTCTTTCTGGTTTTGCTACGCATGCAAAGCGATATTTCTAGATTATTATCAAAGCCCTGAAGTAAAACAAGCAACAAGGTTCTCCTCTATTTTATTATACTAGTTATAAAAAGGTTTATAATATCAAACACGAAACTATATAAACCAGATACCAAAAACATAGAAAACAAAATACCATAAGACAATTTTGGCCGATGATGGCTTAAAAGCCGAAACCGGGCGATATAAATAAAATAATACTAAGGAAGTACCAAAATATCCACTCTATTAAACAAACCTTAGCACGACTCTCAACTACTTTAAAATTAAACTTATTGTAAGCTTTTAATGACTTGTCGTTCACCAAAAGTGGATATACCGTGTGTCCCGTTTGAAGACGCATCATAGGGAATTCCCATGTAAAATTTTCAATTGCAGTTTGTATCTCTATTATTGAATGAAATAGATCAGAATAAAATTAGAATGATTCCTTTACCTACTAAAGATATTTTGGAGGTTTTATTTTTGTTTCATCTTCATTTTTAGTCAAAATATACCTTTAAATGTGTAAGCAAATATTTGATAATAAGATCCTCAAAATAGTAGTTGCTGTGAAAAGTCAGTGCTTGTCATCTAAATTATATAACCCACAAATAAATAATTAAATTAAATGAGTGCTTACAACACAGAAGAGAAGTTTAGTGCGAGTTCAAAGGCACACATTCATTATTCTTGTTGAAACTAGTTAACTCAAAGGTACAATTGCCCAATACAGAATAAAACTATTTTTAGTATTTCTCATTTATTTTCTACAAAATTTCAAAACCGCATCCAGTTAAATTACAATTATTATACTATTCCAAATTTAGAAAGAATGCTTATGTAAAGAATAAACATATAGTGAAACCGATAAATATTTTAAATTACTTTCAATAAAAATAAAACTAACAACGCTATTTTTAAAATTCAAGCCCATACAATAAGTTTTCGTGGATATTTACTTTTTGATGTTACAATATGAAGAATGTACTTTGAGACCATTGACGATTATTTTGTTCGTTATTTTCAGACACCAAATAGAAAGTACATTCATCTGTAAAACACACACTATTTAAAAACCTCTTATTCTCGTTACACTTTTCCACAATAATTTAACAACATTTAGATCTTGAATCGAGATCCACTGCTCAGTTCTTTATTTTTTTGGCTTTTATAGGGTCGGTAACTATAAGCTTACACTTGATTTTAAATGTACTGTTATCCTTGCAACACATTTGTTACAGTTTCTTCAGATTTCCTCCCTTTATTCCTAACAATATGTTCATCGTTTACACAAACATTGTCCTCAAATTTCTGATCAATTCTAATAATTGTTAATTGGCACGGCACTGACAGGCTTCAAAATTTATACTAAATAAGTCGCAAGTGTCCACCAAAACTCAATTTGATGATCTGAACTTTTTTTTTGTGCTGTAAGCACTTATTTTGAATTGAATTATTTGTTTGTGACTTAATCAATTTAGATGACAAACACTGACATTTCATAGCAACTACTATTTTGAGGATTTTATTATCGAATATTTCTTCACACTTTTTAAGCTATATTTCGGTTAAAACTAAAGATGAAACAAAAATAAACCCTCTAAAATAATCTTAGTAGATAAAGGAATCATTCTAATTTTATTTTTATAATTTTCATTCAATAATAGAGATACAAACTGCAATTGAAAATTTTACATGGGAATTCCCTATGATGCGTCTTCAAACGGGACACACGGTATACATGTTTTGTCTGCATTTATTGCGTAATTTTCAGCGAAATGATTGAAGTTATTGCCTTGAATTAAGAACAATTGTGGTGAAGAAAAAATATATATTCCACTGTCAATTTCACGTGTTTTGATATATACAGATCACTATCAAAAGTGGTCTGTAGAGATCGAAACGCGTATCAGGAACTTGAAAATATAAGGGGTTTTCAATTGTAAAAGTACGGTATAAATGCAGGTTTTACTCAAAGTATACAACATAGGCTTGAGCCCAATGATTCCAATGATTAACAAGCCGAAAAATTCCGTGTTCCTAGAACTGATGTAGCGGTGACGAGACCCAGTTCTTCACAACGTCCTTGAATTCGAGTTTAAGTATTGCGTTTTCAGACCAAATACATGAAAATTGCAGGGCTGTGGGGTGGATGGTGAAGCTGCCCCTACTTGAACTTGTCCAGTTTCGCATGTGTAACCCTAGGTACGTGTTATCATGGATCAAAACCACACCTTCCGTGAGCAGCTTCATTTTTTTTTCTTGATTGACCTTTGTAGTCTTCAGATTGTCTCAAAGTACTCATTGGAGTTGATGGTTCTTCTGTGCTCGAGAAATTCAACAAGTAGTGGACCTTGGACGTCAAAAATTGCGGTGAGCAACACCTTGTCTGCTGACACCACGACTTTGAACTTTTTAAGGGGAGGTGACTTTACTGCATTCTGTCCCGTTTTGTCTATGGCTCTTTGTGATGTCACCAGCTGTTACCACCTGTGACGATCCGCTCCAGGAAAATGATGTTGAAGTGCGAGCCGAATAAGCAGTTCCTATTGTTGATCGGCGAGCTGCCTCGGAATTCACTGCGCGCACACCTTCTGATAACCTCTTGTGAATAATTGCCCAAACTCTTCCCTGAATAATGATACCCAACGGGTCTCCTCTCTGATTTATTATACTTGTCATTAATCGTTCTGAAGATATTTTCTAAACTAAAAAAGGTTTTAAATTAATATTTAAATTTAAGCTTATTTCAAGCTTTTAATGTCTCGTTGTTCAACAGAGGAGGACACTTACATGAACAGTTTTTTTTTAATTTTTGCCTGCATTTATTGCGCAACGTTAGTAGTCAATTTTTAGCGAAGTTCAAAGGTTATTCCCTTGATTTTTTAACAATTGTGGTGAAGAAAATAACTTGATATATTCTATATTTAATGTTCTTGCACGTGTTTTGTTATTTATAGATCATTATCAAAAGTTAAACTCAAAAGCTTTACTAATGATCTATAGAGATTGAAATACGTATCAGGAAATTGAAAATGTAATCATGAAACATAACAAGTGTTATGAGAGTATGAACGGTAGAAGTTGATGATAATCTGTTGGACATGATAGAGGAAGATTCAGGTACTTCAACTTTGCAAATTGCAAATAATTTTAATGTACGCAATGAGACTATTTGTTGTACCTTATCACATACAATGTGTCTAGGCACTTTTTCCTGCTGATTTTCTTCCACGTATTCCATTCTATCAATAGCTTTTATACACATTGGTTAAAATTTCTGAACTCTGGCGCTGATTCTTTGATGAATCGTTTTTTCAAAAAATGCAATAAATAAACATATTCATAATAGCCATGTGTGAGTTAAAAAAAACACATGAGATACTTGAAGATCTTTTTCAACAGTTGTTCTCGTTTAACGTTTGGATTGAAGTTATGGATGACTAGCTAATTAGATCGGTGTTTCCACCAGGAAGACTAACGGTTGAGGTGTATCGCGAAGATTTAGAACAAATTCTCCATCAGTTGCTTAGCGATGCACCAGCGCATTTTAGTGTGAAATTTTAACAGTATGATACCGAGATTGCTGGATTAGTCCATTGGGATTTTTTCCCATTGGGCTATCTAAAGTCTTTAGTTTGCACTATACCAGTGGAAAATGTGGATAACTTGTGAGTGTAACACACTGGTGTTTTTAAAAAAAAAATCGGCAGTCAATGAGGAGAAGATTGGATTTATGCATCGTAGCTGGAGGTAGTCATTTTCAATAGTTCTTGTAGATTAAAAATATCTACATGTAATTTTTGGTAATAAACTGTTATTGTTGTTGAAAATTATGTTCGTTCTAAACAAAGCGGGTTTTCCAAAATCATCAAAGGACAAAATATTGTTAGAATAGACTAGGGAATAACCCTTTGAATTTTTAGCGTATGTTTAATAAACACTAAACAATAAATCTTTCTGGAAATTTGTATTTACATGAAATTTCTTTGTTACGTTCAAAAGAGTACGACGTAGTAGAGAAAGGGTATTAAAGAACTAGTTTGGTATTTACATTTCATTTGGTAGTAGTATCGATGACGAGCTTGTTACTTTAAAGAATTGCCCCCGTCACTCTAAAGCACCATTAATTGTATCCCATCCAACTACTGACCCGAACCAACGTTGCTGCACGCCTATGTATATTTGTTTTTTTTTATATCATAACCCAAATATTGTATAAACAAAAATTATGTTTAATTTGTTATTAATAATGTATAAAAAAGTAGAAGTCTCTATCATTAATGAATTAATTATTAATATGTATTAATAACAATTTTTCATCAGAATTGAATTATTTTTTTAAAATATTACTTAAACAATTGTTTTTGTACTTTTCAATGTTTAAAATTATAAAATAAAAACATTAAAATAAATTACCGTGCGGGACATTCAACGACCTCTAAATGAACATTTCCGTTAAATGTTCCAATTCGTACACGAAATCAATACTTCCTGTATATCATGCGGGAAGGGGGCTAGGTAATAATTTAATTAATAATTCCTGTACAAAAATGAAAAATTATTATAGAATGCTTTTACTTAGTTACACACACTAATAGCAATAATATAATAAAGCATTTAAGTAAGTTAAAGTTTTAATTGCAAAGTTCAGACTGAAACCATAGTAATCCAGTAACTGTAGTATACAAACAAAGTTTAAACCTTTATAATTGGAACGTGTAGAACATGTTTAAAATACATTTACACTTTTTTACGAACTGTTTTAAATGTAAACATAATTATTTTTCATCCGTCCCTTACATGTATATTTTTTTACAATGTTTACCACCATTTATTTTCGTTTCATTATTTAAACAATCAATAACCGTGTTTTCTTTTGTTTTCAGGTAATTGAAACAACGCAGTTAATATGAAGAATGGTTAGTAGGGTTTTACGAAGGGGGAGATAAGCGCAATAAAGGGAGCGAGTCGACAAGTCACGGGAATGAGTGAATGATAATAATCCCCGAGGCAAGTAAGTAAATTGTGTCGGCTCTCATCAAGAACAAGAAGGAGAATAAGAAGTCGCCGTTATTTATTTAGCGGAACTGTGAACAGTGAAACGAACCGAAACACGGTTTACGGTCCCGGCACGAGAGAACACCGGCCGCTCTCAGTTTATCCTGATGATAATAATATTACACATTACCACAAATTACACACCGTTTTACAACAACCGAAGCGAATAACAATTTTTAAATTGTGTTGAATAAATCTGTCAAGATTCAAAGATTTATCTAAGCAACTCGAATGCCTTTGGGCACTGAGTAATGGCGCACTGCATTACGGGGGTCGTGAGTAGCAATTTAACCATAAGTTAGAACCTTTTTTTCTAAATTACAAGATATGTCTTAATTTATTTCACATCACTCGATCATTATGTCATATTTTGATGGTTTAAGAGTATTATTATTATTTTTTAAGTACCCTTCTTTCTACGAATCGATAGTCTGTAATGAAATAAAGTTTGACAATTTTAATCAATAAATTATTTTTCGACAAATAACATTAGAATGACAATGCTAAAAATATTCAGTGTAGACTTTGATTAGTGCAACACGATCGGCCAAGTTAAAGCTGTGAGGTTTCCTAATTGAACGCACCCAGCATAATTGATCTAAAGATCTTTTACTAGATACAATCGAAAATTGTCATACTTATCCAAATATCTATGGCAATGATCACTTTCTAGTTGCTATGTCTCTTGGGATACTATAAAGTCTAAAAACAGGTGCCTATTACGGATACGGATACAAAGGAAGTGTGAAATCACAGTATGCAGGCCCCTGATTGGGCCCATTATACACCTCCAGTTAATGGAAGAACTAACTCTCCAGCCATCCCACTCCTTTGATAAAGTTAAAGTTTTCGCTGGGAAACTGACCTACCAGGTCGGCCAATTTTGGCCATGATGTTCCCAGCAGAATCCTCCTTAATGTTATCATATCTGGACAATAGCTCCGTCCAATCTGCCGATTCTGCTTTCTCGTTCTAACCTCTTCAGTTGGAATCTTCAGCGACTTCTAATACCTAGAGGTGTTTTTATTTAACTAAAAGTGTTCAGTTAGGATACCAGTCAGAGATCTTAGGTTTAACATAATATTGGGCAACGTTAACGTTGGATGTTCGTATTGTGTTTCTAGGATGAGCACAAATGGAGACGTTTTTCCACCTCACTTTGTGTTCTGCTAGAGTCATGCATTGCAGTATGTTTGAGAGATTATTTTGGATGGGGTCACAGGCGTCTTATCGGTTTTCAAAAATGCTCCTTTTTTTGCTAGAGTATCCACTCTTATCTTTGAGCGTGCCTTGACCCAGCACAACACATTCATTTGCCGATCTGAGAACTCGGGATGTGTTAAGATAGCAAAATTGGTTTTACTGTCTGTGTGGATACAGATGTTTTCTTCTTTTTACCCTCAGTTCAGTTATTTTGGGGCACTAACAAGTATCCCTGTAAGTTACGCCTGGATGTTCGTAGAGTGCCGGGTAGTTTTAGTTCCAGATTTAGTTCGTCACAACGTGCACTTGTGTTTTTCTTGTTTTCAGAGTTTGATGACGTGTAGTGATTTTAGAAAAGGTAGGTCGGTATAGCACGGTGCTGACATTTTCCTAGAAAAGCATCCTTCTGAGTCGCTCATCCAATGCCGAAAAGCACAAACCGTTTTATCTTAATCTTAGCGTTGTACTTAGCCATCTCCTGTATATATAATCTAGAGGAGGAAAAGACAGTAACGCCTCCATTGCTGACATTTGGGGCCGATGATACCTGTAATTCCCATACATACTAGACGTTGAATGTGCTGTAGCTTACTTGTTGAGTTAATCGGTCTTACAACGGCAGTATGATTCTGGGTGATAGTTCCCATGATCTCTCAACTTTCCGACACTGCTAGAATGCCATACTCGCCTTCTGTACCTTGGATTGAAGATGATTACTCCAGTTTAGTTTAGGATATAGGATAACCTCCAGATAATTTACCTGTGAAAGCAGAGTTAGTATGACGTTCAATATCCTGACCTTCCACTATAGTGAGGGCACTCATTAGTTCACTAAGTACAACTTCAAGTTGTCTGTCACGATGATCGACAGGAGGGGAGATAGTACTCCTCCCTGTAGTCAGCCACGGGTTACCCTTGCTCGTTTTCTATTAATTTGGACGATTCTTTTGCTTAGCATCTATTTTATCCACTCACTAAGTGACTAAGAGGTTGTGATATTTTATTTACAACGGCTATGGGTAACTCCACAGTGAAATGCTGATTCGGTTGAGCATCCTGGCATATATGCGTATTGATTTGGATGAAGAGGATTCGTTTTTAGAACATAGTCCGTTATGTACCGATAAGAAAGCTTCTACAAGATTTTCTTCATAAACGATGTTAGGCTTATCGGTCGAAATGCAATCTTCCATGCCTGGTTTGAGTATAAAAACCACCTTAACTTTTCTCCAATTTTGGGGGACATATCTAAAAGCTATGCTAAGCAGAGACATCAGGTGTTGAACAATAGGTTCCTGTCCCCACACTAGTAGGGCTGGCTAAACTCCATCCATTCCTGAACACCCCAGTGAGGGGGTTTTACCTGAACCACTTTGGACTCCCTATACAATCCTGGAGACCTATTAGGATTTCCCTTATTTAAAACCATACCAATTCAATTATTTTATTACCATCGGCCTATATTTCACAAAATATTCATTCCTTAGTAGGATTTATTCTTTTGTAAAGCTTTCTCAATAAAAAACATTTATGATTAACTAAATCGAAAATTTCTTGCTTCATCCTTTCTCTATTGTTTAGTTAAGATTTATCTAACGAAAGAAAATGTCGCTAAAATCAATATTAAGAACTTTGAAAAAGTCTTATTTAGATATGTAGACGACAGGATAGCAGTGTTTAAGTCTAATTTGATTATTAATAATTTTATCAACGACTTAAAAACGATATACCCCAGCATAAATATCATTTTTCCTTAAAAAAATAATAATCAAATCCCATTTTCAGATTTATTACTAATCAACAACAAACTTTCTCTATTCAACAGCATCTTATGAGGGTGGATCAAATATAAACTGGAAGTTTTTATATATCGTTCGCTAGGTTAAGTTTTATGCGCGGTATCGCTGAATGTGTTGGTGGTGATTTTCAAGGGGAGGGAAGGACGCTGATTTGGTTCACTAATATTTTTACCGCAAGTAACACCATGTCTGAGTACGAGGTACATTCGTGTGTTGAACAATGCATCATCATTAAATTTTTGGCGCGGGAAGGCGTAAAACCTGCTGAAATTTTTGTCGACTAACTGCACAGTTCGCTGACAATACGCTTTCGAAAACTCAAATCTATTAATGGCATAAAAAATGTTAACGGTAGAAAACATGAGCCATATACGTACAATAAGCTTACTGAGGAGAACATTCGTGCTATCCCGGCGACTTGCAGTATATGCTGCAGAGGTAGGAATGTCATACGGGAGTACTCAATCGTTCGTTTCCAATGAGTTAGCTTACCGAAAATTGTCAGCAATGTAAGACAGGTTCCTCGCCTACTGACGGAAGTATACTTGCTGTCTGTGGAAGGCTTTTGGCAAGATACCAAGCAGGTGATAATGATTTTTAAGTCACATTGTCACTTGTGATGAGACGTGGGTGCATAATTACACCCCAGAATCTAAACAAGCCAGCATGAAATCGAGACAACCTGGAGAAGCTCCACCTCAAAAGCCAAAGCTCGTCAGTCTGCGGGAAAAGTTCTTGCAACTGTTTTTTAGGATAGAAAAGGCATACTGCTTATTGATTTCTTGTATTCCGATTGTGCGACGTACAATCAATGCTGAATATGGCAAAACTTACACCGTTTAAACAAACAAATGACAACAAATACACTAGATTCTTTTAAAATTGCGAAATAAGATTACTAAACTATTGAATAAATTCAATATGATTTTTTTTATAGTAACACTAAAATTAAAAATATTTGTAGGAGACCTACGCTAAAATAGGAGTCATATTGAGGAGTTAGGATTGTATTCAATAGCATGTAATAAATGTAACAGATTTTACAGAGAGCAAATTTAAAGGCATTAAACATAGTAGAAATAAGCAATAGGATAAAATTCTTATAATAACCTCACTAAAAACGTTACGAAACCAGAAGAGAAAATTATTAAACAGATCAAGAAGATTTGAGAGATTGTGAAGATAACATTAATAATTAGCAAACCTGACAAAGAGAATCACTGTCAATACAAGAGAGAATTAGTCATCACAATTAAATTTCCAGATAAGACCTAAGAATAGAAATATCGCACAAAAGACATGCATCAATGAGTATTAACCCTATAATAGGGTTAATACTCATAGTAGTATTATTTTATTGTAAATATGTCAACAATATTCGTAGTTGAATAATAGACAAATTAAATTTACAATGGTAAGAGAAAGATAATGGCAAGATTAATTATCTAAACTGGACAGTAAGTCACAATTATACCAAAATATTCTTTCCAATCCGAAACCATAAAAATTGGAACCTTCGAATATTTATTAATGTCGAAAGTGGATTAATTAAAATATATCATTCAAAAATCTTGAACGTTTACGTGCATCGATTAGTAACCTTAACACTCACACAACAATATTTAGACAAATAACTTTCATAAATTCACCATATTGCTGAAAATAATGATTATGTGAAGATACTATTAAATAAACTGCTAAAAGAGAAAAAACGAAAAAACAAATTACAATTACTTTAGAAAGGGGATGTTTAAAGAGGGAAAAACATATGCAACAATCCCATATGTCGGAAACAAGAAGTTTGAAACTTATAAAATCCAAGCGATAAGAGTTAACAAAATATCCTTGTTAAGCGAGTGGTGACATAGAAACAAAGAATAAACTGAAATACTCAGGAATATACAGAATCGTGCAACAACTGTGACAGATATTATATACGGCAAACGGGGAGTAATTTCGAAACAAGATATAGGGAACATAAGAAATACATACAAAACGGCAAATTAACAACAGAATTAGTCGAACATTGTTTATCAACAGAACAACACTTCATAGAGATTATCCCGATTCGTATTGGACCAAAAGAGTTTACCTCCTAGAGGAAACAGAGATTAAAGGCGATAATCTTCTAAATTATCAAAAAGAATTAATCGAAAACATCTTTTGCGACAATTTCCCACCATAATAGCATTTATATAAACAGGTACACATTTACAATTTTTAGTTTTATATTATTTAATCCGAAAGTATAAGTAATGATTGCAAAATCGAAACACGTGTCAGATAAGTGAAAAATAAAAACATGAAGCAGAACAAAGGCAAACCCAATGGAGTTTACACAAGAGATTTAGAGAACATGTTTTCCACGTCAAAACAAAGATAAATCTGTTCTAACACAATAAAATTCCGAATTATTATTATATAATATGACTCAAAAAAAATAAACAAATCTTGATTTAACATACTAAAGGCGATGGGAATGTATAATCACAAGTATAAACTTTTAAACACAGATTTAACCCGGTATTATGCGAAAAGTAAATTTCGAAAATAATTCGTGAAATTTACCAATAATCTTCATTTGTATTTATACTTATTTATTTAGTTAAAATCCATTGATAATTATTACATAGTACTCTTCTGGTACTAATTAAAATAATAAGCAAAGTAAGATATTTTGATTTAGTTAATCATAATACAAACCACTTCAAATTACTCAACCTGAAAATATCATTTAATTTTGCAATGCTAAGAAAAAAACTGAAACGTTATCTTTAAAAAATATACACATCAATAAAAAAGATTTTTGGTAAAAAGAAAAAGTAAATCCTTTCATGAATCCATTTTCCATACCAAGTATTTTTCAGAAGTTTTCAGAACCATAGAATCATATAGAAACTCCCTCTCAAAAAAAGGTCATCGAAGATTTTTTATTGCACACAAATATCTGAAACGGTAATCTGTGCATAAAAGGTATATAATTCTTTCTAAAGAAGGCTTCTGCAAATCTTTGTTTAAATCCATTTTCCACAACACTTCTATTTTTGTTTGAAAAATTATCGAAATATAGAATATTTTCCTAAATCCTCTTCTTTCCTAAGTTTTCAAACGCCTTATAAAGTTCAGATTCGGTTGGTGAACCGAAAAAAATATACTTACAATTTAGTTTTAAAAAGAGGAAAGGTACTATGAATAATATTATCAAACTAACTATAACATACAAAAAATACCCACAATAGTTGTATTCCTTAATATTTAAACTACCTCTTACTAAATAATGTCTTCCACTTTTACTCACTGCTATTATAAAATGGCTTAAATTGTATGAGAGATAATTTATACAATTTTACTTTGTTTTAAATTAGATACCGTTTTTAGAAATTAAAGATTTTACCACGTAATATTTCCAGAGAGCTCAATTATAATCCTCTTATTTACATCCTCTTTATTGATGTTTGATTTAAAAAGATCAATTCAGCTTTATTTGAACATGCAGATTGGCTGCCTATTCATGTCTATTCTTATTTCCTAACACATTTTACAATTTGATATTCTGCATTCAAATTAACTATTAACTTGTCCCTAATATTTATATGTATTTAGAACTTTTAGAACAAACCTCTCCTACTCTTGAAAATGAAAATCAGAAAAATTCAGAATATTTCAGAAAATCTTAACCCATATCTAACAGATTTCGATTCAAAAACCTTTAATGCTATATATTAAAAATTAAATACGGAATACTAGAATTATCTATTCTATAGAAATCTCTTCTTGTGAATTATTTATAGAGCCTTGAGATTTGCTACTACTAAAGCTCATTTTTTTCTGTAAGATCCAAAAATTTTATGTTCCTTGGCGTTCTTATTCTTTTTTACTGTCTTCTTCCCACAATGTAATAAAATAAACCGAGTTTATTCCTTACTTCACGTAGCATTAAAAGTACATGAACACAATGTAAATATTATCAATAACAAACTCTTCCCTATTAAAATCTTATATCATACAATTGGGCAATCCTCTAATTTCCAAAATACATTCGTAAAATTATTTCTGTGCTAATTATAGTGATATAAAACACATTTATTAACAATTATTAACTCTTAAATTTTATTTTATAGTTTTTGGGCATCTCTATCCTTTAATACCTGTGTTCTTTGCCACTCCTCCTTCAACTTATTATTGCTCCTATTAACAATTTTGTTAATAATTTTGGCTTTTTTTATTTATTATGTTTTGATCATTTAATTTCTTAGACCGCCAAAAAAACTGTTAAATAATAAATCTTTTACATATTGTGCATTCTTAGTGATATGTACGCCAAGAAAGGGTAGGATTTTTTTGACCAAACTTGACACAAATGTTTAACTATTAAAAGATAGTAATTTAATAAAAAATGAACAAAAATAAATTTATTTTTATTAATAATGGGTTGCCCATAAATTATCTCTCTCTCTCTCTCTACTCGACGTTAGATCCTCCCCCAATGGTACAACTGCAAAGAATGAGTGGCTGGATAATCTCTGTTATTTCCTTGGACGTCCACGTTTCCTCATGGGTCTAACAGGTCCCGGAAGTGGTGATTCCAAGTTATCAGTCTCGTTTCCTTGATATGGGGTGAGTGTAGAGGCGTGGAATATCCCTAATGATTTATCCGGCTGATTTGGTGCCGCTACTTCGAAACTAGTTGAATTGATGATATTGATGATCAGATCAGATAGAGCTTAGTGCCAGTTTTGAACTATACTGCTTCTGGGCATTGCTTAAAGCGTGCGCCGCTACCCAGACTAAGTCGCTAATCTGGTATGATGGGCAAGGGCGGCGATGATAGTCGGCATACTCCTTCCTTGTTTCGGCTGTCTCGGCTGAGGTTTCTTTAACATCTTCAATTGAAGCAATTTCTCCAGATAGAGGGTTATCTCGACTACAAAATTCTCGTCCTCGACGACTTGGCGTAAGTTTCAGTTAACATCATCAGGTTTATGTAGTTCATGGCTAAAGTTTATATAAGCAGGTGTATAACGGTGCTGAATACTAAAGCTGTATTCATCGCAAATCTGATTGAAGGTAATTTATCGAGCCAACTAGTGTGATCGCGGCCTACCAGGAATCCTAAGCTGGAGTAAACTGATGTCGGATTCCAAACACGAAGGTGACGTATGTAGTACGGCACCAACAAATTGGGGTCCATAGTCGCTTATCTTCTTCGGAAATCCATATCGAAGAAAGACCACTCAGTTGTAGCTTTCTTGAGAGCGAAGAGCCATTTATATGTGAAGTCTTCAACAATCAAGATCGTCGTCTCTTCTTCTCGGGATATTGGCAGTGAATCAAATAGATCAAAAGCGATGGCCTCGAATTACTGATTTGGAGGCGTTGTAAACAGTAATCCTGCTGGTTTGTTGTTGGTGGGTTTGTAACGTTGGCATGGGATACACTTCTTGGTTCGGCAACGTCCTTTTTTATATCCTTCCAATAATATCTTCTCTTTATCTTATGAAGGGTCCTCTCTAAACCGCAATGGCCTGCTTCGGGTACGCCATGAAAGGGGTATAATACTCGTTGAACTTCACTTTTGGATACAACCTGCTGAGTGTCTTTGTTTTGTGGGGGTTTTCTCTCTTTAATTGCTTGCGTCTTCGCGGGGTCAATGCGGATTCCTTCTGGTGTGATTAGATGTCCTAGATAACAAACTTCTGTACAACAAAACTTCTTATTCTCTTTATTTATTTTAAGACGATAAGCACGGATTTGAGTCAGCACTTTGTGGAGATCTTTCACGTGTTGTTCATATGTCGGAGACAACACAAAAAGGTCATCTAGATAGACCATTAGTTGAACATCAGGCACGAGGAATTGTTACCTTTTCTCCGGGAAGTACGAAGAATTTCGTTTTGATTATTTTGTGTTGCACTTGCACGACTGTTGAAGTTTCCAATAATTTCTGCAGTAAGAACATTGTGTTTTAACATTGTTTCTAACAAATGTCCGCCTCATTAAATGAGCTTTCAACTTCTTGCATCGTCCTTACAAGTTGCTTGAAATCTTAAATGCTACTCCTCGGAATTTTATCACAAGTAAAATAACAAGAACTCCCGTTTTTATCATATGCACGAAAAATGTGTTGCTTAGCAATATCCCGAATCCTGTTAACAATAGTAAAAACCCGAGTGCGCAGCACGAGGGTTTTTATTGTCAACAGGATGAGGGATTTTGCTTAAAAGAAACACATTTTGAGTGCATGCCATTTTCCGATTAAAAACGAGAGGTCGAGTTATTTTTGGTAAGACAAATTCCAGAATAAACGATTGTTATATGAGATTTATTTAATGTTACTAGAAAAATACAAATGAATATTGAACCGTTAATGTTACTAATACAAAAATATAACATACCGAATTATTCCGAGTATTAGTTGGTATATAGTTTTAAATAATTGCATCAATTTCGTTTGATTTTAAACTGGCGGAACGATGCATTATTCAAAAGAAATGAATGCACGTCGGAGATTCGATTGTACTGTCACTTTTGACAAATACGAACCAACAACACATACAATCACCCTACTGGGATTTTATCACCCTACAGGGATATTATCACTTTTTTTATCACTTCTTCCTTTTTGTTTTATCGAGATAAACAAAGCTGCTATAATTTGAAGTGTCACCATATTGCTTCTAACCTTGAATTTGGCAAATGAGGGAATTTGTCTCTGATATTCCTATGAATTGAGCTGAATGCAATGTCGAGCTAGATCTCCTCCGGTAGTTTATGGTATTTAATCCCCGCCAGTAGCAAACACTTGTTTGCAATGAAAACATTTGAAGCTTCAGGCTTTTCTTGCTTATTTTCATGAACATTATAAACACTCACATAAACAACACAGTCGCCAGCGCTCAGCACGGTGCAAACGGATACTGCTTTCCCACTATCCCTCGTATATATCAAACAGATCAAATCAAATATAATATATTTCGTGGATTTTAAGTGTTTTTATACAGGGTGAGTTTTTTTCGATGTTCTCTATGGGGATCTTGGAAACTATAAGAGATAGAGAAACGGTTAAATGGGGAAAGAAGTGTAGATTTACGAGACGAATAAAATTCCACTTTCAAAGTTTTCAAAAAAGTCAAGGGTAACTAGATATTTTGAAAAAAGTAAAAAGTGTCAATTTTTTCAAGTCAATATATCTCGGTTATTATAATAGATAGAAAAAAACTGTAAAGGACAAAGTATTAGATAATTTTATGCAGATTAATAAAAAAATAATCAGAAAATTTTTATCGCCATTATTTTCCGAGATATGACGCAAACTTACATTTTTTAAATGTAAACCATAGTTGGCTGTGACCTCATTCAAAAGGTAATTTTTCTCTCTTTAATCCAATAAGACATACGACATAGTTATTTCTAAAAATGAGTGAGTTATAGTCGTTTTAAATTTTATTATAAATAAAAAATGGGTAGTCATGAAAAAGATGAAAGCAAAACAATTGCAGTTGTTTATAATATTAGCAATATTGTAATCATTAGTTTTACAGAGATAAATCAAAATGAAACAACTGCATAAAGTAATTCTGTAATTATCAATGTATCAATGGTAGGGAAATTTTAATATTAAAAAAATATGGTCAAAGAGTCCACTATTAATACTATTATGACATAAATTATATCTTTTTGAAATTGAATTTATGGCTTTTTGACTATTCTCATGTATATTGAATTAAATGTTTCAATAACAACTAGTTTATGATCCTCCACAGATTGATATGATTTTTCATATACTTTGTTTTTTACATAACCCCACAGAAAAAATTCTAAAACGCGCAGATCGGGAGATATAGGTGGCCCTGGGATTGGTTTATTTCTTCCCACTTATGAGTTAGGAAAAGCATCATTTAAATAATTTGTAAAGCCAACATATTATTAGGTCGAGCACCGTCGTATGAACAATTTTTATCTTGCTTGTAATGATAAATTTAAACAATCGAGCGTATCTTCAAATGTTTTCTGAAGAAAATGAAAATAATCAGTTTCACTTAGTGAGCTTTCAAAAATATCTGGACCGAGAATTATAAATCCAAACACACCATGGATTAAACCCAAATTTAATTTGTAGTTTTCTCTCTGAAACTTCTCGTGGATTCTCTTAAGTTCATCTATGTTCATTGTGGCGATTAAAAATACCACAATTAGTGAATCGCGATTCATCTGTTCGTAATATTTTTGTAAGAAACGTATTATCCTCTTGACAAATAGGTTTATTCCACATACAGAAGGCTATTTGATAATTACAAAATTATTATTCTTATGCTGGTTTTTCATTTTTATTTAACTTTGTAGAACTAATAATTATAATATTGCTATTATTATAAACAACTGCAAACTTTTTACTTTCATCTTTTTCATGGCTACCCATTTTTTATTTATAATAAAATTTAAAATGACTATAACTCACTTATTTTTAGAAGTAACTATGTCGTATGTCATATTGGATTAAAGAGAAAAAAATTACTTTTTGAATGAAGCCATAGCCAACTATGGTTTCCATTTAAAAAAATGTAAGTTTGCATCATATCTCGGAAAATAATAGCGATAAAAATTTTCTAATTATTATGTATTAATCTACATAAAATTATCTAAAACTTTGTCCTTTACAGTTTTTTTCTATCTGTTATAATAACCGAGATATATTGATTTGAAAAAATTGACACTTTTTACTCTTTTCAAAATATCTAGTTACCCTTGACTTTTTTGAAAACTTTGAAAGTGGAATTTTATTCGTCTCGTTAATCTACACTTCTTTCCCCATTTAACCGTTTCTCTATCTCTTATAGTTTCCGAGATCCCCATAGAGAACATCGAAAAAAACTCACCCTGTATATGTATCATTATCATTTGTTGATTTTTTATATTTTATTTTGAATATTGATTGCACGGTTTTTTTATTCGAGAATAAGAATATTAGTTTTAGCATTTACAAATTAAAAGTATGTTTTTTTATTAATCATATGTAAAGTTAATATTCCTTATGTTTTGTACAACTGTGATGATAACATTTAAATGTTAATTATAAAACATAATTCATTGCTGTTAAATACATACATTATGTTTATTCAGGGAATTCAAGATAATAATTAAAATTAATTTATTCAGGACGTTTCTGGGTAAATATTAAAATAAAACAAAAAGCCGCATAAAGTGGAATACATTTCATTAAATCAAGTAATAAAATTTCTTATAAATAAAATTATATAAATATTGACATATAGATGCTAATATTAATAAAAAAAACAATGTAGTGTTTTTAAACTGTTAATTGAAATTTATGCAATAATACAGGGTGTCCCAAAAAAAAAGTTTAGTGGACCATTTAAAAAAAAATAAGCCACCCCCACCACCCATGGAAAATGTGTTTATTATTTATTAAACTAAGTATACAATTTGGGAATTTATTACTTAAAAATAATATTGTCTAAATGTAAATTGTTTAACACTATACCATATATGTTCTCTGGCGTTCTTGATGATCTTGGTCGTTTTTGGTGTTTCCAATTTTGTACCGGTCTCTTCAACTTCTTCATCTATTTTCGAATGAGAGGTATGCTTGGTAACTCATTTAAGTGACGAAAATCTCTGCTATAGTCGCCGAATCACAATGTTTGTAAAATTCCCGCACGCACAACGTGAAACGCTCCTTGGTGACAAAATTATTCTCCTAATATTATATATATATATACTACTTGCTACAATCAAATGCATTGCTTCTAAAATATTTCTTCTGCTTATAATATGGCATTTACAAATATGCATTCATTCTAAAATATGAAAACTTTATAAATTTTGGATTGATACGGCTTCTACTTGGTGAAATTCCATTATATAAATAGGTGATACAAATCCATTTATCATCTGCCTGATGAAGCCATTGTGTACATGGACATTAAATTGTGTAAATTCTCAAAACCCAAATGTTTTATTTATTATATCACCTACTTTATAAATTTATACAGCAAAAATAATGATATACATTTATTGTTATTTAGAAATATATAATAAATACATAATTGAAATATTCTGTAGAGAAAATAAGAGTATTTCATTTTTTTTATAAATCAATTCCGAATATACCTCATGTATGTGTTACAAATGTGAAACTTTCAATATAAGTTATTGATTTCTGCAACGTTTTGGGCCATTCGCACTAAAATAACTCACGCCCGCCAGACGCGAGAATGATGATAAAATATTTAACACTCTGTCGGTGCCGGCGAGATCAATATATCAAGAATATCGCTCGACATAAACGTAATGTCTTCTGCACCTCGTAAACTTGTGTATGTATTTCAATTTTAATATTTACGATGTTAAAGTCTGTTCCAACTCGAGAAAAAGTTCACCCCGGGAAAATCCATTTAGACGCCAATTGAATATTCACCACCGTTTAACCAGGAAAAAAAAACTGGGAATATAAGAATATATTTACATAAATTTATATAAATTGTTTGACATTTTCACATCATTTACAGCAATATTTTAAAGTAAATAATTTTGATAAGTAGTATATTTCAAAACAAGTCTAAAGCAATTGGTTTGAACAGGAATGGTCAGCTCATTTGCCTGCACGTAAAGTGTATATCTGATATTTCTAGCCGTTTCATTTTCCGAGGCAATAAATAGCATCGTCTTACATTCTCACTAATTGCCCTGCAGGTAGCGCTTTGTGCATAAAAGACCGGAGGGCTTCGTTGGTCATTGTCCCATTGCAATTGTTTCAAAGTTAATAACAATGAAAAGTTAACAATAATGGATTTAATTTAATGTATTACATATAATGTTTGTTTCATTTAACACTATCTTAAAGTAAAGAAATAATAAAGAGAATTGTTGGGATCGTTACTACGTGGTAATCCGTACTTACACTGAATTTAAAAGTTCAATTCAGTGAAAGAAATAATAGTTTAAAAGGATGAAAAACAGAGATTCATTGTGGCTTTATGAATTTCTAATACTTCCAGTAAATCTGATTTACAACCTTTATCCGCATAATGTTTATTATATCCTTGTCGAAAGCTTGGTTGTTTCGAGCAATTAATTCCCTGATGTTAAATTTGTACATTTTAATTTCAATTGTCTTTCGTATTCTCTAAGGCTAGGGTGTTTCTAAATTACGAACAGATTGACCGATGTTAATTTCTTTTCAAGAATCTCAAGTTAATCTATAAATCCCTGTTTTGTTCATGTTATCTGTTTTTGAATTTGAATTATAAATTTAATTTGAAATTTTACAGTTGCATTTGAAGACAGCATTAAATTTAATTTTTTCTACTACTAGTCTCCAAACTAAATTGTAATAATTGATAATGAAGAAAAAGCATTATTTGATAACAAAAATAAGTCACCACTAAAAAGATATCGTCCGAGCTAATTTAACTAATTGTGAAATGAATATGGCGAGCAATGAAGTCTCCTTTCTTAAGATTACGCGATAATACTCAAACAGTTGCGCAACGAATGAAAAATATGAATAAAAGCAGAATCATGTGTACAGGAAGTAATATTAAATCGTCTATTAAGGAATAATCCAAAAGAGCTTTGATTTTTTTGGCATTGTCTACAAGTCAACATGCGTTGAGAAAATTAGTGAACATATTGCTAAGCTGATTAAACATGATACGTTTGTTTGTGAAAAACTTAAAAAGGCAAGCTTTTGATTAGAAGTTGAACCAAAGGATCAGAAAGTAATTATGGATCCTTCCATTTAAGATCAATAAGAAACAAATGATTAGAGCTAGAAGCAAATATTATTCGTGAAAACAAGAAAAGTACTGGCTGCAAAAATTTGAAATGGTCCTACTATCAATTAAAAATTACAGAGCCGATCATAGTTTTTGTTTATCGTCTCCCTAAGAGGGATGTGTAATTCTCGCAAATAAAGTAAAACCAGTTTCCATGGATATGGATAGTCTGAAAGATTCTTCTATTAAACATGTATGTAAACTATCAATTTTTAAAAGCAGAGAACATAAAATGGTGATGTGGCCATCATAGTACTTTCCCTATATTTTTCTCGAAAACTATGAGGTTTACGAAAAAAAGTTATTCTTAATGATTTGTTCAGTTTTAAATTCTCTATAAATATTTATTATAAAAATTTCATGTAGCTCCCATGGTTTATTAGAAATTGGCAAAAAATGTCAAAATTTTTAATTTTTATTTTTTTTTCTCGATAGTTAAGTATTTTAGGAAAAACATATTCCGATAAAACTTGTTCAGTTTTTTATTCCCTTTAACTTTTGTTTGAACCGTTTTTTAATATTTTTTATATTTAGAAAAATATGACAAAAAAACCAAAAAACGCCTCGAGTAAACACCCACTTCCGGTTTATGAATGTTTACCAAAAGCTTTTCAGTTCCAGTTTTTAACGATAAAACCTTAAGTTTAAAGTTTCACCTCAAACAGATTATTCGTTTTTGAGATACAGCGCCCACCGACAGACAGACACACATACAGACACAAAATTTTTTTTTCCAGAAATTAGTGTTTTGGTTTCAGGGGACCCCAAAACGGATATTTCCGCAAAAAAAAAATCACGAAAACAATACTCCCCCTATATACTACGTGTATAGGGAAAGTAACAATATTATTTGTATCAATATTTACTGTCCACTGTTTGACAATTGACAACAATAGGTTCTATACCAATAAAATTAATTGTATAAGTATTGAAATTAACGTTCACTTCAATGATATAAAGTCTCATACTTAGCCATCGCTTAACTGCGATAGTTGAATTTAATACACAAGAAAATTACTGTCTTGTTGCCAATATTCATGTATATCCCGTATTTTTGAGTTTAGCTGATCATACAGGAATCGGCATTGACATAAGTATACACAGACTTCACGCCACCCATTACAAAAATTGGTATATTTCAATATCATAAACTAATTGAAACATACATGTTTAATGGGATTTTATGGACGATCAAAGATGGCCAAAGATGTTTATGGTTTAACACTAGATTTTTATTATTAATAATTTCCAATTTTTGCAAACTTATCAATGAAAGCATCAGAACTATACTGTTCCTGATTAACTTAGAATTGCATTATTGCTAATGACATCAAAAATGTTTTGCACGAATAATTGTATTTACATTTTAACAGCAAAAATTTATTTCATGGGTAATAAAATAGCTTTAGGCAGAGTAAATCTACGAGCGATGCTGTCGAGGACTTGTTTGCCAGGTATGGGCAATAAACCTTACCAAAATGTAACAAGTTAGTGTATCTCACTCAATATTACTTTACTACTACGAAAACTATAAATAAATCAGATATTTTACCTTATTTTTACTTGTATTGGGGTACCCTAAGAATCAACTCTGGCGAAACACACTAAAACGACATTTATTAAACGAGCCGACGTGAACACGAAATCAGCGTTACGTATAACTAACTAAAGAAAATATACATACCTAACTATTAACAGGCGCGGCAGGAATGCCAACAATAAATAACCTATCAGTTGTACAGTTTATAACTTCAACAGACCCAAAATCAAAAAGACAGAATGACAAATCATTGTGAGTCCGTAAAAATCATCCAGAATATTACAACATCCCTAAGAGATATTCCCGCTAAGGAGTTTCAGGTTGCCTTCCAGATATGCCAAATAAGATTCCGCAAGTGTATCGATGCTGGGGAAAAGAGTATTGAGAAGAATTTGAAGCACTTGTACTGGTACAGGTGTACGCCAGGGATGAATTTTATCTCCCCTTTATTCGGAGGAAATTTTTTAGGCTGCATTGGAAAACTTAGAAATGGGCATCCAAGTAAATGGGAAATAGATCTACAATATCCGTTTTGCAGACGGCGCAATAATTATATTCAAGTCTTAGTTAACGAAATAGATAATTCTTGTAAAGAGAACGGACTTTTCTTGAATATCAATAAAACTTAAAATGTCAGCATTACAATCGATAATTCATCTATAGAAAAAATAACAAAATTCAAATATCTAAATATCACGGTAGAAGCAAGACGTGTTCGAGCGAGCCCTTCAAACGATAAAATCTGGAAAAACCCAGCTAACAATGGCACCCGACCTACGCTCAAAAAGTGAAGACGCGATTACGGGATTTCTAAAAAGTATGGAATTTTTAAAAATTATCAGTGATATTATAAAAGAACAAACGGAAAAACTTGGACTAGAAATAAGTGCTTTGAAGAGTGAAGTGCAAAAATTGAGCATGTGCAAATGCAAGGACAAAACAAAGGCAAATGTGCAAGAAAATGCGAAACAAAACATGCTGCAAAAAGCACCAAAAGAAACAAAGAGTGAAAACAACACACACCAAAAGAAATATTTAAGTGCAGAAAAAATGAATACACAAAAAAATGAAAACATCGAAACACAACCTACGCTCGAGGTAAAAAATACTAACAGCTCCGAAAACGGAGGATGGCAAACACAAAGAAGAAAACATCCTAAATGAAAACCTATTCAAGGAACTAACGACTCGGCTCTTGATATTAAAGGAGTCAGAAAATGGTACACTATCATGTGTTTCGACTACATCCGGATATGACAGTGGAAAAGTTAGAAAATTACCTAAAAAATAAGAATTTTACAGTGGTGAAGTGTGAAAAAATGAACTCAAGGAATCCCACGGAATACTCTTCTTTTAAAGTATCTGTACCAGAGAACAAAGAAGAGGATATCAAAGATCCAAATTTGTGGCCTAGAGATGTCTGCAAAGATCGTTTTTTATGGATCATCATTAATCACAGAAGATACGAAAGATATACCATATTCCATCAAAATATCCAATCCATTGGAAATGTTATAAATGAACTTAATGTTGAAGTGATTGAAAACAAGTGCAATATAATATGTATCACCGAACACTGGAAAATAGAGGAGCAGCTTAAAAACTATCCAATCATCAATTGTTCAATGGCCATTTCATTTTGTAGGGAAGTAAACATGCACGGAGGAACCGCAATATATGTGAGCAATAACCTAAAATATAAAGTTAAAACAAATTAAACTGTTTAAGTCGTCCTTTTATATTTGAATGTACTGCTGTTGAAATAGAAAATGACAACAATAACTTTATTATAATAACCTTATACAGACCACCAAATGGATGCATACGAGATGAAATGAAACAAGTGATTTCAATCATCTATTAATGGATAGGCATCAGAAGAACATAAAGTACTGGTACGACTAATAATTATATTTTTCTTAAAAATAGCACATAATTTTTATAACGGAGACTGTACTAGAAATATTACAAAGTGTGTCATGAGTAGTGTAGTGCTTGGCTATCGACAACGTGGTCTTTCCGCCATGTTTTTTGTGTATTTGTGTGAGTGTGTGCAAATCAGCTTGTTACTTTAAAAGATTTTCCTCAGTCACTCTGAAGCGCGATTTATTATATACCGATAGCGAATAGTACCAGGTCACACATTTAATTGCTGACCCGGACTTTTGCTATCACTAATTCGACTGCAACCATAAGCGCTCACTACCGGCGTTTACATAATTTGATTTTACTTTATAATGTTATATTAACACGTGTGGAAAACCTTGTGTGTTAACACATAATAACCTTGGCAATAACAAAATAGACTCAAATTGGAAACTCAAGCAAACATGTTTACTAATTTATTAACACCTAAACAAATGTAAAGTAAATCCTACTATAAAATTTTATTTTTTAAATCAATTGGATACAGGCAGAAATATTTCTGGAAAATATCACTAAGAAAATCCTTAATTCTTTTTTAAGTAAACTACACATAAAATTGCTGTATAAGTACCTAGATGATATAATTGGTATATAAAAAAATATATATAAAGGTATGTTATCATTTACGAATTCAATGCGATGGCAACAATGCGACACATGGATGTTATGATAGTGGCTACCCCGAGGCCAAAAACGATGACGCCGTTAAAGCTTTGATCAGGAAAGATCTTGTAGCGCAAATCTTTGTCGGGTTGAATTTCAGTAGCAATATGGCTAGAAAAATTTCTCAATGCATAACTGCTAAACAAATGTTAGATAAGTTAAATATTCTGTATGGCACTAAGCCAGTCAATCAGTTTGCAAAGACAATTTTTGACTTCAGGTATGATAGTGGTAAGTCAGTCGTAGAGAATTGTATGCAAGTCCGAAGACCTGGCCGCAGTAGGCGAAGAAGTGAAGGAGAGCTGGGTGATGACTCAAAATTAGGCTCTCTACCTCCGAGGTTACACCACTTCCGCACAGCGTAGGACAACGCGCTGCAAGACAAGAATCTGCTTATGCTAAGCGACTGAGATTGGAGGACAATCGACTTACCGAGAGTGAGTAAGCAACAGAGACCTCAATGCGGAATGCACTCTTTTCGAAGACGCGGATCCAACAGTAAACTAACTACACGTGCAAAAACTGCAACCAAAAGAAAAAAGGGACACTCAAATCAACGCAACACTAACGATGATGTCAAAACTCACCGCAAGCCTGTCATCAGCCGCGCACGAGGATATTAACCTGAAGGACTACAGTAGGAGTCTCGATCCTTGGACTACTCGACTCTGAAGGAGAAGGTTATCATTGTCATTAAAGATTCAACAAAATTGAAAGGCATTGGAGTAGGGAATGTAAAGATAGAGGTCTTTGACGTAACCACTTGACAGAAGGCAGAGCTGATCAATGTTCTTTACGTCCTCAAAACTAACTTTTAGCCTGTTATCAATGACACAAACTGTGGACTAAAGCTGTGTAAAGTCAGCGGACTGCAATAGATCGATCTTTGAGATCAGTGACAGGAAAGAGAAGATCGCAATAGCAGAACGAAATGGATAACTTTATCGAATGATAATTCGCCAGGAGGAACCTGATACCTGTCTGGCGATACGCTCTTTCCGTTATTGGCATGAGAAACTAACACACAAGAATGACAAATACCGCAAGGACATTCTCAAGCACAACAACGTCAACTAGTACGACGATTGGGATGGTTAAGTCTGCAAAGGATGCTCGTACGGGAAGCAGCACAAAGTCTCACATGCAGCAAATCCTAGGAAATACTGGATCTGGTACATGTCGACATGCTATTCAAAGATGATTATTCGCATTATAGGACCGATTGAAGAGCAAGCCGTATGTAAATTGAAAACATTTGTCAGGTTGATCGAAAACCTGTTCGGAAGAGGGGTGGAATGTATCAACGTCAGACAACGGGACAGAAATCAAGAATTCCGCTACGCCAGACCACTAGACCAACTAGGAACTTTTCACAGCAAGACAAGCGCGTACAAACCTCAACAAAACTGACGGGTGGAAAGAGAAATGAGGACAAACGTGGAAGCCGCAAGGGCAATTTGAACGAGAATCTGTAGGCCGAAGCCATTACATACGCCGCACAGTGGTTCTAAATGCCGAAAAGGTGGTCATAAATACAAGATGTCGTTGGATTTTATTGAAAATTTGTATATAGGTTCTTTTAAGGAAACTAAAGAAAAATCTTATTTCAAAATTCAAAAATTCAAAATGGCGGATCCAATATGGCGGACCAAAAATTTAAAAACTGCCAGGTTTGCATAAAAAAATTGAATGTAGCTTTTTTACGACTCTGATAAAAAACTTAATTAAAATTTTCAGAAAAACAAAATGACCGATCCAATATGGCGGACAAAAAGTTAAAAATTGCTATATTTTCGTGAAAAATTGTATATAGGCTTTTAATGATCCGATCGAGATGAAACTTTAAACTTAAGGTTTTGTCATTAAAAGCTGGAACTGAAAAGCTTTTGGTAAACATTCAAAAACCGCAAGTTTTTTTGTTTTTTCTCGATATTTTTTTAAATTTAAAAAATATTACAAAACTTTTTAAACAAAAGTTAAAGGTAATGAAAAACTGAACATGTTTTATTTGAACATCTTTTTCATAAAATTCTTAACTTGCGAGAAAAAAATTAACAACTAATAGTTTTGACAGTTTTTCATATTGCTAATAAACTAAAGGACCTACATTAAATTTATATAACAAGTAATTGTTAATAATAAAAAAAATGAGCAAATTTTTAAGAATAACTTTTTTGCGGAAACCTCATAGTTTTCGAGAAAAATAGGGAAAGATGGCCACATCACGATTTTTTCAAAATTGAATTTCCAAAAATGGGGCAAGTTTGGGCAGCTGATTTCTTTTGAAGTTCATTCTAGAAGGGTCAAATAATGCTAGAAAAGTGATTTAAGAGTGGGATGTCGTGGGACTTTTTAGTTATGAACATTTAAACTTTTACTTAGAAAACGGTCAGTAAAAAAACCCATATTTTCCACGATGCGTTAGTTAAATAAATGATAAACATGTAAAAGTGTTAAAAAGTACTTTTGTATTGAGATAATCCATTTTAATCGATTCCGGGTCACTCGGAACTGGCGTGCGGTAAACGGCGAGCGGGAAACAATGGGGGGCCAGAGCCACCTATTCAGGTTAGACTCTATAAAACCGGCGGATTCCGACAGGGCAGGTATCAATATACATAACTGTAGACTAAAGACTTAAAGCAAACTTTAATTTTTGCGATTTTTGGCCAGCTTTTCGGCATTTGGAACCACTGTGCGCCGTCTTCATACTAAATCAAACAGTTACAAACTCGCAGGCTAACCATAGTCCTGCAGAGCTATGGCTTGGGCACCAGATTGACTTAAACAAATTCGAAAGTTTGGAGGTTCCTGCTATGTTCTCACCCCAAACCACAAACGGACAAAAATGTCAAGGAAGTCAATAGAAAGAATCTTGATTGGATATGATTTATATTCACCGTGCTATCGGGAGTATGTTCCAGACCAACGCGACATAGTCAGCTCCATGGATGTCCTATTCAACGAGGACAATGCATCCAAGTCGAGCAACGCCGGGGTGGAAATCAGAAACGAGGAGCCAGATTAAATACAGGAGAGAAAACCCAAAGTGGACCACCGCCATCAGGATAATAATGATGAAACGTCAGACAGCGAGTACGACGACACTGCAAAAGACTTTGTAGAACCAGTTCATCAACAAGTGGAGAAGATCGGACGTCGGACTCTTCGTGGCCGCAGGAACCTGGGAATGCCAAGCAGATACAGTGACTACCTGGTGAATCAGTAGCAGGAAGAATCCCAGGAGGACACCGCCATTTGGAGAACTGTACAAGAAAGACCCAAGGTGGCTAGCAGCAATGATTGAGAAGTTCGACTCGCTCATTAGGATGAAAACGCGGGAACTCGAGCAACCACCAGGAAATATGCGACTGCTCACATGCCGCTGGGCACTACGTGAAAAACAAGATGGCAAGTACAAGGCAAGACTGGTCGTTCGAGAATTCGAGCAGAAGGAAAAATTGAAATTAGCCTACTTCGATATATGCATCTATTACAATCAGGTCAAGACAATCCTGATGGTGCTGTTTGTCGATGATGGGCTAATAGCAGCGAAGGATACCAACGACATGCGAAGGATACTTACCAGACTGAATGAAAAGTTTGAGATCATTTTTAACAAGACATTTCCGAAAAAGCTGTTGTACCTAGGAATGCAAACAGAATAACAACCAAGTGGTATTTTCGTAAATCAATAAAGGTATGCGGATCAGATCATATAACGCTACAACCCTGGCAATTGCAATCCTCTATGCCATATCGTGAAGCCGTGGGAAGTCTTCTCTATCTGAGCACCATCTCACGACCAGACCTGAGCTTCGCCGTAAACTATAAAAGCAGATTTAGCAGTCGACAGCCACTGGAAAATGGTGAAGCGAATTTTTCAGTACCTGAAACGAACGTTTGGAAGAGGAATTTTCTCTGATCGAAGTAATGTCTTGTCCGCATATACTGACTTGGATTATGGAGAAGATAGATTTGCAGACCGATCAACCACCGAAGTACTCGTGATGCGTGGAGGACCAATAGTGTGGAGCACGCAAAAGCAAAGACTGGTGGTCACCTCAACGGCAGAGGCTGAGTATCGAGAAGGCTTGTCGACTAGCGACGACGTATGCTGGTTTCGTCGCATCGGGGAAGAGCTACAACTCGCTAATCTGGATCAACCTACCGCTTTATACATCGACAATCAGTCACCCATATATGTATATGCTGAAAAACACAAGCGATGGTCGGATAACGAAGGGCAAGAAACACATGGACATCTCCAGGAAATCAACGATGCAGCCGTTACACGTCCCCTCACTCAGTAAGAAGATTTTTGAGGACCTGAGGAGAAAACTGTTCAAGGAAGAGTGTTAGAGTTGACTTTTCTCCTTTGTCATTCTGAGGTTAGCAGCAACCCAACCTTCCTTTGTCCGCTGTGTTGGAAGTGCTAAATTGAGGTGTTTATTTTGATCTTTTTCAAAATTAAAGTTTTCACAAGAACGAAAAGGCTCATTCTTTTAAAACCCCTCGGACGTATGCTCCTTAACAGTAACTAATAGGGGCAAATTAAACCATTATTTATTTTAAAAAATATGTTCATTTTTGGTCTTTTTCTTTCAAATTTGAATCACCTTAGACCATATTTTAAGTACTTCAAGTTTTGTTCGTGATAGAAACTATAGTTGCAATTTTTCAAATATACAGATGTAAAACAAAGGTTCTTCAAAAGCCCTGCAATCAAAATAAATTATTGTGGTTAAAACACAACAATTTTTTTATTTATAACAAACAAATGTGTTCAATATATTATAAAAATACATTTTTATTACTGATCATATTTTATTACATAGCAATTTATTTCTAAAATTAATAGTTGATTCTTATTAGGTCATATCGATACGATAAAATCTGTATACGCTTTTCAATAACTTTTTGTAATTAATATATTACGGTGGCTTATATAACAGCTGCTATTTTTGTAATTAAGTAATAGTATTTTAATATATTACTCAACATCTTTAACTATCTATGCCTCCGGCATAAACAATATATTTCGATTTTAGATTGAGTCTCGGTAATTATAAAAATTTTCAGCGATATAAATCTTTTACTTCGCTCATGTTTAACATAATATTCGAGTTCGAGAGAAAATTTAAAGTTTTTTTTAAGTATTGTTGATGCGGTGCAGCTGAATAACAAAGTGTCACAGTCCACCTGGTTCGACAGGAAACTGTACATTGTGAAACCGCGGAGGCGTAAGGTCACGCTTCCGGCTTTCTGCGTCCGTAGTTCGGACTCCGAACTACGAAGCCCTACACGAAATAACGACGCCGCTGCAACATTCAATTCCATTAAAGACTGAAATGTACAAATACAAACACATAGACCACAGACATTGATTGTTTGTGTATGATTTATTTAATTAAAATGTAAATTAAGCTATGGTTTAATAAACTGAATATTGAATTCGCTTATTAATTATTCGTATTAATAAAATGTTGTTATGAAAGGTAGATAATATTTAATTATACGAAATATACTTATTATATTATTCATTGTTCAGTGTAGTAGGTGGAACTGAACGTTAGTCCTGCTACTAATCTTGTACTTAACCTACTTAACGTGTGTTACAAGTAGCTTAATTAATTATATCCATAAAAAGATACCTGCTCTATATACTAGAAGATATACGAGGGCCATCGGGAAAGTAGTGCCCGTTCGAGCACATAAAAAAACTAGTATATATCAATAAATATTAACGTTTTATTTGTCAAAAACGTACCTCGAAAATTTAAGTTCGATTTTTTGTATTCCGGCTTCATATTCTTCCGGCAGAAAGATTACGTATCTCAGTACACTGGCGAGTGTACTGAGATATGTAATCTTTCTGTCCTATCAAAATATCCTTAAGTTTTGTAAACAAATGGTAATCTGAAGGAGCTAAGCCTGGACTATAAACTGTATAGTTGAAATTCGTCTACATTGACTGACGGCCGTCCTGAATAAAATCAAACTTCTTGCGTTGAGAAATCTAATCACAGTCCTAACTTCACAACTAGCAGCGTTCTTTATTTTCTTGAACATTATAAACACTCACATAAACAGCGCAGTCAATACCAGCGAGAAGTAATTTTACACACAAACAGCTGAAATACAAATGAATATGTTAGCATACATCCAGCGACTACTCTATTCGCCAGCGCTCAGCACTGTGCAAACGGGTATTATTTTCCTACAATCTCTTGTAGATTGATTAAACAATATTTACAATTTAAACCTAAATGAATTATCAAATGCGAAGTTTTGTATTTATTTGAGTAAGTTAGTAACAGTAGCAGATTTTTTATTACAGAATAAAAACTATTCGCTTTCTTGGGATTAAAAGTGTATTATTTCACCTTTTAATTTTAAGTGTCGTAATCTACAGGATTATTATATTCACTTGTGATACAATTACCAGAGGTTTATGCCTGCTGCTCAAAAATGTAGACGGGCTCATAGAAACAGCATATATTATAACTCACGACCATTTCATGATCCCTTTAAGTCTGCGAAGCCCTGAAGGGAACGTGGAACTTACGTTATAAACAACTACCATCATTTTCTTTGATTCCTGTTATAACGCATGAGTGAAATAAGTAAATATTGAAATATTCTATCTCAATATTAGCATAAAGTTTCAAATAAATATGAAACAAGAAAAAAAACCAAATGGAAAATTACTTCATCCTTTTCAAATGTTTTCAATCGCGCTTTTCTTTATGCTCGGACAATTTCATTTCATCCAGTCTGTTTCCAGTTTCCTCCCGTCCTTGTCGTTTTTAATGTTTTCCACTGAAATTTACCAGGGGGTAAATGGGAAAAGTTGAAACGTGAAAAAACAGAGTGTTTGTAAGTTTGAGCGAGGGAAAGGAGAGAAACAACTACGGCGAGAACGCCGGATCGATATACAGCAATGCGACACTGAAAATACTACGTATGCATTAAAGTAGACACCGAAAGCCACTTCAATTGCATCGTCTCGATCACGAATCAAGGTCCCCTTTTCAACAAATCTTTAAGGGCCGAGGGGAATTACGAGACGTGTTCAACAAATATAGTCGAATTTCAGGTGTATTATAAATTATTATATAAAGAATAATTACTACATGTTATGTAGGGTTAAAAATATATTGTTATGTTTATAATCTAAGAAATGCTTTGAGTCAAAGGAATTTAAAATATTAGATAGTTAAAAAGTTCTAAAAGTTTTTTCATTTTATTTCGACGATGAAATTAAGATAGGATTATCAGATTTAGGAAAATATATGCGCTAACATTATATGTTCGGTAACTTTTGTCCATTTTGATGGCAATTTTTATAATTCCAAATTGAAGAAGACAATGTATGTTATTATCTTAATAGTAATATATAATTGCTCATTAACAGCCTACAAGACAGAGATTATTATCATTCTTATCCAATGATCGGATTGCGTTAGATAAGGCGGCGCACTTATGTAATCTTAGTGGTGCGGTGTTCTGTTCACTTCTTGAATTGAACATAATGGGCCTCCGGGAATCTAGGGCTCCATCAGTTCAATTAACTTCACCCGGATCTTCTTGCGAGATCGCTTGAGGTAGATTATATCTTGTGTAATGTTGATAATCTTACTGATGATACATGGCTCCGTCTGTTGAAATGAAAAGTGTTTCATTGTAGTTTAATTTTCTTTAAGTTTGAAAATGATCAGTTAATGATCGAAAAGCGAAAAATTCGCTGGTTAGGGCGAAGAAGTCGGGATGTAAGCCTCTGTAGAATTTTTCTTCGAATGGCTCCCAAACCAAGTAGACAGCGGTTGAACTGAATATCCTATTGACCAATTCTGGACACTTCTGGTTGAGCATCTGCTTGTTTTATCTAAAAATTTTATGTATGTTTTTGTAATGTATCATTTTTTAAATGTATTTTTAAAGACAATTTTCATTATTTCATCGACATTTTCGGCGATAGGCCTACGAGAGCATACCTCATATTCGACGACCATATTACCATCGTTATAACCAAACACAAAACGCCTAAATAACTTTTTTTTTAAAGCGTAATGTTACCTTTAAATTGCCGAAAATATAAACTGATGAAATATGGTTAATTAAAAAGCTAGCGGAAAAAGCTTTTTTTTACTTTACGTGAAGTAAAATAGTATTTTTTTTCATATAGCAATTCGCCTAATAAATTTTAAATTGTATATATAAATGTAATTCAATTCTAAAATGGATTTTAACACCAAACCCCTAGTATATACAGTGTTTAAAATCAACAGGTTAAATTTACACATTAAATTAAGAAGTTGGAAATGTCACGGGTGAGAGGGTGAGATAACTCCACAAGTTGAATCTGCTGATATCAGACTCTTCATTACGTAAACTCGGCGTTGTAACTAATACAGCTTTTTGTTAAAAAAGTTACAATTTGCGTAGTAAATAACCAAAGTATCTTATTTTCCCTTAATTGTGTCTAGTGCTACTCTCCGACATAAAATGCAAACTTTAATCTTATAATACAATATCCAGTGATATCTTCTTAGGGGAAATAGTTCATATTGAATGTTTTCTTAAACAGGCCGTAAATGATAATTACAATAGGTGCCTTATTTTTTTGCTTTATTTGATATTAAATTAGTAATAGCAATAGATATTTAGTTTATTCCATTAATTTTTATTGATATAAAAATAAAATAAATACAACTATATTGAATATATTGGAATTACAGAAATTAATGACTTCAAATGTAGGTCACGGGTTTATTACGGCAGGTGAATATTTCAGCAGACGCTCAGACGCGCCGTTTCTGAGCAGCTCTCCTGGGGAAACGGGAAAGTAGTCTATTTATTTTATTCTCTTTTTAGTAAAGTAATAAGGGAAATGTGATTTTTCATCGAAACAGCCAAGCCGGCAGGCAACCGGCAGACGGCGAACATCAAAGAAAGGAGAGGACCGTGAACGCTCACCGCCCGGCTAACTTTGATCAGATAATTAGATAAACCATCCACAATACCTCCTGCATCTCTTCTGAGGAACATACGAAAGTACATCTTTTAATTAACTTATATACCTTTATCAGTTTGTAATTGCGTTTGCTTTGAAAGTAATACATCTCTGCCTCGGTTGCTTTTTTTGAAGAATTGCTTTGGAATTGTATTTATAATGTATAATAATAATCTTCATTGATTGCATTAAATTACAATTGGACGTTAATTGAAATCTTTTAGACACATGTTGCACGATTTTCTTCATTTTTTGATTAAAATGTTTAGTGAGATAATTGTAATCTGCGAACTTAATCAAGTTTGTTGTAAATGTAATAAATAACATCAATTAGTGGAGTAACATAATAAAATCTTTTTACAAAAAAAAAAAAACATTTATATAGTTTATTCAATTTTAGTAGAGCTAATATATACTAGTACCATTACATAATAAAATATTAATCATAACACAATTTCACAAATCTATCATTAACCACTTGCGCTATAAAGACGTGTCATACACGTCAATGTTACCGTATGTTATATTATTAATCGTAGCGCAAGTGGTTAAAAAAGGTTGGCTATACACCTATAGTCTTCAAAACATTACCATAATAATTTATTCTTTCCATCATAAAATAATTGTCAAAACATTAAAAATATCTGTCCCTAAAATCCACTTTAAAGTGGTTGGTTAATAGTTGAAGAAAAAGGTTCGAGGCAATTAAACATTAATTATTGGTTGGTAATGTAAATAATTATTGTTGTAGAAACACTGAAGACGAGTTTTGTATAGCTTTAATTTATTATTGGATAAATTCTGCAATTATAGGAATAAATGTTGGTTTAATCATTAATCCAATGATGTTACTTATTATATCTACAACATAAGGATTGAATAAAGCTTAAAAAACTACTAGCTATTCTGGAAAAGTGATAATAATTAATTTATGACAGTTTTGGGTTGATATTATGTATGTAAATACTATTTTCAATTATTGCATTGGTTCCTAAATATCCCATTTAAGTTTATTTAGAATTTTGAAGATATAAAAATTATATAAATACATAAAATTTAATTAATTGTTAAAGAAATTTAAATGCATTTTTAGTATTGAAAAAAATTGTAAAACGAAAACACATTTTTAAACTATAAATTTCCCTACAATAACCATATAAAACACATATTACCTAATGAAGTAAATTAACTTGCAATTCGCACATAAATAGGAAATATAGGAGGAGAACAAAAGAAATATTTTTTATAAACAAAAATGTATTATAAATTATTACACTAAAACAAGTTCATCATAAAAATATCTATGAATAGGTCCTTAAAATAATATTACAATTTATATTTCACTTACAATATGCAAATTGCTGAATTATCTGTAATATACATGAGTTAATAAACTACACAAATAATTTTAAATTAATTATTATAGCATCATTGTTAACACATTGTGTAAAATAAAAACCATAATGAAGAATGTTGAGAACAACAGAATCAAAATATGTTACAGAGCTGAAATTTAAATCAAATTTAAGTCAAGAATATGAATCACTTTCAATTTAATAATAAACAAAGTTAAACATCTTTAACACGGATTTAATACGCATTAAAAATATGATTCGAATGTTTATCACGTGTACACAATAAATTACACTATTTTATAATAAATATTTCAGCACAGTACCGATGATATAATACAAGTAGTAACCTTTTTAAACTGATGAAAGTGCTTCTTGCAGTTTCTTCCTCGCAGCCGCCACCCTCTCTTCCTGCCTTTTGATATCATCGTCGGCTATGTTCACAGCCTGCACAAGCGGTTGTTTAGGGTCGAGGAATACACCCGGGTTTTTCTCCAGGCAGCTACGAGGTCCTGTTTGTCCGGTCACCGGCTGGGAGGAAACGTGCAAGGCTGTCGCTACACTTTGAATAATCGTCTCCTCTGTTACGTTAGGGCCAACAGGTTTAAGTCCCCTTGGTAATTCCATGCCCTCGAATTCTACACCGTCTAAATCACAAGCCCTCAGACCTTCAAGCCTAGAAACAGAATGTAATTCTATAATAATATTGAGTAAGGATATAGATATAATTTTCATAACATAATAGTATAATAATTTAATAAAATTTAATAGTAATTCAAGGTAAAGAAGAAAATTGTTGAGTAATAAGCCAATTATTATATATTAACACTTTCGTTACAGATTATTTTAAAGATTCTAATACTCAAATTACGGGGTTTTTAATGAATTTCCTATCCATACGTTCTTCGTATTTAAATTGAATTTAAGGACATATGCATACATTTTTCATAATCAAAATTTTGGCTGATATCTTAAAAAGGTATATATACGTTCCCTGTAACTGGTGAGTCACTTTTTCAGGTTCAAGTTCATTTACTAAAGAAATACAGGGTGAGTTTTTTTCGATGTTCTCTATGGGGATCTCGGAAACTATAAGAGATAGAGAAACGGTTAAATGGGGACAGAAGTGTACATTTACGAGACGAATAAAATTCCACTTTCAAAGTTTTCAAAAAAGTCAAGGGTAACTAGATATTTTGAAAAAAGTAAAAAGTGTCAATTTTTTTAAATCAATATATCTCGGTTATTATAACAGATAGAAAAAAACTGTAAAGGACAAAGTTTTAGATAATTTTATGTAGATTAATAAAAAATAATCAGAAAATTTTTATCGCCATTATTTTCCAAGATATGATGCAAACTTACATTTTTTTAAATGGAAACCATAGTTGGCTATGGCCTCATTCAAAAGGTAATTTTTTTCACTTTAATCCAATATGACATATGACATAGTTATTTCTAAAAATAAGTGAGTTATAGTCATTTTAAATTTTATTATAAATAAAAAATGGGTAGCCATGAAAAAGATGAAAGTAAAACAATTGCAGTTGTTTATAATAATAGCAATACTGTAATTATTAGTTCTACAAAGTTAAATAAAAATAAAAAACCAGCATAAGAATAATAATTTTGTAATTATAAAATGGCCTTCTGTATGTGGTACAAACCCATTAAATTTGGGTTTAATCCATGGTGTGTTTGGATTAATAATTTTCGATCCATATATTTTTGAAAGCTCACTAAGTGAAACTGATTCCTTTCATTTTCTTCAGTAAACATTTGAAGCTACGCTCGATTGTTTAAATTTATCATTACAAGCAAGATTAAAATGGTACCAATATGACGGTGTTCCACCTCATAACATGTTGGCTTTACAAATTATTTAAATGATGCTTTTCCTAACTCATAAGTGGGAATAAATAAACTAATCCCAGGGCCACCTAGATCTCCCGATCTGCGCGTTTTAGAATTGTTTCTGTGGGGTTATGTAAAAAACAAAGTATATGAAAAATCATATCAATCTGTGGAGGATCATAAACTAGCTGTTATTGAAACATTTAATTCAATTTACATGAGAATAGTCAAAAAGCCATAAATTTAATTTTAAAAAGATATAATTTATGTCATAATAGTATTAATAGTGGACTCTTTGACCATATTTTTTTAATATTCAAATTTCTCTCCCATTGATATATTGATAATTACAGAATTACTTTATGCAGTTGTTTCATGTTGGTTTATCTCTGTATAACTAATAATTACAATATTGCTAATATTATAAACAACTGCAATTGTTTTACTTTCATCTTTTTCATGGCTACCCATTTTTTATTTATAATGAAATTTAAAATGACTATAACTCACTCATTTTTAGAAATAACTATGTCGTATGCCCTATTGGAATAAAGAGAAAAAAATTGCCTTTTGAATGAGGTCACAGCCAACTATGGTTTCCATTTAAAAAAATGTAAGTTTGCGTCATATCTTGGAAAATAATGGGGATAAAAATTTTCTGATTATGTTTTATTAATCTGCATAGAATTATCTAAAACTTAGTCCTTTACAGTTTTTTTCTATCTGTTATAATAACCGAGATATATTGATTTGAAAAAATTGACGCTTTTTACTTTTTTTTTTAAATATCTAGTTACCCTTGACTTTTTTGAAAACTTTGAAAGTGGCATTTTATTCGTCTCGTAAATCTACACTTCTTTCCCCATTTAACCGTTTCTCTATCTCTTATAGTTTCCGAGATCCCCATAGAGAACATCGAAAAAAACTCACCCTGTATAGTGACGTATTCATGGGATTGCAGAAATATACATACTTACAAGACATATATTTATGTTTCTCATTATTTAACTCAGTAAAAACATCAACGTATAAAAATATACGTTCTATGATTACATGACCCATTTATTCAAAAACTTATACATACGTTCCTAGTAACAAAAGGACTAAAGAAATTAGTTACATTTTAATCTCTACTACTATGATATTAATGCCTTAGAAAAAAGTCTGTTCTGTCACTCTTTTACAGGGTGAGTTTTTTTCGATGTTCTCTATGGGGATCTCGGAAACTATAAGAGATAGAGAAACGGTTAAATGGGAAAAGAAGTGTAGATTTAAGAGACGAATCAAATTCCTCTTTCAAAGTTTTCAACAAAGTCAAGGGTAACTAGATATTTAAAAAAAAAGTAAAAAGCGTCAATTTTTTCAAATCAATATATCTCGGTTATTATAACAGATAGAATAAAAACTGTAAAGGACAAAGTTTTAGATAATTATACGTAGATTAATATAAAATAGTCAGAAAATTTTTTATCGACATTATTTTCCGAGATATGACGCAAACTTACATTTTTGTAAATGGAAACCATAGTTGGCTATGGCCTCATTCAAAAGGTAATTTTTTTCTCTTTAATTCTATATGTCATAAGATATAGTTATTTCTAAAAATAAGTGAGTTATAGTCATTTTAAGTTTTATTATAAATAAAAAAATGGGTAGCCATGAAAAAGATGAAAGTAAAACAATTGCAGTTGTTTATAATAATAGCAATATTCAAAATATCTAGTTACCCTTGACTTTTTTGAAAACTTTGAAAGCGGAATTTTATTCGTCTCGTAAATCTACACTTCTTTCCCCATTTAACCGTTTCTCTATCTCTTATAGTTTCCGAGATCCCGATAGAGAACATCTAAAAAAACTCACCCTGTATTTTAACTTTGTTATAATTGTTTATTTTATAGAAATAATGGCTTGGTGGAATCATAAACTAATAATAAAGAATAAAAACAATTTTTAATTTTTTAATCTCAAGCGTATATGGGAAGTGGTTAATATACAACTATTATGAACATAGAAACTATAGTAGTCACAAAAATTAAAGGAGTATTAAAAAATTAGTAATTATCACCACCAAACGCGTCCTTAATATACATAACACTGTATTTACTAACCGTTTCCGCCATAAATCAAGCAATTTAATTTACAACTATTATCAACATATGAACTTTAGTAGTAACAGAAATTACAGAAGAAGTTTAAAATTTGTTAACAAGCACTGCTAATAATATACAAGACATTTTTGTTTACTAACCGTTTCTCCCAAATCAGCTGTTTGGGCTTCTCTTGTACACCGTGTTTAAAGTCAGTTTTCACTTTGCTCTCTTGCGATTTATGGAGGGTAACGGGTTGCTTGAATATCGACGCCGTCTGTCTAATGGGGGGCACCAGTGAAGCGTCGTTCCGTACCCCCCGACTGTAATACATAACGTCCACCTTTCCCACTTGAATGCCGGATTTTTTTAGCACGTCGCTCCTGTCCTGTCCTTGCCATCGTTTCGGCAAAGACGCACACTCGTATTTGGTCTTTTCAATTGTAATTCCACTCATCCTATGGAATTCTTAGGATTCGTATCGAAAGTTTAGCGTTGACGTCCAACAACAAACAATACTATCGGAGCACTGACGCTGTCGGTAAATCGGCGCGCTGTATTACCGACTAAGAAATAATTTTATGCTTATTTTAGCAATTTTAATAATTTACAACAAATTATTATATAAAATATAAAGCTAATGAAATATAAATGTAAATTGCTATATTTATAAAAACAATTTTGCGGACTTTTTTAAATATTTAAATAATTTATGTAAGAACTAATAATAAAAATAAATAATTTAAACAATAGAGTTTAAATAAATTATTTATTTATTTATTCTGTTACGGATATATTGTACGAAAGCAATACCTTTTATATTTGTGATCTATTTAAAATTTAAACTTATTCATTGACTTTAGATAGGCAACCAAATATGCACCATATTTGAATTTGAAGATAAAGTAAATTAACTTAGAATCACTAAATGTACATGAAGTCACTCTCTTGTAGTTCTAGTAGTAGTAGTATTTGACTATCGATCATATGGTCAATGAATGCATTAAAATAAATTTTTGGCAAGTTTACTATTCTGAGAAAAATTGTGAATATATGTTTTAGTCGGTATTTTGTTACCTTCGTTTTCTTCCAGATTTTTTACAAATGGACTGGTTGTGTGTGGCTTCTCTGATGTTTTCTCTTTATGTTTTAAAATTCGACTAGGTGAAGTAGTATGTAGTAGTAGAAACAGTATGTATTATTTTTAATTCTAATAAAACTGTTTTATCTGAAAACCAAACATTAATTTCTTTTCACATTGAATTTCTTTTCGTGAGTATTCTCCATTAAGGAGAATTCACGTCAATCTGGGGAACTTTTTTTTTAATTTAAAACTGATACTTTCATCAATTAAACATATCGAGTATTGTTAATTTTGTTGGAATCTTCTTTTAAAATAATAATTCATGAACACTATTGTTTTAATCTATTTTCTGTATTGCCTGATTTTAAGTAGTTACAATTTAACTAGTTTACAATTTTTTGTGTATTTTTTTTTTTTCTTATAGATTTTTTTGTTTTTTTTTATATAAACAATTTTTAAGTTTAATATTTAGTTTATATGCTTGTATTAATCCTTTCTTTCTCCTTTTTTACAGTAGATCTGGAAGTATGACGACGGACGGTGGTGAAGATGTTGGTGAGAGTATCGAGGACGCCCGTAAATTGGTTCGGGAACTTAGGGAGAAGACAAGGTCACAGGCCCAGCAGTTGCTGGCATGGAAGAGGGCATACAAAATGCAGGTTGGTGTAGAAATTTTTCCATTAAATATTTATCATTTCGTGTCAGGAAATAAGAATTTATATTAAAGTCCCTAAATTGGCGACATATCCTTACGAATGATATAAAATGATTTATTACATTTTTATGGTGCTAAAAGCATTACTACAATTCAATTGTAAAGTCTATTATAATATAAGATTCTAATTTTAATTCGTGATTTTACAGGAGGTGCTAATATCACGCCTGAACAGAGAAAAGTCCGATCAACTGAAAACACTTTCAGCGAAGCTCCTCTTATTCGAATCCCGACTAATCCGCAAACAGAAAGATATTTCCGTAATGTTAAACCACCGTGAAATAATCATCCACAGACAGCAGCGTATAATCGAAACACTAACAAACCGATTAATCGACAATGGGCTGGAGCCCCCGGTTTCAGACCTTACCGAACTTGACACGAATTTCCTCGACTTGGAATCATTAAACGATTCGGACAGCGCTGTAGTCATGGAGGATCTGGATTCAGACATCAATATGGTTCATATGCCGAGGTTCAGGAATAGCGGAGATGGGATTACAGTCGTGAGGTCAATTTCCGACGCAATTGATCCGAACTTAAAGTACACAATACGTAGGTGTAACGGTTTTTTAAGACGTCCAGAGATTTTGGAGACGGTTTATAGTGTAGAGGAAGACGGAGATAACGATCAACAGGGAGATAACAAAAGCGAGGTTAATAAAAAGCGAGATGCTTTTGCTAGCGGAAGTGGGAAAGCTATCGTTGCCGAAGATGTACAACGGGATCGGGATTTGCAAGAGACCGTTTGCAGTGTGTCTTCGGTTTGGAAGGAGAAGGAGGTCGAGGCGCGGAATAACAATAGCCAAGTAACAACTTATAATAGAGTCATGTCGAATCATAGATCAGTAACGAAGCCGAAAGATGTAAAGTATAAACGGATTAATAAAGCGAAGTCGAAGAGTTTGGAAGAATTGCGTGGGCGATTAAAAAATTGGGTGGAGCAGGGGAGTAAAATGAGCATGGAGCATAGTCACAGTTATGCCTGATGATTAGGATGCGAGGGAGAAATAATTTAAGCGTAGTTATTAATTCTAGTAGTGTCAATTGAAGTTGTGTATATGAGCTCTATTATTTATCTTCTCTATAGCCAAATTCATAAAGGGAACAAGTTGTATTATTGTATTATATTGAAAAATCCCTCTGGATTTTTGGGATCACTCACTAGTTATGAACCAGTGAATCAAAGCAACAAAGGGGCAATTGATAATGTGATATTTGGGTTTTGTTAAAAATATACAACATATGAACAAACATGGATAATTCGACATTTTGATAAGCTGTTCTAAAAGTTGATTCACACAATGAGTGCTAAAATAATAAAACATAAATTAACGAGTTTTGCTCATGAAATACATAAACCAGAATAAAATAAAAAGGAATCTACTTCCATTTTCAATGTATGGAAGAAAACATTCTAGTGAGAAATGCAGAATTATTATTACTTAAAAAAATATTGTGAATAGTCAAAATTATCCCAATTATTTAATGAATCTGTTTTATTTTTATAGTTTTTTTCAAATAAATTATGTTGATTATACCAAAAATATATTTAATTTATTTTGATTAAAATTATGTCTTACAATCTTATTTTTCCAAGAAATTTTTCATAAATTATGTACAGAAATTGTTACTTTCTTTATTTAAAATGTTCATTATTGTTTTCTCTTTGTTAACCCTAACTATCCATAGATTTCTAAGCAACTTAATTTATCAATAGAATGAAAAAGTAAAGATTTGCTAAAAAATCGTTAATTTTAACATCACCTTGAACTAAATTTCACAATATCATATCCCTTTACGCCATGTCATGTTACGAGTCGTTGCTACTTTGTAAATATTATAAATTTCGAAATTAAAAATTATTGTAAATGTTAAACTTGGAATTGATTAACGGTAAGTCCGCCGTGACTATAAATCTGCACTCCCACTGTATTTTCTATAAACTCGTCCATAAAAAAGAAAATTGTGATATACGTAAGCTAAAATTTGACCTAAAAAGAAAGAAAAAAAAAGAAAAATACAGCACTCTTCTCTAACATATCAACTTGTATAATTAGCTTGTAAGTATAAGATTGTGTTACCTATATACAACTAATAACAATCAGTTTAATCTGTGAAATTAATCAATAAGTCGTAGTCAATGGTCGTCAAGAATTCAAATTTGAACACGTTTGCTCACAACACAGGATTTAGGAATAGAATTTGTCTAATGAAATACAAATTCTAAGTTAGGGTGACATTTCTTGCCATGATATGTATTCATATATTATATCATTGTAAATCATAGTTTAAAACTATATTGTAAAGAAAATAATATTTATATATTTGAAAATTCAAAGCTACTTGCACCATTGCTCATTCTTCCTTCAGTAATGTGCATTTTCTACAATAAATAATGTATGCCTTCTTAGTTCATGTTTACAATAGTTTAAACTGTTTAAACTTTAAGTACCATTTAAAGTTAATTAATTTATCAAATAAGTTTAATATCTTAACTTTTGATATAATATATATTTAAACTAATGGTGTGAGTAATTTATAAAGCAGTGTTCTCCCCTTATGCCAAACTTATTTAATTAATAACTAGAATGAACAAGTTGTTAATTTTTTAATATTAATAGAATGCGAACATTTGGAAACACTGACTGGCTTGCTAAAGATCACATAGTTTTTAAAACATTCATTTACATTTAAGCAATCTACTATGCTGAGCAAATGTGTTTAAATATGATTCATTGATAAACTATCGATCAATTAATTATAATCAATTATAATTGTTGGAGTCTGTGAAGTTTTCCATGTTGGAAAAAGGTACTTGTACATATGAATGAGTTTTAGTTCCTCTCGCGGTTACGATAATAATAGCCTAAGAAATGTTTATTTGCGCGTTTTACTCTATGTAGATCTATAACTTAACGCCTATTATTCAGACGTTTGTATTTATTTATTGCATATATTTTTACTATTAAAGCCATTATAATGTATTATTGTGTATTAATAAACGAATGTATTGTTAAATTTTGTTGTTTTTTTATTTTTTTACCCAATCATACTTCTACAGTAATTCAGGATATTCGTTTTTTGATCTTCCACAAGAGTCCATACTTAGCCCATTCCTTTAAATTTTCCATTTCATATTATTAAAAAGCATATTATCCCACTGCTTTACCTGAGTGTTGATTGAAATATTTCAATCAACGACTGGCGGCCAATTTTCAATAATTATTAATCGGAATAAACAAATACACTTTATGAAATGAAAATATCGTATTTATTTTAAAAAAATAATCTCCTAATTTCCAATAAAACACAGTGTTAATAGTTAATGAACCTATTTTGTTCCCAGAGAACTAATTTTAATCGCAACAAATGAATAGATGATGAAGGGTATACTACATCGTCTGATTCTGGTACTAAACCGGGCATTTGATTTTGAAGAGTTGCTAATGTTGCAGAATTACTTGCAGTCCATTCCACTATAATTCCAATTTAATCCTAAAGGGGTTAATTCAGGACTAATGATGCCAGCCAAATTCTTCCTTCTAGTGAATCGCCCAAGCAATTAACTACAAAGGTTTTGAATTTCCGTGACTGGTTTGATCCACCTAAGCTCTTATAAATGGTGTGACTATCTTTTCAAAACATACTTTAGCTCGAGGGTTTCAATTTTTGGCATGGTAAATACTGGTAGAATAAATCATAAAAAAATGTGTCATCATTGAAGACTAAAACTAAACATAAGTACCATAAATTCAAGTTTTAAAATGCTGAATAGTAATTTTTAATAACATATTTACGTACCGGAACAATACTTACTAATTTTGCTAATTATAATTTTTGAACATTATTTTAAATCCTATTTATTTGGTGTCATGAAATATTTTTCAATCAATTTGTTGTATTCTATATTAATTTAATCTCTTATTATTTTATTATTCTGCAACCAAACGTAAACGTGGTGTTATTTTTAAAGTTCCCGCAAATTTAATTCAATTAAAATGTTGGTACCAATTGGAATGACAATATTTTTCTTAAATTCTCATTAACCTCCAAGCTGAATATAAATGAAAATATGTAACCGAAGTAACATGTAAAATATATATATATATAATTTATTTTAATAATAAATAATATTTGAAAAAAACTCCTAAAATTAAAATCACATTAAACAATAATTACATATCAAACATTGGCAACGAAATTATAAAATAATTTATTGTATATCTATATAATATATTCTGATAATGTGCTGGAATATTTATTTCAGAATTAACTTTTATAATATTTTTAATTAATTGCGTGCGGGAACAATTTTTTGATTTATCAACCCATATTACAAGTCTTATCAAATTAGATAGTATTTTATTGCTTTACATATTTATATTACTATTTAGATCTAGCGATGTAGTGTAATTAATTTAATTGACCGTTCTGGTTTCGATCAACATGTGACGCAATAATAAGTACGATTATCTTCACATTCAAATATTCCGCCAAATGTTCTCCACTGGCGCTACCAATCGCAGGACTTCTCCTTAAAAACGTTCCCATCTTGAATCGATGCTCGTTTGTATATCGGGTTCATTTATTGGGAAACAAAGTGGTCCATGAAACCAAGTGAAATTACGCCAAATATGTTCTTGAAACGAGACTCCGCTCCCGTAAGTACCCCCTTTAATAAACTAACAACACACCCCGCGTATTACCCCTGGTTGAAAAGAGCACAAGGATTGATTTCCAGCACCGCCCCGAACGTCTGAAATGGGGCACATCTTTGATGAAAACAAAAACAGCTGACGAAAACGTCAAATCTTGTTTGATTTGTATATTATCGTGATTTTGGGCCTCGGTGCCTTCTTGAAGCCACCTTTCTTGCATTTCTCAGGAAACATGTTTACACATTGTGAAATAATGTTATAACAATCCTTTGTTTGAATGTGTAATCATTTTAAGGTTACCTTGTTCAACTATTAGCTTGTAATTGATTTTAATACATATGTGTAATTTAAACAAATTTATCTAGGTGTCAACAATAGTCATGATGATTTATTTGTCAACGTTAACATTAAGTTGAGTGAAAATCTTGGCAGTTCTAAATCCACAGCAATATGATTGGCACCAATTTCTCGTAAATAGAACGCAAAAACAGACAACATGTTACTTAATTTTAAATTTAAAACTAACCATAATTAAATTAATGAATCATGTAATTTTGTTTCACCAGAATTGTAATGAATAAAGATTTTGCTGTGATTTTTTATCAGTAAGTTTGTATCTTCGATTGGTTCAATGTAATTGTTTGTTTGATTGCAAATTGTAAATTTTTAAGGCGGAGTTGAGTAATAATAATTTTATACATTGAAGGCCATTTATAAATCACCTAAACATTAATATTGATGGGACTATTATTAGAAATTACAGTTACAAATATTAATAATTAATCATTTGTTTTATGGCTCTTTATTGGTATTTACTAAATTACTAAAATATATGACTAACGAACAATGTATTGCTCTTTTCAATAATGCAGAAAGATGTATTAGTGAATTCTACAGAAATTATTACATTTGGGATTAAGGAAAATGTCCACTAAGGACATAATTCATGTTCTACAATGACCTAAAGGTCTTTAATAACGGGTGTCCAACAATTATTGCAGTCCTGGGTGGCGTTGGAATAAAAAACGTAGGTCGATTCTTACATGTGCCAAATAAATGAAGTGACATTTTAATTGTCAAACATAATTTAAATGTGATTTTAAAGTGGTGTTAACTTTAATAAGTAATTCGAATATGTTTACTCAAGAACAGAAAAGGTTCTTATTAGATACTTATTTTCGCAACGGCCATCGTGCGTCAATCTCCTAACGGATGTCGAATGTTCCCGTGCTATAGTGATTCTTACGTTTTGTACAATATTTTCATTTCTTACACTAGGTCTGCCTGGACCCTTTCTGTGTTGCACCGATCCTGTATCGCGAAAACATTGCACAATAGCTTGTTGATAATGTTAATAATTACATGCGGAAATCTTGTATGAAATTCTTACGACGCGGCGACGTTAGTTCCATTGAATACTCCCATTTTCCATCTTTCAAACGACGGCCGTTGCGTAAATAAGATTCTAATAAAAACCTTTTCTGTTTTTGAGTAAACATATTCGAATTACTTATTAAAGTTAACACCACTTTAAATGCACGTTTAAGTTATGTTTGACAAGTAAAATGTCAGTTCATTTATTTGGCACATGAAAGAATTGACCTACGTTTTTGATTCCAATGCCACCCGGGACTGCAATTATTGTTGGACACCCGTTACATTTAATATTACGTAAATCATTTTATGGCCAAATACTAAAGATCAGGTTGTTGTTTTTTAATAGTTATAAACAAAATTAATCATATTTTTTGGAACTGTGAAGACTAATTCCAGCTTAACTGTAAACTTTTGGATGTTAACTTATCTTAATCATCAAAATTGGACTCAGGAACTTATAGTTTAGCTATTATCCCACATTAATGGAACAACCTGTATATATAATTTATTGAATTCATCTTTCTTTTTCCAAAATTCCAAACCCCATAGTATCCGTGGACAGTCACCAGACTAGAATATTCAAATGCAAGTTTTTGTCCCAAAAAAAGACATCGTGCTATATAAATTCATCTATAGTTGTAGATTTTGATGCTAAAACATATTAATCTTTGTAAAGATAAAAATAATACCTAATAAAGGTTTAATATCATCTATCTATGAGAAACAAAATAGTAATATGCACTAAACTTAATTCATGAAATTTTAAATTGAAAAATTGACTTTTACAATTTTGTTAATAAAAGAAAAGGCTAAAAATGCAAATAGGACCTACTTCAATCAGCCTGAATGTTATTATTTGATGTTATTCTTTCTTTAAAAGCTATTATTTTCTTTTATGTTTTGTGATTTAATGATAAAATAATTTATTAACAATGATTATGAAATCTGATACTAATGTAGTGAGAAAAGCTGCTAGAAAATTCTAAAAATCTTTCAAAAATCAAGAAGTTTTTGACATAATTAGGCAAAAATATAAGTATAAATAAGTCATACAGAACAAGAAACTGATAAATTTGTCTGATTCATGTGAAAAAAGGGAGTTACAGAAGCATCTATATTAACCTCACTAGTCATAACAATGGAAGGGTTAACTACAACCAGCTGATTTGACTAAAGAGGACAGTTCTCCTTCAACACAAATTGACAATGCTTTAGACACTTTAGATTCATATATTTTTTTGTATGAGATATTAGCAAGCAATGTAGCATCTAATGACAGCATTTACAATAAGCACTAATTATCACTTGCTCAGAAATAACATACTATGACTGGATTCAGTTATTTTTTTCTTAACAAGCCTCTATTTTGATTAAAACACTTATTATTATCTTCAAGTAACTCAATTAACCAAATTAAAAGCCTCTATTTCATCAATGTATATCATCATATACCCTTCTACCCATTAAGAGAGTAGGGTGTCTATAAATATATACTTTAAAGAAACCTCTAAATATTATATTTTTGTTTTATTGGCATCACTCAAAATTCAGGTGTCAAAACTTTCATTCTCATCAAATTAAGATTATTAATTTGTTTGATTAGGATCTAGTTTGGTGAGTGTAGTTTTATAGAAACATTAACCAAAATTTGTACAAGGCTTTCATAATGATAAGTGTCAAACACTTTTTTGTGGGATCCCTTACATTATCCTTAATAAATGGTTTGACACCAAATTTTTGTTTTAGTGTGACGATTAACTCTGTGTACTCAGTTATTGAGGAATGGACGGATATGAGAGTGCGGGATGCTATTTCTACTCGAATTTCGACTCGGGCAACCTACACAGGGTAGAGTTTGTTCCGGCAGACGAGAATGGTATACTTGTGTGTTTGTGTATTTTCGAAATGGTTCTAGCAGTTTGTTTCAGTACCACAAACACAGACGATCACTGGGAAAAGCGATGTTCCAAACTTAGAGTTCAACCTGTGGACGAAACCCGATTGCGCTGGAACAGAATACGAGAACGGTAACCGGACATGGTTTTACTTCGGAGTGAGATGTTAGTATACCAATATGTTTTAATGTATATATTTAGTTAACAATAATATTTTAGCATAGCAAGTTATATGTGTATGCGGGAAGTGGTTAATACATCTATCATAGCTTTTTATTTTATATTATATTAGATAAATTCATTTAAACATATAGGGAAAATAAGAGAGGATTTTTTGTGTAGGTACAACACCGTCAGCTTTAATAAAATTCAACATAATCGACCTCAACAAACAAGCAAAACTGTACAGCCAGGGGATGGGCCCTGTTTACAAAGTGGTGCCAGGAAAACTACACTGGGACAGAATATGTGATAAAACAACATACAATGTAAAAATCTTATATTTGTTAATACCTATTAATATAAAATACTTGTATTTCTTTCCAACTTATGTAACATGTTTACCAATAATCAATGGCATATTTGACATTAGTTTTTTTCCAGTTCGACAATAATGTGTTCACATTAAGCTTTAAAGTCAGATCACCCGAGAACATTCTTTCGACAATGTATCTGGCATTTACCTATCCATATACGTATCACGAACTACAACACAGGTTAGAGCTGATCGACAAAAGGTTCAAAACAGATGATCCAGTCTCAAAGGATGACATCTACTATGTTAGGGAGTGCTTATGCAAGTCTTTGGAGGGAAGACGGGTCGACTTAATAACAATATCAGCGTTCAACAATATCAGTACAGAGCGGGAAGCTAGTTTGAATAAACTGTTTCCAGAAAAATCTGAGATGCGACCCTTTAGGTTTTTTGATAAAAAGGTGAGGCATATGAAAAATCTTACATCTACTCGAGTCTTTAATTTTTGGTTTACTTTTATTTTATTAGTTTATGAAAATATAAATGCCTTTCATAGACAATTTGCGTTTTTATTGCACAGGAATTCAATATCAATAAAATTATTATTATTATTATTAAGAACTAATTTATTTAAAAATCTGCTAAGGTGGCAGTTTTGAACTTAATTAATATTGGCATGATCATGTTCTAAAATTTTATTATCCATATAATCATTGAAAAGTCTATAGAATATTTTGCGGTTCAACCATGATATTTATTAAAATTGGTTGGACCGCAAAATATTCTATAGACTTTTTGTTAAACTCATGCAACATACAAAATCAGTATTAGAATCTGTATACAATAAATTAATAGAAAGGTTTTTACATAAAGAAAAATATCACATCTGTCTTAAAAGGCAACACCTAAAACACTGTTAAATTAAAATTGATAATCTAAGAATCAAATAAAGACATTATCTTTTTGGGTAAAACAACCTTCAATATTTTGCTGAATACATAGTAACATAGTAGGTATATATAGAAAAAATTTTAAAGTAATTTCATGAAATGAGACAAGTCTATATTTTGATTTCTTCTCATAACAATAATTTCAGGTTATATTTGTGTCGGCAAGGGTACACCCAGGAGAAACACCATCTAGCTTCGTTCTCAATGGTCTGCTCAACCTTCTTATTTCCAAGGAAGATCCGATCGCGGCGGTTTTACGGCGAAACTATGTGTTCAAATTGATCCCCTGCCTAAATCCAGACGGTGTAGCCAAAGGACATTACAGGACTGATACTAAAGGTGTGAATCTCAACAGGGTTTATCTGAACCCGATATTTGAAGAGCATCCGTCGATTTATGCAGCGCGCGCTCTTATTCGCTATTATCACTATGGGTACGAGAAGGAAGATGACATCATAGAAAATGAAGAGGAGAACCGAATCTTATCGGAGGTCTCACATATGACGATCCAAGACAGAAATAACAAAAATGCGTTGTGGTGTGCAAAGTGCAAGAAGAGTTTTGCGATCGCTGCTGGCGGGACGAGATGTCCAAGTTGCGGAGATGCGGTGGAAATTAACGATAATGTGTTAACACAAGGGGATTGTGGAAATTTGCAAGAGTCTGGGCTCTTTCTCTATCTGGACATGCATGGACATGCTTCGAAAAAAGGGATTTTTATGTATGGAAACCATTTTGATGATGTTGAGAGCAGCGTAAAGTGTATGCTTTTGCCGAAGATTATGAGTTTGAATAATCATAATTTTCATTTTACTGCGTGTAATTTTACAGAAAGGAATATGTATGTCAAGTAAGTTTAAATTATTTTATCCACTAGATGTATATTAATGGGAAACGGTTAATACTTTTTTATCTAAATTATTTTTTACCATATTTAAAGATATTTAAATTATACACTTTTAACAGGTAGAAGGGTATATGATTTTATAAAAGCCTCCACAATCACTTATTTACATAATATAAGCTATATGTGAAAAGAATTTCAAAAAGCCATGTTTTATTTTTAATAATTGTAGGTTTCATAAATTCTACAATGTTTTCCATGCAGCCATGTCCTAAAATTTCTCAGTAACCTGTTTCAAACTATTCTAAAATGTTTCCTGTAATCTTCTATACTTAGAAGACCATTAGAAGACAATTTCTAAAGTAAAATCAATAATAAAATATTTGATTTTAATTTTTATTTATATACTTTTTGTTGTATAAAATATATTAGATGACAATTGCAGTTAATTTATTACTAATATGTTTTCGAAATAATTCGCCTTCTAGAGGATAATGCCTTTAAAACAATTGTGTAAAAGTAGCATAACCTCAACAAGCTCATTTACACACACACAAATACACAAATCACACGGCGGAAGGACCACGTGGTCGATAGCCAAACACTACTACTAGCATAACCTCTTAAATATAGATATTCAGTTTTTAATCATAATTATATATTTGATCTTCTTGCAGAGATAAAAGGGATGGGATGAGTAAGGAGGGTTCAGGAAGAGTAGCTGTTTACAAATTAACAGGTTTGGTTCAGAGTTACACATTGGAGTGCAATTACAACACTGGACGTTTGGTGAATATCTTACCACCAACGATAAAAGACTCAGGGAAACTACAGCACTTGCTAATTCCTCCAAAATATAATCCACATATATTTGAAGAGGTTAGTGGTTGCTGAAAAATGCAATTCCTTGTAGTCCCATTATTTTCAGAAATTGAAGAATTTTGTACCCTTTCAGGTGGGTAAAGCGATAGGATACTCTATTCTTGATCTGATATCACAGAACCCATTTACTCGACTGCCACACTCTGAATATCACTCATTGAATGGCCTACGTGATTGGCTAAGGCTGCATGCCACTAATGACCTGGGAGAGACAAGAAAATCCCCCAACAAGCTAAAGCTCCGCCACTCTGCTAGCCTGCATGCCCAGGTAGGCAAAACAACTGAGGACGGTGCTAATGAAAATGACATTAGCATTCGTCAGTGTGTCATAAGCTAAATGTATTGAAGTCTTCCACACAAGACGATTTCAATTTTATTAACATGACTGACTAATGATTAAATAAACCTTGCCAGTTACTAGAAATAATTGATTGTTAATGTATAGAAAGAAAGGAATTATATATATTAATGTTAGAATTTGTTGAGATATAGAAAAAATTGCTTTACCAACTGACTGATTTTTATATATACACACACACTTTTATTTAATAATAGTGTATTTCAAAAGGATGTATATTTATTATTTATATATATATATATATTTAGAAAGAAGTTGTACCAACAAATCTATACAATATAAAAATTTGTTAATAGTATAGTCCGTTTATTACAAGCTCCTTAAGTATAAAATTTAACAATTTTAATCAAATAAAAATGGTAAGTTGTTTATTACTCCAGGGGAAGGCTGTTCGTTCGGTTATAGTGAAGACAAGATCACTATCGAAATACGCCCCGAAGAAATCTTTACGGCCCACCAAGATTTTAAAGAAAGACAAAGAGGTGCTCCCGCCACAACCAAGTTGTTCTCACCACGTCCAGCCGCCTCCGTCCACGAAAAAATCAAAATCACTGCAAGCTCTCACCCAGCAGAAAATTAAAATTCAGGACAAACCGAAATCACTTTCGGTCAATCACATAGCAAAAAATATACAAAACACAAAAATAAAACTGGGTAACGACAAGAAAGTCAACGAGGACCTTGACAAAATCAAGTTGAAAGAAATTTGTTTTGTCAAGGATACGGACGGAAAGAAAGTCATCGCGAAATACGAGAGCGATACGTGCGAGAACGATAATTTAATAGTAGCCTGGTCTGCTAAAAGCAACAAGGCCCAGGTGTTTACCCATAAATCACGCGTACCCAATTTTCGCTCCGCCAGCACATCGGACACTAAGCGTACTTTCCGCGTGCACAACTTCCACAAAAGCAACGCTCCCTTTTCCAAGGCTATGCGCAACAAGAGGATCTTCAAGCGGCTAGTCTCAAATACCGACTCCAGTAAAATCAAGAAGAAACTACTTAAGAAAAAGACATCGCGTAAAGAAATTAAATGAACCGGGCTAAATTTTTCGCATACATAAAGTGATATTTTTATGTGATTTGTGTACAAAATAAAATGGAAAAAATTGTATATTTATGTATATATTTAAGATTTTGGGATAAATATTTATGTTTTTATAGGTATCACTCAACACAAAACGTATCGTATTTTCATTTTTACTACACGTAGCACACAATGTAAAAGATGTTTGTAGGACTAATTCAAGTTTTCAGTCTCTGGTGGAAATTTGGAATTAAGAATGTAAAGGTTAATTTGTGAAATTTTTAATTGAATATAACTTATCCATCACAAAAAGCTAATTTTTATATACCCACATGATCCATTCACACCACAAATTAAACCTTCTCTACTTTAATTAGAGAGTGGCTTTAGACGTGGTTATAAAAATGAGAAAATTAGATATATGCCTATAAAAGTTCATTTTGAAATTCTTACAATGGACATTGGACAGTAAAATATATAAGGTTAAACTGTTGATTGAAATACAATATTTTAATCAACGGTTACACTGTGCATTTAAAGTTAATGGCTTCAGAAAAATAAGCAGATTTTCTATATTTAGTTTATTGAAGTTTTATTTCACCAATGTCTGTAAAAAGTATTTCTGGTTATTGTCTCATTGAAACTATACTTTGAATTTAGCTAAGGAAACAGCTTGTCAATACCCACAGATATTAAAAAAATGGTGCCCATTTTATTCTTTAAAACGAATTCTTAATCTTTGTAAATAATGTGGTAAATTACTTTGTAAATGTTTGCTCACTAAAGTACATGTTTGGATTTTATCAATGACAATGAAACAGATAAACAAGATTTGCATTTAGTTGAAAATAATTTAAGTACTTTTTAAATTGTTATGAATTTCTGAAAATCATATTTTTGTATGCTATTATTATTATAATTAAAATTAACAGCAACTAAATATCTGACTCTCCCTTTATTAAAAACATTGCAAACAATCATAATATTTTTCTTTTACTAAGAATAAGTCATTGTTTTATTTTAAATATACAATTTATTTTTTATCCTTTAAAAGTATTATATAAATTTAACAAAACTTTTTTTTCACATTTAGAAAAATAAACTGAAAACTAAATAAACCCAATTTCAGTGAACTATATATCCCTTAATGTTCAATAGAAGCTTAAATATAAATTTTCATTTAAAACCCATATTCAGTTGTAGATACAAACGTGCAGGATTGTAAATGGACCCTACATATAATATATATACAGTGTCTGCTTAAGTTCGCACCATATGGAAAACTTTTTTATTATTAATTTTACGAAAAAAAGTTATTCTTTATAAAAAGTTCTGCATTGTCCAAAACTTAAAATGCAATCATCAGATATCAACTTTTTTAAGCTGTATACGAGTAATGCATTCTGCTCAAGAGTAAAGCACCTTTATTTGTAAGAATATAGAAAATTATAATTATGAAAAGTTGTTCGGAATGAAAAACTATGTTTTAATATGCAATTATATCCAATTACATGGAAAAAATCTTGTTTCCTTTTTTATTTCATGTAACTGTAGTTACGTGAAATCTAGGGTGCACTGATAAACAAATGATTTTTTGTTAGCAAGAATTGTTTGACAGTGAACGTCAAATAAAATTTGTTCACATGCCGGTAATATTGAGTAGAAATTGGAATATGGTGTATATTTTTCCCTGGATGTCTGTTATTAAAAATTTCAGCTGCTTCACGCTAAGTTTTATAATTATCACCAACGAGTAAAACAATTGCTACTTTTTCTTCCACACTCAATATTACCGGCATGTTAACAAATTTTATTTGACATTCACTGTCAAATAATTCTTGCTATCAAGAAATCATTTGTTTTCAGTGCATCCTAGATTTCACTACAGTTACATTTGCATTGTTATTGTCGATAAAAAAAAGAAAACAAGTTTTTTTCCATGAAATTGGATATAATTGCATATTAAAATATAGTTTTTCATTCCGAACAACTTTTCATAATTATAATTTTCGATATTGTCACAAATAAAGGTACTTTACTCTTGAGAATTCATATTTTTTGACATTACTCATATACGGCTTAAAAAAATTGATATCTTATGATTGTATTTTAAGTTTTGGACCAAGCAGAACTTTTTTTCGTAAAATTAATAATAAAAAAGTTTTCCTTATGGTGCGAACTTAAGCAGACACACTGTATATAGAGCAGGCTCCATTCCTTACCTTGCTTCGGACTTGTAATGTTAATCCAGAACTGTTCTTACCATATTAACAAACAATTGTAACAAATCAAATGGAAATCGTGCAATAACTCCACGAGTTTCACTGACAACTAACAATTATAGCCATCATCTTACTTTCTCCCACTTTTTTCGAAAATCATACATCTTATAAAAAAGGCTCTTAGATATATGAATAAATATTTTAATATTTTTTGCAATTTTTTCATATATAGCGATAAGTCGCAGGCAGCTATTGGTGGCTCGACAATAAGTAAGCCATAAATATTGAGGTGTTCAAGATCAATACAAATCTTGGTAATAATATATTTCGATTCATACCTGTTTAGGAGCAGGAAACTTTTAAAAAAGTAATTTACTATGGAAATTCCATCTGTTTATATGTATGACCAACAATATAAACTTTATATAATTATAACATTCTCAATTTTGGCTTATTGATTATTAATTAAGAGAGATGAAAAATGTATGTTACTTAAAGTTATTCTGTTAATTATTTTCTTTAGCTTAAAAATTTTTGATAAATTTACTATATCTTGGAGAATTAATGGATAAACCAAAATGCGTCTCAGTTCTTGAGAAATTGAAGAAAGGCTTAATAAATTGTATTTATTTAAAAACATCTTTTACTTAAAAAACTACTAGTGAGCTTGTGAAATGTAAATGAAATATGATATTTTAATTTTCATAAGTTTACACTTGGCACATAGTTTACAGAGCTGTCTTTTTATTCCGCTCAATCCAATCTTTGATAAAAAAAAATCGTGCAGCTAGCAGTATCAACACTGGTTGACAATATTTTTTACTTTAGTTGGAGGGTCCTCATCTTCAAGTGTTAAAATAATTCAAATCATACAAAATAAATTAATATTATTAAGTCAACCAAGTGTTAAAATTTTTCATAAATTAAGTTAATATAGCTTTGTATTGTCTTTATCTACCTTGCATAACAAAGGAAAAGCAATACAGGGTATCTCAAAAGGAAGTTTATATTTGGTAGACCAATTAAAAAAGTAAGCCATTTGTTGAAAATATTATTTTATTATTATCTATACAATTGGGAGTTTATTTCTTTAATATAATGTCGTTCAATTAATTTATTCAAACACAAAAATTTCGGCAGGTAGACTCTGTAATGTAATGGCGTAAACTTTAGATTATAGATAATAGTTTCTTTCAAATGTGGCAGAGCAGTCCATTGGCGTAAACTTTAGGTTACAGATAATCCCACTGGAAAGTCCATAGAGATTAAATCAGGACTGCACAAAGGCCAATTTATGTCACCTATCTCCTGGAGATCAATTTACCAGGGAAAATTTCACTCTGACGGGCACCTTACGGCTTTAATTCTTCTACCAATTGAATTTTGTAAGGGTGCCGCTTCAGGTCTTTCGCTTATGAATTGAAAGGTTCGAACAAACTGGTTCGTCTGCCATTCTTGATGATTTTGATTTTTCCAAAGTTTTTCATTTTCGGGGTATGCTCTGCGCCTAAATTAAATAGCGAAAACCTCGAATATTGCAGAATTTTCTACGCGCTGCGGTCCCAATTTTTGTAAAACTCTCGCACGCTCAACGCGCGGTTGCTCCCAAAAATCGCTTAATACAGACTAAATTCCCAAGTCAGAAAGTTAAAGAAATATAAACTTTTCTTTTAGGACTTCCTATATATAACATTAAAAACAATACAACGTAAAATATATACCGTGTGTCCCGTTTGAAGACGCATCATAGGGAATTCCCATGTAAAATTTACAATTGCAGTTTGTATCTCTATTATTGAATGAAAATGATCAGAACAAAATTAGAATGATTCCTTTACCTACTAAAGATATTTTGGAGGTTTTATTTTTGTTTCATTTTCATTTTTAGTCAAAATATACCTTAAAATGTGTAAGCAAATATTTGATAATAAGATCCTCAAAATAGTAGTTGCTGTGAAAAGTCAGTGCTTGTCATCTAAATTATATAACCCACAAATAAATAATTTAATTAAAATGAGTGCTAACAACACAGAAGAAAAGTTTAGTGCGAGTTCAAAGGCACAAATTCATTATTCTTGTTGAAACTAGTTAACTCAAAGGTACAATTGCCCAATACAGAATAAAACTCTTTTTAGTATTTCTCATTTATTTTCTACAAAATTTCAAAACCGCATCCAGTCAAATTACAATTATTATACTATTCCAAATTTAGAAAGAGCGCTTATGTAAAGAATAAACATAAAGTGAAACCGATAAATACTTTAAATTGCTTTCAATAAAAATAAAACTAACAACGCTATTTTTAAAATTCAAGCCCATACAATAAGTTTTCGTGGATATTCACTTCTTGATGTTACAATATGAAGAATGTACTTTGAGACCATTGACGATTATTTTGTTCGTTATTTTCAGACACCAAATAGAAAGTACATTCATCTGTAAAACACACACTATTTGAAAATCTCTTATTCTCGTTACACTTTTCCACAATAATTTAACAACATTTAGATCTTGAATCTTGCTCAGTTCTTTATGATTTTGGCTTTTATAGGGTCGGTAACTATAAGCTTACACTTGATTTTAAATGTACTGTTATCCTTGCAACACATTTGTTACAGTTTCTTCAGATTTTCTCCCTTTATTCCTAACAATATGTTCATCGTTTACACAAACATTGTCCTCAAATTTCTGATCAATTCTAATAATTGTTGATTGGCACGGCACTGGACAGGCTTCAAAATTTATACTAAATAAGTCGCAAATGTCCACCAAAACTCAATTTGATGATCTGAACTTTTTCTTTTGTGCTGTAAGCACTTATTTTGAATTGAATTATTTGTTTGTGGCTTAATCAATTTAGATGACAAACACTGACATTTCATAGCAACTACTATTTTGAGGATTTTATTATCGAATATTTCTTCACACTTTTTAAGCTATATTTCGATTAAAACTAAAGATGAAACAAAAATAAACCCTCTAAAATAATCTTAGTAGATAAAGGAATCATTCTAATTTTATTTTTATAATTTTCATTCAATAATAGAGATACAAACTGCAATTGAAAATTTTACATGGGAATTCCCTATGATGCGTCTTCAAACGGGACACACGGTATATATATAAATAATTTTGATTGCATGTATAAGAACGTAGTTCACTCTCATAAATGATCTTCCATCCAAATCCCTTGATCCTCTTCTTCCTCTACTCTTCCTCTACTTGAAATAGTCTTCTAAAACTCTATCCCCTGTTACATTAAATATGTATAATAGTATATATTTTTTTTATAAATCTGTGTTTGATTAGGCTTTCAAAATGAAAACAAAATGTAATTCATTTTTCCAGTATATATTAATCGTAACACAATAATCGACAAAAGTAGTCTTCTGAAATGGTAAAATAGCAGGTGTGTAAATAAAACAATTATGTTGAAATAATACACAAATATTATACATAATAATTTACAATAAATAATATTGTCACCTTTGTATTTCGACACTAGATATTAGTGATGTATGTATTCATTTGCACTCTAAGTTTTTTCTTAATAGTTTTATCACAAATATTGGCAACACTTCGGATCATTTGCCCGAATAATAATAATAATTAATAATAATAAAAGTTGGGCTATCCGCGGGGGTCAGCGGACATATATAAATAATACTGAGCGCCCTTTAACCAACAAAGAATAACAATTCGGGCGTATTTTACATGCAGTACATACACTTATCATCTTATGTACTTGTGATATTCCACTCGCGCGCGTTTTTTTCTACTTCATGACGTTAATTCCCTCAGGGCTACCTGTTGTCCTCCATCACTACTTGTTTAAACACACCAGTTGACATTTGTGATTTGACTTCGTGGCTTCCTAACGCAGCAGTTCCATCTTTTGCTATGAACAATTGCAGACCTGAAGCTGATAATTTTTGGTTAATTAAAATTAATGCAGTTTATTTTTACTTTACACACTCAAATAAAATATGTATTACATTAGAAATAGTTTACTTAGTATTCCGTTGTCTAATTCAATATATGAAAAATCTAACAAATTCAATTATATTTTCTATCTTCTTTTGGATACTTTTTATAATATTATACATCATTTCAGTTATTATGACTATTATTGGTTAACAAGAAGTATAAGAAACATTTTTTTATTTGTTGATCTAATAAAAACTAAAAAAAAATACTACTTGAAAGGCCATTTAATTTAAAAACTTTTTCATCTCTTAATAATATTTGATATTTTTTACGGTTTTCCCACAAAAAAATGAAATATATATTTTTTATCTAGTAAAAACAAAATCTAGTTTTTCATCGAATCGAAAATAAATGTTTTTCATCGAATCGAAAATAAATGTTTTTCGTGGCCGTCTTTGTTTAAAAAATGCAAATTATGTATAATAATAATTATTTAACAATTAATTTTTATTTTTATTATAGTTCATAAATATTCATATTTGGAACAAACAGATATCTTGTTTGTATTAGGATTTTGCAAAGAAAATTGTTTGAAAAGTGTTAGATGTTGTTTTGATTTATTTTATCAATTGATATTATTTAATTTTTATTCAATTGAGTAAGTTTATTTACTTATTAAAGAGTGCATAATGAGTATACTATATTCATATTTTATTTTTTGTGCAAAAACTGTACAAGATATCAAAAACTAGTAAGAGTCAAAAAAGTTTTTAAGTCTAATGCCCTTTCAAGTAAATTTTTTTGGATTTTATTGGATGCACCAATAAATATATAGATAAGTTGCGTTAAATCGTCATATTTTGACCCCAGGAATCTATGGTCCAGCCATTTCCCCGCATTAACAGGACACCCTGTATATATTGCTTTAATTCTTGCCTCATCTACCATAGCAAGTAGGAGCATTATTTCTAAATCATTTATTTATAGTATGTTAAGTAATATAACACAATGTAATACACATTTTATTATAACCTAATAATATAAAATTTGAATACTTACATTCAGCTGATTCATCAGCTTGATCCAAATTGGTGTTCTTGATAATCTCATCTATCAAATGGTCAGGATTGACCCTGGTGCCCTCAACTCGGCCCGAAACTGGAGCAACGTCCTGCTCCTGTGGCTGGGTTTTCTTGCGCCTCTCCAGGACGGCTTTAGCCCTGTCCAACGAACCGGTCTCCGACAGTACTAGGCTGCCTGAACTGGGATTTCTGCAAAGAATTTCACCACCGTTTTAACCCCCTTTTCGAGCGATTGCTAATCGGCTCTATCATCCTATAATACCGTTAACGTAAAAGAAAACCACACACAAATAAGGATGAAATACGATTATTGTAAAGGCGGGTGAATAATAGACACTGCCATGCGTTGTATGTGATGATGGAAGTGGTGTAATATTTATATGTATAGAATGCAGATTCCCTTTCGAATTAAAAGATCGCATGCGTTGTATTACGTGCAAATAAAAACACGGCTTAAGTGTTTGTATTTGTTTGTATGGGGTGGCAAAAAAGATATCTCAAAGTATTTGTCCTATTCTATAAATTATAGCCAAGTTATATATTTTCGTATTTCAACGGATACAAATTTTGCTAGCAAAATTTTATTGATATACCAAAACACTTGTTAGTTTAAATAATTATGTTTAACTGGCTTGAATTTGATTATGGGATAATATAAGTTCTTAATAGCTTTCGATCCTACATACGATATTTGTCAAGTTTTATTTCAATTTTAATATGTAAATGTAAAAAATCTTTGATACTGTCTATTAATTAAAATCACTCTTGCGATATATGAAATGGAAATTAAACCATTACTATAATAGGATAAAAATAAAAGACATCCTTTTGCACAGCCCTCGATTTTAGACGTGGTCTTTAAATATTTTAGTAGAGCTAGTGGTCGGTATTTTTGTTGAATGCACATGAAAAGCAGGAAAATAAAACGTAAAACAAAATGAGATTTAGACAAAAACAGTCACTAACTGTGTGACGCTGGGGCGACGAATTGCGGGGATTTGTGAGCAATCGGACGACACAGTGGCGGTAGTTTCGTCGGGACTGTTGGCCACAGTGGCCAGCTTACCTCCCGGCGTTCCCTCTAGCAGCTTGCGGTGAGGCAAGCTCCTGGAAATCAGTCAACAACCCAACTTGAGATAGTTTTAGTAGAGAGAGGAGAGAGAGAGAGAGAAAACACTTCACCCAAAAAAGAAACTACTTTTGGTTAGTCACGAAAGGAAGAATTACCTTCTTTATCGAATATACGAAGCCCAACTCGACCTCGACTGTAAATAGTAAATAAAAAGCTACGGTGTATGTTAACAAAGCGGTGAGAAAAACAGAAATAATAACTCAGTGTGAATGTGGTTCCTACCTTGGTATGGACTGTACGCCCAAATGGTGCGCGTCTTGGCCGGTCGTCGCGGACTTGAGGGAATTAAGAGAGGTCGCTCTAGGTGAATTGGATTTTTGGATAGGTGACATTCGAAAGGAAGTAGTGGAACCCTGCACCCGCGTAGGTGTCGAATGATTCCAAGACTCCCGCACGCTCTGCACTCTTCTTTTCGTCAGTGGTGTCAAAAAAGCAAATAACGTGTCGGATCTCTGCGCTATGCTATGAAATATACCGTCTTGCTTAACCGCCATGGAAGGCTGATTGCGTGGTATCTCAAAGTCGCTCTTTGACCGCAACACGCCTTCGTTGAAGCTTAAGTTATTGTTATCCAAACTATTCCGTTCCGTGTGTGAGATTAAACCCGACCGATTGCTGGTGCAATCACTTGACCTATGCAAATTGTTATTTTTTACTTGTGATTTTACGAAAGTGGCGTCGGGAGTTCTGAAATCATCGCTATTAGTGCTGAGTTGTGGATTGTAACCTTTCGGTGTATAGTACATTAAGCTGGAATAATTCAAGTAGTTGCTTTCTCCAATCAGGGGAGTCAGGGAGCCACTGGGCGTGCCAAAAACTTCGTCGGGGGTTAGGGAGGATTCTTTCAGGTTGTTATTAATGTTATCTTCAGGAAAGGTGCTGGGGATGTTAACGGTCGTTCCTCGTTTAGTCTTGTGCAGATCCCTGTACGACAAAAAATAATTGCATGCAAACAGAACGGATACTCAAAATAAACATAAATAAGTAAAGAAAGAAAAAAGAAAGTACGTTACAACATGAATATATAGTAGTCGATTTCTGTGCGAGGCCACTTTTTATATAATTTTTGTTTTGAAATCTAAAATGAAAGAGAGGGGAGGGTGCGGGATTTTCGTGGACACATGTGCGTACCTGATGTGGCCAGAATCGCCGGAGCTGGATTGTCTGCTGTGCGAGTGCACGCTGCTGTAGCCGGACGCTTTCGACATTTGGCTGGTGTTGGAAGAGTTGCGGGAGTGGCCAGGCTCGCAGGGGAACTCCTCGGGTTCGAGGGAAATCGCCTGATGGATTTCATGGCCGTCGATAGCGATCGTCACCGGAACATTGCTTTCCGGCAGTGTGTGACCTATTAATAATTCTACAAAAAAAATGGTTTATATTTGATTATAGTAGTAGTAGTAGTAGTAGTAGTGTCAGGCTATCGACCACGTGGTCCTTCCGCCATGTGTCATTTGTGTATTTGTGTGTGTGTAAATGAGCTTGTTACTTTAAAGGATCGCCCCCGTCACTCTAAAGCACCATTAATTGTATCCCAATGGTGAATGGTACCGGTCACCCATCCGACTACTGACCCGAATCAACGTTGCTGCACGTCAGTTCGGGGCCGAAACCGATGCGCCACCACCGGCGTGTATTTGATTATATTTTTTCATAAGTAGTTGTATGTTATGTTATGGGTTCAGTGGGTCGTATCTCCTCTAAGCCTTCCGAAATTTCCTCGACCTAAGAGATCTATTGTAATTATCCCTGACCTACTTGAGTCCCTCAATGTCTAGACTTCTTACGTAGTCTACGATAGTTTGCGGGTTAATGTATACCAATTCATCGGCTTTAAAAATGCCGATGACAAGTAGTTGCCTCTTTGAAGTTGTTATTAGACGAAGAAAAAAGTTCTGAGCGTTTTCCGCTAAATGTCTTTATTTAGCAATATCTCACGATGGTTTATACTATACGGCGATTTAAAGATAACATTACGCTTATAAAGTTGACAGTTTTGTGTTTGGTCAACCAAGTAGTGTATTACAGCATTCCAAAATAGAGGCAAAAAGAGAAAATTCGAAATATTGCCACTACGACGATCAAAAGGCAGTCCGCCAAAATATGTATGCTAACTATGGACCATATATAGTAATGCAACAGCAAATAAGGCACGCTTTGGTAGGGCAATCGTCGAAAGTATCAATAAAATTTTGGAAATCGTTGAGTCTGACCGAATATGAGCACTTATTCTATTGCCCAGGAATTGAAGTCGTTAATAAATCGATGCAGTTTTGAAGCGGATGGTGAAAGGTGATGAAAAAGGTCATATAAGAGAAATTGGATTGTGGTCCAATCACTTAGATTGAGTGGGAGGTTCCATCGAACCCGCCGTATAGTACAGAACAGGTAATAAGCGATTATCTTTTCTTGCTGCAAAACTGGATTCATAAGAGGCTTGTGAATATGAGCTGGTCAAGTTTTGTACCAATAGGAACCTAAATCGCTGAATTATAAAATTTCCCTTAAAATGGAAAAAGGGTATCTTATAAATCGCCGCATATTTGATCTAATTTTTTGATAAATATTTTAATTTCATTGTAGAAATAGAGCAAACAACTTTTTACTTTATGTAATATTAATTATTGTCTAAAAATTAAGGTATATAATACTAATTTTTGTAGCTTGAATATTATCATCTTAATTTATATTTTTTGTTAAATTTTACAATAAATTTTGAATGGAGATATTAAGTTTAAAAATTTAACAGTCAGTCAAAGGTGTTTCAATTTAGGAATGAAATATTTACTTGATTTAATTTGCTAACTTATACCCACCAGATGATAAAAGCTGCGGCCTCTTTTTAGGAAGACTGCCAAAACCGGAACTACCACTTGCGATCGACCCCGCTAAGGATCCTCCCGAATACTCGTCTAACACCCTCGATTCTGCTACCACGGTCTCTTCTTTAGGAACTGGCTTGTGCTTTGAGGATGGAGAAGGTCTGAAAAGGGGCGGGAGAACGTCAAACAAAATTCGGGCTATTTCACGTGCCAATAACTAACACTTTAAAGAGTATATCTCCGGAGAGCATGTTCATCTTGATGGAGATGTTGAGCATACTGTTGTCTTGGCGGTGGCGCGTGTCATAACCCTCCAACAGGGCCTTCTTTGAGGTGACGCCGGCACCCGCGAACTCCGCCAGGTTAAGGTCCACGAAGCCCAGCTTGGTGAACGACCTGCCGCCCTTGCACTCCTTGCGCACAGATATTCGCAATACGCATCGCTCTAAAATACCTGTCGACGCGTTCGCCAACATCTTGCACGGGAACGAGTAACGAGCACCCCATTTTACCGAGTGGTCTTTAACCTCTTCTCTGTAAAAAAATAAACACATCCTTTAAACGAATATTCTAAGAATTACCAGAAATATAGAAACAACACAAACCGTGAAAATAATAGATCTGTAAATTAATTTTTAACCTTTTATTATTTTATCTAACATAACTCTCTTTAAGCTTTTTGTAGTTAAAAACATATTTTCGATGAATGGCTTACTTTTTTTATTGGTCTACTAAGTATAAACTTTCTTTTGGAATACCTTATATTAAATGTCTGAAAGTTTTTTCTTCCAGACTAAACTAAAAGACAAATCCTGAGTTAAAATTGATTTCCATGTTAGACCACAAACTTCTCATGTTTTTTTGTCATTAAGAACTACATTAAAATTCAACCAGATAATAATTAGTAAAGTTGTCGATTTTTTTGTTTATTTGAGTTTTCTTGGAATTAGATTATCAGTAGAGAAACACTTAATCGAAAGATCTTATAAAATGGAAAAAGGCTATTTTTATTTTTCTGGCGAATTTACATTTTGCTTCCTCGTAAGTTCAATTCAATTAAGATGAATCGTCCATTTCGTAATGACGAGGAAACAAATGTTCGCGCGTGGTAGGAAACTCTCAAGTCCAACAAGTCTATCGTTAATTGGATTAAATCTTGCGGCTTGTTTCTTTGCGAGGATTACAAGGGAAATTCCCTGTAATACGAGCAAATAGATAATTACGAGGGAAAGGAGGAAAGCGTGCCGCTGGCATGCAGCTAATTATCGAATTAAAATTAATGATCAACTTTCACCAGTCATCAATTTTTATAAAGCCGCTTGGTGCGTTGAATCCGATTCTTTTGTTTATTTATTGATATACTCGCGTTCCTAGTACCAGTAAATTTATTCTGGACACAGTCTGTTTTAGTCGGAAATTCGGAATTAAATTTTCGCAGAAAACATAACGAGTTCTCTGCGTCGCCTTTTTGGAATAGGGAGGATTTTCGGAGAAAACGTATATGGGGTGAAATTTCCCGAATCGCAATTAATCACGCCCAGCCAATTAGCTAAAACGAAATGTTTTATTATTAATTAAAATATGTTTCCTGGATAAATGTTTCGTCTATATTTTAGGGTAGTATAATAAAAATATGTATATGGATTCCATTATTTTCATTATATGAAATCCCAATCAAGAAGTAGTTAAGAGTATTGTTAAGTGATATTAATTTTTAGAAACCTCTGCTTCATTTCAAGATTTGATCTCTCTTAAATTTACTATTTTCTCCATAGTAATAAATTTTCCAGAATTCTAATAATTGATTGAATATAATCTAATAATTATTGATTATATTTCCAGCCTAGCCACTTTCAGCAATTCGATGCTCGTGAAACAAAGCGATCTTCGTTTCCGGGTTAGGGGAGAATCTGGAGCGCACCGGAAGTGCTAATGAATACAAAAAAGGCTCGCTAGCTACTAAATTATTATTGTGTCGTTCACAAACGCACACACAGCATATTAATTTATAGGATGATTAATACTTCAGCACATAAATATAATAAATAAGGATCAGCCGTAATAGCATTATGATTATATTTCATTGGCATAAGACTTTAAACCGTAACAAATTCATGCGGTTTCAAGTTAAATTGAGTATAAGCTTTGCATCCGCCAATAAATACAATTATTACCTGATGCCAAGCTTTTGTTTTATTATTAATAATTCAAAAACCAATTGGGATAGTATTTATAAAACCTAACTGATTTTAGAAAATTAGTAGGAAACAATTTTTGATGCAAAATTTATTTATATTTGTACAAAGGGCGTTAATTCGGGTCGGACGTAAATCAGAACACGTTTTAATGAGAGGATGGATCCCTGGGCCTCCAATTAAAATGCATGACCTAATCTACATATTACATGCACCACACCGCTCGATTGGCGCGTGTAGCCGCAGCTGCTTGATGACTTGATCGGCCTGGCCTGGCCCCACCTACGGCAAGGTTGTTTTCAAGGTAGGTCGTCTATATCTGCATACGTAACCACACGAATGTACATGTTTGGACAAGTGTGCTCCATGATATGCAATTAATTGAAAAAAATGTATTATTTATTATTCGCCGCATTAATTGATGAGACATAACCTTGCAAAACCCATGTTTCGGAAGGATATGTCTCATCAATGCAGTACATTTAGATTTTGAGAAAGCAAACATTATTGATAATCATAATAATACTTATTATTACTATTATGAATAGTATTATAATTGATTCACTTAAGTATTTCACATTCATTTCAACGAGTTGATTTTTAACGCGAATAATGATAAAATTTAACAATACCAAAAAATTAAAAAGAGAAATGTTATTATAGTCATAATTTTACTTTCGCCACTCTTTTCGAGGAACATATCATCCTGGCCCGAGCGGCATAATATAAAGATGTTGTTTTAGTTGTTTACGAATCATTAAGTAGACAAACCGCCAAATTTATGATCGAGCGTATCAAGTTACTGTTTCGAAATATATACGCACGGGGAATTACTTCATGTGAAATGCGACATAAACAATAATATCCATTTATATTGGATTTAATATACTAATTGTATTATATCTACTGGAATGTTTAAATTGCTGCCTTAATAAATTAAAAATAATGGAAATTATATATAATTAAAATTATATTTCCTACTGTTTCTTCCTTATTTTAATGAATTACAATATAATATTATTAAAAAATTTAATGCAAATACGTGAACTTACATTTTTTAGTTTGTATACATTCATTTAATGTTGAATTTTGATTATATTTCATAAAGTATATTAAATGTATATGTGAATAATAATTATAATAAGAATAATAATATCTTTATTTTTAGATTAGGTCAGGTTAGGTTAGGTTTAGGTGAGGTTAGATTAGATTAGATAAGTTCAACGTATGTGATTAATAACAATATCTTTATTTTATGGTTAGGTCAGGTTAGGTTAGGTTTAGGTGAGGTTAGATTAGATTAGATAAGATCAGAGTATAATTAATGTATATGTGAATAATAATTATAATAAGAATAATAATATCTTTATTTTTAGATTAGGTCAGGTTAGGTTAGGTTTAGGTGAGGTTAGGTTAGGTTAGGGTTAAGTTAAGGTGCATTTTTGTAGCAAGCGAAATAAGTTGTTTCGCCAACTACACGATTTTTCAAATAAATGAAATTTTCATAAACATAATAACTTTTACAAGAATCTTTTATAACATCCATGTTTAAACAACGAATATTACAAAATAAGATCAGCATATATGAGTATTAATAATAATAATTAATATAATTAAAATTTATTTGTTTATATGTTTAGGTTAATTAATATTTCTAGATGAACTTGCAACAGAATGACTTAATTAAAATGTATACAAAATAATTAACATTTATTATTAAGAAAGAATGGTTGAAATAGAAAAAAATAAGTCTTACTTTATGATCTGAATGTTCTTGGTCGATTTTTTATAAATTAAAATAAAATAATTATTTTTAATGATTTGATCATGAAAATTTAGTTTTCATGTTAATCAATTGGTAGTTAAAATTTAAATAAATATCCGTTAACGCTTCCTAATTATCACTTATTTGTACACGTATGCTAGAAAAATTTTGTTCATATTCTCACGATGATGAGTTTCGCCATATCCTGCGCGCGTGCACAATTGAGCAGTGTTTATAGACGCCGATAAAAGACGCTCGTTAATTTCGCGGCATCCCATTAATAACGATTTATTGATGTTAAAATAACTTCTTTATATTATGCCGCTCGGGCCAGGATGATATGGTCGCCTCTTTTCGTTGCCTATATACTATACTATTGTAGTTTGATGATGAAAATATTTAGCGCGAATTTTTTGTCGAACCCAATCAATTAAAATGAATAGACCTTTAACATTGGCATTTAAAAATATATAATATTACATGCAAAAAAGGTGTTAATTACAAATCTTTATTTTAAAATCACATGAATACTTTATTAAGTGATTGCGCTTTTGATTTATTATATACACAAGAAAACTTCTAACTAAGTGAAGGTCTCCAGCTTAAATATTAATAGCAGCGCCAGTATGAATGGAGGAAAGCTACCCCAGCGATTTTTTGTGTAGCAAGGGAAAACGCGGCAAGGTCAGGTAGGGCCTTGGCCCACATTCGTGACCCCATTTCCGCGACCCGAATCCCAAAACGTTATTTGCACGCCCTTTCCAAGGGAAAGTAATCTCTGGCGGCGAGCGACAATATAAATTAAATATAAAGGGAAATGTTTGTTCTAGCCGAAGGACCGCCGTTCAGATTTGCAATGACTAGCAGCACTTTTCATTTAACACAATGACATTAAAGTGGACGGCAGAACGTGTGGGCGTCGGGCAATTTATAAAAGTCCCCCCGATATAATAAATCAACGGCAGCACAATTTTACACAGCCCCTAAATATGAGTTATATACAACTAAAAATGCAGTAAATTATTTTTTTAATTGAAAAGAAAGACTGAGAATAATATCGAAAATATATCCAACGCACAGCTCATATTTTATTTGTAGAAGGGGATTTACTTATGGATTTGAACATTTTTGAAAGTGTTTGAAAAATCCAGTTGATACACATTCAGAACAAGGGATTTCGTGCACATAAAGATTTTTTTAAAGGATCGATTTTATCTTTTGCAAGGAATAATATGTTTGATAATTTTTTAAGGTTTAAAGGCTACTTGATGATTCTGTTTTCTATTTATTCTGTAGTTATTCTAAAATATGTAAGTGAAATGAAAGATTTATTTAAATTGCGAGAATACCCAATTTAAAACTTTATCAATTTATAATTGATACACTTTCACTGCATTGTAGTACTGTTATAGTTTCTTGTTGTTCGTAACACATTATTCTGTATTTCGATATCGTAAACTTAGTATTTTTTCTTGAAGAATATTTAACAAAGAACTTTTTGAAGTATTCGTAGAAGTTGTAAACCATATCTTGCGTGGTTTGAACTACATGAAACTTCTTGCTGAATGTCTTGATAATATTGACATAATCCCGAGAAAGATAAATTTTATCATATTTTCTTTTTTGGATTTCAATGTGCCCAAAGCTGCGGTCGCAGGTCAGAAAGCTATGCCCCGGTTCAGGGTACCTGTGCTGTATCATTCGTAATCTTTTACTTTCAACTAGACTGTAGAAAAACTGAGTGAGGACATAGTTTTTATTCTGCGAGTAGCAGTTGCCAGAGAAAATGTACAATTGATATTTGATGCCAAGTGTGTGTTAATAAAATGCAGTAAGATACTTGCTATCTCTTTTTGTCCTTTGCCTCCTAACGTTTCGTCATAAACATAAAAAAAGCTTTGCCCTGTACTCCCACACGAATACACGAATACAAAAATTGTATATCCATAGCTGAATTTTATAGAGCACGTCCCCCTCAGTGATACTGGTAACAGCCAGCAGGTTTTGTTGAAAATCAAAAGATATAACTTCAATATTGGGATCACGTTTTGATAATGCTGTCTTATCTTTTATATCAGCATAAAATGTATCTGTTTTGTTACATGCAGATTTTTATCGCGTTGTAACGTTCGTAGTTCTTCGTCAGACTCAGCAGCATTGATTTTCTTCCCAATTTATCACACTTTTGACAGGTATCGGATTTCGGGTTTCCAAAGGATATATTATAATTTTCAGTAAACAATTTTCTGAAGAACTCGTATTTTACCACGGGATTGCTTGGTTTGTTTTGGCGATGCAGTTGATACTGCTCTGGTTCATGTTTCTCAATATATAGTTGATGCATTTTTGCAATATTTATTTGTGGAGAAAGATAATAATAGTGCATATTATCCTTCCTGCTATAATGTGACTTATATTTTGGAATACTCAAAATGTTTTGGCGAATCCTTTCTTCAATATGTTCAGGCAGTTTGTTTGGTCTATTATTGTGTTTGTCTCTTTTGTCTTCCGGAGGAGTTCCCTGTCTAAAGTGTAGGTGTTACTGCAAGCGATCAAGGCTCTTGGTAAATTGCATGTAAAGCTAAACATGCTGTCTTGTAAATTTTCAGAGTCGTGCCTTCATGAACGGTTATATTCGGGAAAATGAGTTTCCAAAATAGCAACAGTCATTCCACTACACAAAAAAGGTTCACGTACTGACATTAACAATTATCGCCCCATCTCTTTACTGCCTATTATCTCAAAGATATTTGAGATACTGCTTTTTAATCAAATATTGTATTTCCTAGATGAAAACCAGATACTAGCCGACAACCAATTTGGCTTCCGTAGGGGACGGTCGACGGGAGACGCGGTTAGGGTTTTTGTCGAGGAAATTATCAAAGGCTTTGAAGCTGGTAAATATACAGCGGCATCTTTCTTCGACCTTAGCAAGGCCTTTGACTGCGTCCCTCATGACATTTTACTTCGGAAATTATACTTTTATAATTTTAATCCACAAAGTTGTCGCTTAGTAAACTAACACAATGCGTTGTTTTCAATGATCGCTCGTCTGCATTCGTAACTGTATCTTTTGGTGTACCACAAGGTTCTATTCTAGGGCCACTGCCTTTTTTAGTATATAAGAACGACCTACCTGCACATATTGTACATGGGAAAATAGTTATGTATGCAGATGATACAACATTAATCAATGTAGATGATGACTATCAAAACGTGTTGCACCGTAGAGACATCTTAAATGATCAGATTCAGAAATGGTTCAATTCAAACAAGCTCTCTCTGAATATAACAAAAACTATAAGGCTAGTTTTTTCCTTAAAATCTCATAATGAAAAGCATGGGTTTTGCAAATTTCTGGGGATTAACCTAGATACTAAACTAATCTGGAAAGAGCATGAAAAGGAACTGAGTCAAAAACTCAGCCGGGTCACATATCTATTCAGGCACTTGAGCAATTCACTACCTAAAGCTGCATTTATTGCTGCATATCATGTTCTTTTCCAATCCCATTTACAATACTGTATACTTAGATGGGGTCATTCTAGTATCACTACTAGAATTTTTAGTTTGCAGCGCCGAGCCTTACGAATACTGGCTGGCATAGGCTATCGAGACGAATGTCAGGAATATTTTAAGAACCTCCAAATACTTACATTACCGGGTCTATTTATTTTGGAATGCCTGTTACATGTTCGTAAAAACGTTGACTCCTATTTAACAGATGATCAGATTCACGATCACAACACTAGAAGTCACGAACTAATTTATCCTGGGCGATCAAGACTCTCTAGATGTAAAAATGGAATACATTTTTATGGGCCTAAAATATTCAATACTTTGCCACAGGCAGTAAAATCGCTCCCCTATGCAAAATTTAAAAATACTGTGAAGTCATACTTGATAATTAAAGCATTCTTCAGCATAGATGATTGTATTTCAGACCAATTTTTAGATCTTAAGCTTCGACCTACTTAATTTTATTATAAGATCCATTTTTTTAAATCTTTTGTTCCGTCTAAATTATAATTGTTTTTTCAATTGCTTTACTGTTTTATATTTTGTCTTGTTTATAATTTTTATTTATAAGTTTTATACATTTAGAATTTTATAAATCTACACCTTAGTTCTAGTCAGCTTTATACACTTTTAACACGTTTGTTCTGTCTATATAATGTCTGTTTTTATATATACTCACCAATTTTTATCTTTGTCGGGTTTTATAATTTGTATATATTGTGCTTAATTATTTGTTGCATTTACTACTCATATTATCTGATATTCTATATTATTATTTCACTGTGCATGACGTTTGTAAACCATTTGGTATCAACATGAATAAACTACTACTACTAGCTACTACTAAGCATCCTGAATGTCTTTTGTTGATATGGCATAAAAATCTCTGACATTTTAGCACAGCCTATCGCACCAATTTTATCAAAGCACTGCATTTTATAGTTGCAGCTATCACCAAGAACTTTCTCTTGTGTTAATTTTCCAGCCGTATTTATATAACTTTCGCCCCTGCTTTTGCTTGCGAATGTTTCTTTTCCAGGATGACTTACGTATGAGGCGCTTTTTACCTGGTTGTGCCAGTTTTGTTGAACCAGCAGAAGCGCCAGCTTCCAAATGTACAGAATGCTCTGAATCCTCATTAGTTCCAAACTCCGCAAAACCTTCCTCGGACAAATCATCTTCTTGAGTTTCAGTATTGAGGTTATGTTTATAATTTTCTGGTAAAAACTCATCGCCACTACACTGAAATACATTTTCTTCTGAACTAGATGACATAGTGGGAACCGTAATTGTTTTTTAACAAAGTTTGGTACACACAACTTGTAAACGCACAGTAATAATGTTTATAGAATAAGTGTACTGCCAAACGTTTGCAAACCAATTTTTGAGTGCAAGAACAGGTTAAGTCCAGGACTTGGCTTGTTATTGCACAGTATGAAAAAGTAGGTCATCTATTAATCACTGTTGTAATGCGGAGTGCATAACTTAGAGACTCGGTTCTTGGATGGGATGATAGAGCATTTGAAACTTGGCAACAATCAACCCCCAACTAATTTTTGCCCAAAACTGGACTTGACTGGTTCTTGCATTGGACCCTTCAATTAGTATTTACACGTCAAACTAATGGTCTCTGATATTTGTGAAACGTTTCGTGGTAAAAGTAGACAGCAAATTACCATCATGGATTTCAAAAAAGACAAACTAGTCGATATGATTTTTGTATTAGGGGAGGCGGCTAGAAATTATTTATTGGCGGCTAAAATTTACGCCACATGTTATCCCAACAGAAGACATCATGAGGAGAAAAGTCAATAGATTTATTAAAACGGGAAGTGTGAATAACAAAAAAAACAAGAAAGAAGAAAACCTATCATCAACGAGGAAAACCAACTTTCAGTGCTATTAACAGCAACTGAGCATTCCAACATGAGGCAAAAAACATCGGTGAAGCAACCGGCATTAGCGAGAGGTCAGTACAACGCATTCTGAAGAAAAATCGATATTATGCATATCATATTCAGTTACATCAAGAACTGCTGTTCATCAAGAATTTTGTATCTAGGCAAGACTGAAAAACAGGAGGATCCTGTGTTTTTCCAATATGTTTTATTCACAGATGACAGATGACATTCCATAACAGCGTATCTGTCAATAGGCACAATTTTCATTATTATTCAACTGAAAATCCGCGTCTTTGAATGTCTGAGGCGGAATTGTTGGAAACTGTGTGGTAGATCCACATTTCTTCGAGGACCATCTTAATGGATCTATGTACTTGCACTTCTTGCAAAATGAATTGCCCGGAATGTTAGCTAAGATTCATCAACTAACAAGAAACAGGCTGTGGTTTCAGAAAGACGGAGCACCTGCCCATTTTTACGATACGTGAGAGCATTTCTTGATGGTATTTTTCCCAACCAGTGGATTGGTAGGAATGGACCCACCAGATGGGCTGTTAGAATCCGGTACGTTTACAATAATAGTGAATTGTTAACCATATATATAGTATTCTTAAAATTCAACTTTAAATGAAAATATTGTTTCAATTCTAAAGTTACTAAAATGCATCTATATTATTCCCAAATATCTTTTTCATAAATTAATACGAATGTTTGTGTGTTAAATCTACTTAGTATCCTTAAAATTTCAGTTTAATCACAATTGGCAATGTTTCAATCCCAAAATTACAAACGCACAATAATTCTATTTTCAAATCTTTCTTTCCAGTTTATTACGAATATTCTCGTGTTAAAATATACACAAAGAAGCGATTAAATAGAATCGAGGCGCGAATATTTAACCACCTTCAGCCGTTTATTTGGATTAAAATTCGTGTAAACAATTCACATTTAACGAAGGTTTCTATTTTTATGTGTGTCCATTGCGCAACAGAACGAATTAACATCGCTTCCTTCCTGTTTATATGAACGTCGGCCGTAATTAGGTCGTTTACATCGGTCAGGGCAGCCTTGAGAGATGCGTGTTGCTCCTCTTCTGAGCGTTCGCGAAATGTAATAATCCTGAATGAAATCCTGCCTTGCCCAAATAATTTATTGATCGACCCATTTTCCTCCCTGTCTGCTTCGCGAATCGGAATCCTCAAGTGAGATAAAGGAATCACCATTACGATTATCACTTAATTTAACACAATAAAGGATTTAAGAAATATTAGTAACTTGGATGTTACTAAGAATGTCTAAATGTGTAGCAGGTTTAAATAAGTTTACAAAATGTGTTAACATACTATCACGAAACTTTCAACGTATATTTTAAAATTTCGGATATATTTTTTAAAATTATGATTTAGTTCCTCTTCATCTTATATACATAAAATCGTAAGCCTTTTTCAAATTTAGATATCGCGAATATAATTTAGTTTCGGTATCTAAAACGCAGCAGTTAAATCATTTGTTTATGTTTCATGTCTTTATATCGATGACAATGTTTGCATGTTTCATGCGAAGCCAGTTAATTAAAATTAACGTTATGTTGTAATGTGTGCGTCATTCTACATGTATAAAATGATAAAACTTTTGAAAATGTTTCACTCCCTATGCCCAAAAATAAATTAATTGTTCACGTTATACGTACCCATAATTTTGAGCGATCTATTGCTACCTTTACAACCATTAAATTATTTATATTATTATCATCTATATTTGTTTTAAAACATTTAACTAAAACAGATTTTTCTTTATTTAGGTTATTATAAATCTATAAGTAAAAATCGGAATTTATGTTAGGTTCTTATAAGTGGATTATTTTAAAACTTTGAATCATATGTTCCTAAAAAAATCTCCAACTAAGGATTCGCAAGTTTTAATCCAATTGTTAAATTTAGATTACTTTTCCTGTGACTAATATTATTTACCAAAACAGATGGATTTAATATTAAGGGGACACGGGTGGGGCTTCAATTAATCAAATTTGGGCGTTAATGCATGTCCAGCTGCTTTCTCTGTCTTGGTTTCTCGATTACGCAGTAATACCTCGCGATGATTGAACTGAATGGATGGATGGGTCCACGGATTAATGGTCGAGTGGGCAGTTTTGTTCACGTAATGCACTTTCGTTTCTTTTCACTTTTTATTTAAACTTTTTCCATAACACTCACGCAGATGCACCGTCTGCCAGTGAAATTGTTTGCAAATTTTGAACGTTCAAATGTTTCTTTTAAGTTATTTGATATTAAACATAGTAAGTAATTATTGAATTGAGGAGGCGGATACATGATGAAACTCCATAATGAATTGAAATAAAAGAACACAGTTGGGAGGGTTTCACTTTTTATTGTTGATCACAGCAACATGTTTCACCACACAGTGGCTTCATTAGATAGTTGAATACTGTACACATCTGCCTGTTGAAGCCACTGTATAATGAAACGTGTTGCATTGATCAACAACAAAATTTTAATTAAGCATACATTTATAGTTATTTAAGGTACAAGTGTAAAAAGTGATGCTTTATTGCACGAACTGGCGTTTAAAAACACGAGCGAGGAACGAGCGAGTTTTTTTAAAGCCAGGAGTGCAATAAAGAAACTTTTTACAAGTGTGCCTTACAAAATTTTATCTTCGATCGTAAAGGATTTCAAAGAATATATTCTTAATAGTAATATTTTAATGTCATTTCAATAATTCAATTAATGAAAACATATTTTACCCACAGTGCACTAATGAAAGCTACTTAGCAACCAGTAAACAAGTTGCACAAATGTCGGCCGCCATTATTATTTATGGAAAAAATGTTCGCTTTATTGTAATCGCTTCGACTTGCATTAAATGAAATCTTCAGAGTTCTTAAATCTGCCAATTGGTTTGTATTATATATTTTATTTATAGTTTATTAGTTATTTGTACTAATTAATAAAAAATTAAGTTTTTCGTCGAAATATATTCATCTGTCAAATTTGACATTTCTGTGCAATAAAAACAGTTTGACATTACCGTGCAATAAAAACGTAAAAAAGCACTAGTGCTTTAAAAAGCCACTTTTACAATGAAAAATGATGCAAAAAGCGTCTACTTTCTGTACGATCGTAGATAATAGTTATTTAAGGTACAAGTGTAAAAAGTGATGCTTTATTGCACGAACTGGCGTTTAAAAACACGAGCGAGGAACGAGCGAGTTTTTTTAAAGCCAGGAGTGCAATAAAGAAACCTTTTACACGTGTGCCTTACAAAATTTTATCTTCGATCGTAAAGGATTTCAAAGAATATATTCTTATGAGTAATATTTTAATGTCATTTCAATAATTCAATTAATGAAAACAAATTTTACCCGCAGTGCACTAATTAAAGCGTTACTTAGCAACCAGTAAACAAGTTGCACAAATATCGGCCGCCATTATTATTTATGGAAAAAATGTTCGCTTTATTGTAATCGCTTCGACTTGCATTAAATGAAATCTCCAGAGTTCTTAAATCTGCTATTTGGTTTGTATTATATATTTTATTTATAGTTTATTAGTTGTTTGTATCAATTAATAAAAAATTAAGTTTTTCGTCGAAATATATTCATCTGTCAAATTTAAATTTGACATTTCTGTGCAATAAAAACAGTTTGACATTACCGTGCAATAAAAACGTAAAAAAGCACTAGTGCTTTAAAAAGCCACTTTTACAATGATAAATGATGCAAAAAGCGTCTACTTTCTGTACGATCGTAGATAAAAGATATTTACGTTCTAATGGTAATTGAAAGATTGATTATTTCACTATTACTTCCTAGGAATGTCAGCAGTTTTTTTGCATAGTGCTCAATTATTATGCATCTTATATTCATAACTTAATTTACTTGATATTAGTTTAGGCTGTACCAAATTGCAGCACTCTACCACGAGCGATTTTAAAAATATTTAGAAAAATGTGTTAAAATTTATAATCTTGGTCATTTGAAGACTTTTATAATAATTCCTTTTACGAATTATCATCATTTTCTCAGAAACATCCTGTTTCTAAAAATCGAATCAATTTTCCAATACGTATGGAATCCAGGTATAATTAGCACCTTATCTTCGAGGATTGCAGGAGTTGTTGGGAATTCAGCGGAAGACAATTGGATGTATCTGAATATTTAAATACTTATCCTGTTTACATATCAAGTTTAAAAAAAGAAAAAAATATGTTTCTAGTTTAAAATAAAATTCAATATTTTGATCTTTTCTTTTCAATAGAAAATTTTTAAACGAGTTCACTTCTTCGAAGGATCTTTCACGCTTACTAAGGAATCGCGTTTCACTACGCGATAAACTGGATTATGTCGCCAATTGTGTAATTATAAGCCATCATCGACACGCACTAATAATGAAACGTGAAGTCATAGTCATGTAGTCATGGTTGATGCGATTTTTAAATATCAAATGTCATTTTCTCATCACCGGAAGTATGACAATAGCAAACGTGAGTGATATAAAGTAGTTTTCAATTCTGATGAGTTGTTATTTTTCTGTAAGATGAATGAAAATGAAAAAAAATAATATAGGTGATAAATAAAACACTTGGGTTTTGAGAATTTACACAATTTAATGTCGATGCACTGCGACAATTGTTTCGCCACACAGTGGCTTCATCAGGCAGATGATATTATCATCTGCCTGATGAAGCCACTGTGTGGCGAAACAATTCATCTGCCTGATGAAGCCACTGTGTGGCGAAACAATTGTCGCAGTGCATCGACATTAAATTGTGTAAATTCTCAAAACCCAAGTGTTTTATTTATCACCTATATAATGGAATTTCACCAAGTAAAAGCCTCATCAATCCAATATGAAAAAAATAATGTTTAGCATAAAAAATAAGAAAAGTACATATATGCAGCCATTTAAAAATTTATCATTTGTCAATGAAGTTAATTTTGAAAAAATATATAATTAATGTTATTTCATAGTATTTAAACGGCCATTCAATTTGTTTTTTAGTTGATTCAAATCGGTTAATAAATAACAAAGTTATGGCGTTGGGCGTTTTTTTTTATCGAACACCCGGTATATATGGTATATATATAATCTCGAATAACTCGTCCATTCATATCAGCAGAAGAGCAATTCACGAAGCATTAAATCGATTTATGAAATAGGTTACGAGGATGATGAATGAGTGCTTAATAGGACAAGGACGCGCCCCTCCATTGATCCAAAACACCCTAAAACAGCGATTGCTCTGTGCGAAAAGTTCCGTTTCGGCGTTCCTTTCATATGGGTATATGTAATCTGAAAGATTTATTTTAAGGTATATTGTATGAAAATATTCTTTTCAGTGGATTATGTTCAATAGATGTATTATATATTGTCTATCAATTTCAAAACGTCTCTTAAATATGATAGTTTAACAGCAAACATATTGAAAAATCTATACAGCTTTAATGAAAAGCATTACTTGAGATGAGTGGGAAATTCCTAATGTATATATATGCTCCTTACAAATAAAACAAATTATATACTCTTAATATTTTGTATTCTGAGTCATGGTTAACACACTATTTAAGTGGCAACAATTAGTTCTTACATAAATGTATGAAAACGTTGCAGAACGCTCGTAGAAATAAATTTTACCGATTCAGCGAGAGTTATCCTGGCACATCCACCATTTTTAAACAGTGCGTATAAAGGAATCATATTGCAATAATATTAGGTGTACAAATGAATAATCCATTTTTTTAGCTACATTAAAGGATTATTTTAAAAGAAAGTAAATTGAATTGTTGAATCAACTTTGATTCGCAGTTGCTTTCTATAAATTTAAGCCATCTTTCAGGCAGCTGATGAATTCCATCTCGAAAATTGTTACGTGTTTGGACACTATAAAGTTGCCAAGTCATTTTCAGATCTTACTGGAATACGTGATACGTGGTAATCGGATGTAGCGAATATGTCGGGTGCAGCAAGACTCATTATGATTGGAAGCAATGTGTGGCCTGACGTTGCCATGAAACAATTTCGCTTGTCCTTTGCCAGAATATTAATTAACGTTCGTAACACTCCGTAGTAACTGTTTCACCTGCTTGCAACATCTCATAATAAAGCACGCCCGCCCTTCATATCCCACTAAATGCAGAGAAGAAACTTCTTTCTGAAGCAATTGAGTTTTGCGACGCATTGTGATGATTCGCAGGGATTTACCCACTTTCTGTGTTTCGGATTGTCATAGAGTATATACAGGGTGAGTTTTTTTCGATTTTTCCATGGGGATCTCGGAAACTATAAGAGATAGAGAAACGGTTAAATAAGGAAAGAAGTGTAGATTTACGAGATGAATAAAATTCCAGTTTCAAAGTTTTCAAAAAAATCAAGGGTAACTAGATATTTTGAAAAAAGTAAAAAGTGTAATTTTTTTCAAATCAATATATCTCGGTTATTATAACAGATAGAAAAAAACTGTAAAGGACAAAGTTTTAGATAATTTTATGCAAATTAATAAAAAATAATCAGAAAATTTTTATCGCCATTATTTTCCGAGATATGATGCAAACTTACATTTTTTTAAATGGAAATCATAGTTGGCTGTGGCCTCATTCAAAAGGTAATTTTTTTCTCTTTAATCCAATACGTCATACGACATAGTTATTTCTAAAAATGAGTGAGTGATAGTCATTTTAAATTTTATTATAAATAAAAAATGGGTAGCCATGAAAAAGGTGAAAGTAAAACAATTGCAGTTGTTTATAATATTAGCAATATTGTAATTATTAGTTTTACAGAGATAAACCAAAATGAAACAACAGCATAAAGTAATTCTGTAATTATCAATATATCAATGGGAGACCAATTTTAATATTAAAAAAATATGGTCAAAGAGTCCACTATTAATACTAATATGACATAAATTATATCGTTTTAAAATTGAATTTATGCCTTTTTGGCTATTCTCATGTAAATTGAATTAAATGTTTCAATAACAACTAGTTTATGATCCTCCACGGATTGATATGATTTTTCATATACTTTGTTTTTTACATAATCCCACAGAAAAATTCTAAAACGCGCAGATCTGGAGATCTAGGTGGCCCTGGGATTGCTTTATTTCTTCCCACTTATGAGTTAGGAAAAGCATCATTTAAATAATTTGTAAAGCCAACATGTTATGAGGTGGAGCATCGTCATATTGGAACCATTTTAATCTTGCTTGTAATGATAAATTTAAACAATCGAGCGTATCTTCAAATGTTTTCTAAAGAAAATGAAAGTAATCAGTTTCACTTAGTGAGCTTTCAAAAATATATGGACCGAGAATTATTAATCCAAACACACCATGGATTAAACCCAAATTTAATTTGTAGTTTTCTCTGTGAAACTTCTCGTGGATTCTCTTAAGTTCATCTATGTTCATTGTGGCGATTAAAAATACCACAATTAGTGAATCGCGATTCATCTGTTCATAATATTTTTGTAAGAAACGTATTATCCTCTTGGCAAATGGGTTTATACCACATGGAGAAGGCCATTTGATAATTACAAATTTATTATTATTATGCTGGTTTTTCATTTTTATTTAACTTTGTAGAACTAATAATTATAATATTGCTATTATTATAAACAACCGCAATTGTTTTACTTTCATCTTTTTCATGGCTACCCATTTTTTATTTATAATAAAATTTAAAATGACTATAACTCACTTATTTTTAGAAATAGTTATGTCGTATGTCATATTGGATTAAAGAGAAAAAAATTACCTTTTGAATGAGGCCATAGCCAACTATGGTTTCCATTTAAAAAAATGTAAGTTTGCATCATATCTCGGAAAATAATGGCGATAAAAATTTTCTGATTATTTTTTATTAATCTACATAAAATTATCTAAAACTTTTTTCTATACAGTTTTTTCTATCTGTTATAATAACTGAGATATATTGATTTGAAAAAATTGACACTTTTTACTTTTTTCAAAATATCTAGTTACCCTTGACTTTTTTGAAAACTTTGAAAGTGGAATTTTATTCGTCTCGTAAATCTACACTTCTTTCCCCATTTAACCGTTCCTCTATCTCTTATAGTTTCCGAGATCCCCATAGAGAACATCGAAAAAAAACTCACCCTGTATATTATTACAACAGCATAGACCAGAAAAAGAAAAGACTATCTGGAAGCCAATATAAAAAGAAACGCTTAAAGAAAAATGAAAAAAGATGAAGAAAGAAGAAATCTAAGCCATGTCTTGAAAGAATTCTTGGTCCCTAAGTCTCAGTCAGAAGCGTCTACATTCACATCAACAGCAACCTCTTCGGATGTGGCGGACTCATCTGCGCTGTCTGAATCACCTCCTAAAGAAGTTGTTGAAGAAAGCCAAGAAATCACACCCCCAGAAGATTATCAAAAGCAGGGTAGCAATAACAGTAAGTTCCAGCAAATAGACGCGATCTTTGACGATCCTGCACTGCATGTCAACCAAAACTTGTCAGATAAGAGAGGTCCACGTCAAGTTAAAGAACTGCAATTTCCTATCAACACAGGAATGCGCAAATTTTCACCCTCTCATTATTGAAAAGTATTAAGCAATGGTGAAATTGTTGAGAGAAATTGGTTGATTTACTCTGTTACAACGTGCCGTTTTTTTGCTTTTGCTGCATATTGTTTGATAATTCGTCTTCCATGATTGGTCTCAAATAGATTATTCTGACTGGGGAAATCTTGTACGTGCGCTCACAATTTTCGAAAAGTCTGAAAATCACAGAAACTCTTTCAGACAATGGAAAGAATTTGACACTGATTCAAAAAAGAACAAAACTATTGATGACGAATACAAAAAATTATGCATTTGGAAATTCATCACTGGAGAAAAGTTCTAAAGAATTATTGCAATAATAAGACTATGTGCTTCACAAAGCTTAGCGTTTCGAGGGACAAGTGAAAATTAGTTTCAACCTAATAACAGACATTTTCTAAACCAGTTATGGAAGAACATGTTAGAAGAGTTCAACGAGAGTCTGATAAATGTTCTGTGACTTATCTAAGCAATAATATACAAGGAGAACTTATAAATTTGATGGGAAATGAATTTAAAATAACGTAGAAAAAACAAAATAAGTTATTTTTTCATAATTGCTGATTATACCCCAGATGTAAGTCATATTGAACAGCACTCAATAACAATAGGAGTTGACATAAGCAACCCAATTGAAAATAAGTACGAAATTGACGAATTATTTATTGGTATTTTTGAAGCAACTAATTCCACAGGAGAGAGTACAACAGAACTTACTTTGTCCTTTTTGAAAAAAAAATCTGTTTAAGTTGAAATGGCTTAGAGGGCAAGGCTATAACAATAACGCTAATATGAAAGGAATCAGAAAGGGTGTACAAAACAGTATACTTGAATAAGTTTCCGCGTGGGTTCTATGTTCCTTGTGCATGTCACTCTTTAAACCTAGTTGTGAATGATGCAGGGCCGTCTTTTACAGAAACAGCACCATTTTTTCTGTTGTATAAGAACTATATAATTTCCTTTCTGGTTCTACAAAGCACTGGGTGATGCTGAAAAAACTTGTTTCACATTTAACTCTCAAACCACTGAGTGGGCAAGCAGATGCACTAAAACGTTTGCGGTATCAACTTTGTGAAGTATATGATGCATTATTCGAAATAATGGAAGACGTCACTCGAAATGCAGAAACTAGAGTTAAAGCAAGAGGATTGGCAATAAGTATAAAAAAATATAAGTTTATATGCGGTGTAATTCTTTGGCATGACATTTTATTAGAAAAACAGTCTCAAAGCTATTGCAGCCTGTAACTATAATATATCGGATTGTACAAGGATGCTAGCGGAAACAATAGAAAATCTGAAAAGTTACAGGCAACTCGGATTTAAACAGATGAGAATTGCTGCTATTAGAAATTCCTTAACGGAGGAAGATAAATTTAGCATAAATTTTTTCAATTATATTTCGGATATAACACTTAATTCCTTAAATGAATGATCTACCCTTTTGGAAACCCATCTTCAAATTCAGGGATGTAACTGTTGAAATACTTGAAAATCATTGTACTAGCCTCCAGTCAATTCTTTCGGAAGACAATGAGTCAGATGTAAGTGGGAATGATCTTCAGCAACGTTTGGAGTGGTGTATTTTGTGAGTGCACTGGAACCTAGAATGACATAACTTGGTTTTTAGTGATGCATGATGAGCGTCATTGTGTCACATGGAATTTTCTGTTGACAGGCCTGTAGTAGGTCTCGTTTAATATTCATCCGAGGCATTATGAACGCCCATCGATATGTCGATTAGGTGATAGAGTCCCATATTCTTCCGTTGCTTCAGAATCGTGCAAGAGTTTTTATGGGCCGATTTGCGGAGGATAATGTCAATATCTTGCCCGATTTCCTGATGTTTCGCCCATTGAGTAAGTGGGATATTATGGATGAAGACACGCTACAAGCTTTTCAGTATACTTCAAGAGATTATCGACCACCTACTAGAATCGATGCCCTGTAGGAGAGTGTGTAACCAATGGGGGCAACCCAACCCATTATTAATAAAAAATATGTTATTTCTTTTTCTTTCAAAATTTTTGGCCAATTCATGGTGCTTTGGAATTTTTCCGTTATTTATATAATTTTCGTAAGCATATCTATGTTTAGAGGAGTTTAGAGCACAATAAGTAAAATAATCAAAATAGAATGTTATTTTTATCAAGGTTTCACAGAATTTAAATCAAATCAAACTAATACCCTTAGCAATTAGTTCTATTATTAGTGTTCAATTTATTATACAGGGTGACTGACGAAAAACCTTTGGTGCTGTATCTCGCTTATTTTTTTATCCGATTTTCATAAATAAAACATCAAATTAAATGATTTTTAAAAGACTTTAATATGAACTGTACTGATATTTTTTCTTGCATCCAGTTTTTGACAAAAGATGATCAACTTTTTTTTTCAAATTGCACTGTATATATATTTTGTACTGATCCGCAAGGAGATTTGTTTCTGAATCTAAATTATCCATTCATCAAACCAAAGTCGAGAAATTAAGGATTAAAAAAAAATTTAAAATCAAATACCCATAGTAAACAATATACAGAGCCTATTCCAAATGTCAAAAGTGACAGTATCAGTCATTGGTACAATACTGCAATGATTTTTAATAATTTCATAATAAAAATGTTGCAAGATTTCAAAAACTGAAAAACGATTTCTGTAGAAGCACAAAATTCTAGTACAGTGTTTGAAATATTGCAACATTTTAATTATGAAATAATTAAAAATCGTTGCAGTATTGTATCAATGGCGGTCACTGTCACTTTTGACATTTAAAATAGGGTCTGTATATTGTTTACAATGGATACTTGACTTTTTATTTATTTTTTTAATCCTCAATTTCTCGACTTAAGTTTGATGTATGAATAAATTTGTCTACAATTTTATATTCAAAAAATCTCCTTGCGAATCAATAAAAATATATATACAGTGCAATTTAAAAAAAAATGTTGATCGTATTTTGTCAAAAACTGGGTGCGAGAAAAAATAACAGTTCAGATCCTGTTAAAAATGGTTTAATTTGATGTTTTATTTATTAAAATCGGATAAAAAATAAGCGAGATACAGCACCAAAGGTTTTTCGTCAGTCACCCTGTATACGTCAACATTACCTACCCTAGCAAATACACTCACTTTCATATTAAATGCACCACCTAGAAAAAATAATACGATTGATGCGAAACTTGGTGAAAATAATTGTTTATTCGTACAAAATGATTAAACTCTCAATAAAAAAGTTGAGCCGTTGAGGTTTTTCCATCATGGTTATCTAAAAATTCAACAACTTTTTATATATGCATTGAAGAATATTTACTTAGAATTTATCAGCAATTTTATTCTGAAGTTGTCACAGTGACAGTTCATTATACCCAGAGTAAGACAACACCCAAATTTTTCCCAAACTTCGGAATTTAATAGGGG